>OX463865.1:2788034-3335034 GCA_949825065.1 Odontocerum albicorne
TTACATTTCCTTACAATTTTACATTACAATTTTACATTTCCTTTTTTTCTTCAAAATATAATTTACTTTATCTAGCCACGCTTTCTTCGGTAGTTTTATACGCTTCTACTCACATTTGCACTGTATTTTTGTTGTGTTAGCCTTTCCTTCACTCAATCGTTCAACATGTCTAAAACCATCTCAGAGTACTTATTTTGTTAGCCTTTCCTTCACTCAATCCTTCAACATGTCTAAAACCATCTTAGAGTGCTTATTTTGTTAGCCTTTCCTTCACTCAATCCTTCAACATGTCTAAAACCATCGAGTACTTATTTTGTTAGCCTTTCCTTCACTCAATCCTTCAACATGTCTAAAAACCATCTCAGAGTACTTATTTTGTTAGCCTTTCCTTCACTCAATCCTTCAACATGTCTAAAACCATCTCAGAGTACTTATTTTGTTAGCCTTTCCTTCACTCAATCCTTCAACATGTCTAAAACCATCTCAGAGTACTTATTTTGTTAGCCTTTCCTTCACTCAATCCTTCAACATGTCTAAAACCATCTCAGAGTACTTATTTTGTTAGCCTTTCCTTCACTCAATCCTTCAACATGTCTAAAACCATCTCAGAGTTCTTATTTTGATCTTATTTAATATAATACATCGACCTTTAGTTCGTATTCATCACTAAATCACTTCATTCCGTATTCTGTCATACATTGTCACCCCATGTATTCTTCTAAGTGGTCACATTCCTACAACATCTATTCGTCTCTTTTCAGTCTTGCTTCACGGTCACGTTTCACTCTTATACATCAAAGTTGGTATTCAAATACTGTTTTTGATGATCATCTTGGCTTTGTATACAAAGTGAACTTAACCGTTCGAGTGGTGAGAGTCTATATAAAGACGTTTTATAGTATCGAAAAAAAAAATGTCCAGCAGTTAATAACGGTTAATAAGGCTAGTTTGAAAACCTTTTGAACAACCAGGCTTACACCTTTTTTAAAAAATAAAATAAAAGGTTATCAACGGAAATTAAACCCGCATTCAGTCCGGACTGTAAGGCATGCTTCTTATCAACTACGTTACGAAGATCGTCTTCATTCTTCATCCTCCTTTTAAAGATCTCAATATCCAGTTTATTAGTATACTTTAAGATCCTTCCACGCTGTCCTGTCACGTATCCAGATGTCATAACCAATTACGCAGAGGTCCAATCATTGGTGGGGGGCTTCTTTATCGGTCTGCACGTGCATTCCACGTGACTCACAGCTTCCCAATCGAATCCAATTGAGGGCAACATCGACCGCATTATCAATAACTGTACCATTTCACCATTGTCATCTCTCAGACGTCATCAACAGCTCGATTGTATTGAATCACTGTGTTTCGGATCAAATAATAATTGAGAACGTCACTGAAGATCGTTCCGAAACGTAAAACGTCATTATTAGTTTCAAATTCATCGCGCTATGTACATATTGGGATAGGCAAAGAGAGCCGATTTCCATGTCGTTATATTATTGTATTACATTTTCTTTTATATTGTACATTACAACTTGTACTCGGGGTCGAGCCACTGCTGGATGAAGGTCTCCCTAAGTTGACTCCAAATAGTTCGGTTTTTCGCTCGTTGATGCCATGTGATGCTGCCATACTTCCTGATTTCATCTATCCAGCGTACCTTCGGTCTTCTTCTGGACCTCTTTATGCCTCTTGGATACCCTCTATGTACATATTAGGATAGGCAAAGAGAGCCGATTTCCATGTGTTTATATTATTGTATTACATTTTCTTTTATACATTACAACTTGTACTCGGGTCGATCCACTGCTGGATGAAGGTCTCCCCAAGTTGACTCCAAATAGTTCGGTTTTTCGTTCGTTGATGCCATGTGATGCTGCCATACTTCCTGATTTCATCTATCCAGCGTACCTTCGGTCTTCTTCTTGGCCTCTTTATGCATCTTGGGTACCATTGGATTATTCCGGATGTCCATCGGGAGTCTGACATTCTGGCTATGTGTCCTACCCATTGCCACTTCATTTTCTTGCACACCTTTATATGTATGTAAATCGTCTGCATTCGACAAATTGCTTTTTAAGAATATTAGATAAACTATTATTGATATTGGGTCGAGGTTTCCCCTCGGTGTAATCAACTCACCCCGCGTGAGGAAGCGTCCAATTTACCTTGTCAGTTGTGATGACATCCATCATTTTCCATCACGGAACGAACCAGTGGGCGGGGTGGCCTCTAATCATTGTTAATCTGGACTACCAAATTTCTCTCAGACCAGACCCTGGAATTTTTAATGAGAACAAACTCTTTATCTTCAATCTTATCCCTTTGCCCTGTTGTAATTTTTGAGGCCATCTGAATCAATCCGTAGATCACATTATGTGGTATATGATAGATCGTTCAGACAGAAGAGTAATTTTGCAATAGTGTGAGTAACAGTGCGTTTACAAAAACTTGTCACTTTATTTTTTTAATGAAGTGAAAATAACAAAAATGAAATTTTTCAAAATTAAAAATAAATATAAGTACAAGTATTAAAATAAAAATGTTCGTCAGCTTTAATTAGATTATAGCACATAAAAATACAATTATTATTGTGTTGTTTATAGTAAAGGCATTAACGTTGTGGAGGTTTAAAGACATTGTAATTTATTTTTAACAAACACTGTTTATTCCACTTTTTTGTGACGATTATGTGGTTAGAGGCCCTAGAAATTTAAGACAAGATTAGAGGCCCTAGAAATTTCAAAGTCAGTATACCGATCGGAGCATCTGTTGAACAGTTATTTCCCCAAAATCTCCCCGCTCTCGGCCGAAATTATCCCTAGCCTTCCTCACCCCCCAGCCTCCAACCGTTGAAGTCTCTATATCGGTACCAGTTCGAACAGCATTTAGTCTTGTTTGCGCTCCCCTGAAGATGAGGTGAAAGCCTTGAAACTGGTACGGTTATACCGTCACAAAAAGTGGAATAAACAGTGTTTGTTAAAAATAAATTACAATTATTATTGTATGTAAGATTATTTAACATATTAATGTATCATAATTACATAATTACAATGCCAAATAATAAAGTTTTAAAATAATAGTGGATGGAGTGATACTAAATTCTAGGAAACTTTAAGTTATAACAAAGTACATTCTAAGCTTTCGATTTTTTTAAAATTATACATTACATTATACAAAAATCGCACTCCTCATTTCGACATGGTAGTGTTTTTTTTCTAATCACCGAGTATTTTAACAATAATACAAACTTGCGCTCTGCGCGAACCAATCGTGTGGCATTCTAAAACCAATACCACTACATAAGTTGTTTAATACAGAGAGTGTTACTCACACTATTGTAAAATGACTCTTCTAGCTGAATGATCTATACTGCGATGATAATCGAGTCGATAATTTCCGAAGTGATGTCCACTCAGTCTTACATCGGTTCATCTTCGGACCAATTGGCTTTTCCGATCTTCTTCTCAGTATCATGTCAGGTCCCCCCAACGTTGAATATCACTTGAGAGTAGATATATTTGTCCCCGGTAGCCCGAAAAAGATCTCCATCGCCCCTTATGCCAGTCCAATCACGTATATTTATTTATTTAATTAACGACACAACAGTGTCTTTATATCCAAATGAACATGTGACAGGTTATACAAGTACTTCAAATTATTGACATATAATACAACACTTTATCTTAAACTAACATGAAGATACAAAAAGCAGTAGTAATAATAAATTACAGTCATTGTTTTAAAATTAATTAATAATCTTTGCGAATTTCGTGGAAATTTTATGGATAGATTTTGAGATATAGAAAACACATGGCCTCATCAGTAGAACCTGATGCAAGTTGCTTTGCAGAATTAAAACCTTCATACATGTTGATGCAGGGTTACTCAACTCCAGAGGCCAAGTATTGTCCTTAATGTTTTGTTTATATTACGTTCTTTATATTGATAAAGGAGAGCACAAAGTTAGTAGCTATTTCTAAATAGCGGATCCAGGAGATTTGCCTCCTGCCAACACCTCTTCGGCCTTATATTTTGCCTTGGATGATCTAGTGGCGTCAAAATGATAGTTTTGCTGTATTCGACATTTCCTGTGAAAGAACTGCCATCTTGCAAGGCTGTTTGAACCCTAAGTCGCTTTATAAGTATATTTACTGCACTGCTAGTTATTTTTCCTTCTCACGTGATATCGGACCTTAAGTCAGCCGTCGCCACTATTTTTTTCACATTCAGACGTGTCGCTACCGGAGAAGTCCCCTTGAGCAGTTCCTTCTTCGTCACTACGTGACACGCGCTTATAAAAATAAATAAAGAAGATTTCGATCTTCTAATGTAGATCGCGCTGGATGGGGAATTATTTAGTCTCCCATAACAGCGTTGGTGATGTTAGGATCAGCGGCGGCTGGTCTCGAGGTGCGTTAGTGCGCTGAGCACCAACGTACCTCGAGATGCTGAGCGAATATGAAATATCGCTGTCTCACGGTTTACTGTAAATCTCTGCCTGTCCTATATGAATTAGCGTTTCCGTCCGGTGCGTATTGGAGATCGCTCCGGTAGTATTGGAAAAACTTGGCCGGTCAATTTGAAAGGAATATTTTTTTAAAATTTTACTTTAATTTTTTTTAAATTTTCACTTAACTAAAAATATTCGTACTATTTGTCAGTATTCTTATGCATATTTAATATATACAAATATTTAACATTTTTGGAAGACATGTTTGCGAATATATAATTTAATTATTGCGAATTATTTCTCCGGTTCAGCGCTCCAACGCACCTCTAGACCGGCCGCCGCTGGTTAGGATCAAACTGAACTGAAACTCTATCTTCAGTAGTAAGTCAACTAGAGCTGATAAAAAACGTGTTATTTCATTATATTCGTAAATGTTATACCATACATTAAATTTATTATTGGATTACAGCAATTATATTTCAATTAACCTTATAATTTATTAATCATAAAAAAATCGTTAAAATATTCATGGGCCTTTGTTCACGGTGTACAAAAACCAACCCAGGAAGCAAAATAGCGCTTAATATTCTTTGGAGTTCACACCACCGCCATGTATCAACGAACGACTTGTAAAGGGTCTTTCGAATTGAGCGTTTTTTTTAATTCTCGGATAAAACACAGATGGCGTCGCGGACTTGCCTGAGTCTTGTGACATTTGAGAAGTGTAATGTATGACATTTATAAAAAATTGGGTCGTATACAATACAACAACGCGTTCAAATTGTTGAATTATTTTATGTATTGTAATCTCCGGAAACGGTGATGTTAATCGGCGGCTACCAAGATCGTGTCATCTGACACCGTTGGACTATTTTCTCTGGGGTTACGTGAAAAGCCAGGCCTATAAGAATGACCGCCGATCAATTCCTGAGCTGAAGGACGAAATTATTCGCGTTATTGGTGAGTTAGAACCGCAATTATGTCAAAATGTCATCGAATTTTTTGACAAAAGAGTGGACATCTGTGGAACTGCAAGAGGTGGACATTTGGCGGATATCGTTTTTTGTGTTTAACGTGTTCCCCGCGGGGAGCACAAACGCCTGTGATCTGACGACAATCCAAGTTTCAAATCACAAATACTTAAAAAAAATGACACAAAACCGGAATAAAAATTGAACTAAAATTTAAAATAATCTTTATTCTAGCAACATCTCTGAAAACCTTGTCAAATAATATATTAGTTTATGAGATATTGTTGAATAAACAGAGCACCGATTTTTTTTGGTTTCTCAATATTTCCAGCATTAACGACCTGTCGCGCGGATCGAGTCCTGCGATGAGTCTCTCTTACGTAAATAAACATTACTAAGTCTCTCTTACGTAAATAAACATTACTAGTGCTATATGCATTTGATTGGGTGAGTGTCATGAAGCATTGATTTGATCGTAGCATTCCTTTGTTTATTTTACGTAATGTTAAGTTTATTTCCTTTATTTAATGAGTCTCCTTAAGAGTAATGACTATTATTTATTATCAGAAAATTACTTAAGTGTCATGTTTACTTGGTGTTGTAATCAAATATCAGTGGTTCTAAACAAAATATGTGTTTAAACTTAGAAATTAAAAAACGCTGAAATTGTGCCGCGCACAGGATTCGTGGAATTTGATTTTTAACGCGGTGAACAGGTTAAATGTCGTGCATTATACTTCGATGACCAATAAAAAGTTTTTTTGAAATCAAAGCAAATTTTGTGTTTTATTCAAGAATTAAAAAATATATAATTAAAAAAAAAAACGCTCATTTTGAAATACCCTACATATAGGTGTTTAAGAAATCGGTTGAAATAGTAAACAACATTGGCGATAGATATCTCCCCTCGGAAATCCGTTGGCCCCGATTCAAACGCTTTCAATAACAAGAATGGATCGACCCACCCTTCTGTGCAGTAGTCACGTCACAATGAGGCTCTCTCGATCGTTTCATCCGTCATTATACAGTGTTATAAAACTCTAGGATTTGTTATGAGAATCTCTAAGTCGTTTGAAAACCAATTGGTGCTCAAAACGTTGTTTAATTCATTGATCCGTAGCAAACTAGAAAGCAATGCTTGCATTTGGAGCCCGGTGGGGGCGCAGAACTCGCTCGTGGTGGAGAAAGTACAAAAAAAATATCTACGATATCTCTACATGAGTGAGTTCGGTGTCTATCCGTGGCTTTATCCTACGCAGTTTCTGCTGGGCATGCTCGGGTATAACTCCTTGAGCGTAAGAAGAGATCTGCGTCTCCTGGTACTGTCATTCATACCATACTTCTCACATTACCTTCTTTCAAAATCTGGTCCATTTGATTCAGCCACGTTTTTCTCGGTCTTCCGCTTCCACGTACACCTTGTACTTCCGTCTTGTCTACTCGCTTAGTCATTCTTTCATCATTCATTATCTTTACGTATCCAAACCATCTTATTGAAAACATCGTCCTTAATAATAAAATGACAACTTTTATAGCGCCGTTTAGAGAACAGACTCTCTTTAAAGGCGCTTACTGGCGACTCGAACCAACCACTGCGGCTAAAACGAAAAAAAAACACGTTGAGTGTAAGGATAGGAAAGTAGTGGCTGAGGCCATTAGGTAAAGAACTTCCCCGCATATGTATTAGACTTTTGTTAGATACAACCTGGCGGGCTTATTACCGTATGGCAATCTCTTCTAATCAATCAGAAATATATGACAAAAAAGGCATCTAGGTTGTCAATAAGTAAATAAATAATAATTAAATCACTATAGAAAAACCCTCACCATAGATATACAATGCGAGTTAATTTTTACCTTAAAATATGTCTTCGAGTATATACGAGTATATAATCTATTTTTTAATCTACATATACAACTTATTTTAGAGGTGCGTGGCCGCTCGGTAACACACTAAACTTCCGTGCGGAAGGTCGCCGGTTCGAACTCAGCGATGTGCTACTCCCCTCGAATGACACAGACATTTTTTCCACCTAGTCTTCTTCTTCAGTTTCAATCCTGGGGATCGGTTAGCAGCAAAGCCCTGCATCTTCTCCTCCACTCCGCTCGGTCTTCAGCGATCCTCTCGAGCTCTGTATAGGAGGTGCAGTCCATATCGTGGCATATTTGCTCCAGATACTCTCGGCGAGGGGGCCCTCTACCAATCGATCCCTCAATCATTCCCTCCAGTATATTGCGCAGGAGATTTTCATGTCGCAGCATATGACCCATCCATTCTGCACGCCTTTCCGATATGGTGTTTGACAGGTGCCTGGTTTCTTCGATCCTGCTGAGAACCTCGTCATTTGTAATGTGGTATCTCCAAGAAATCCTTAGGATTCGTCTACCATATAGGTCCACATCTCGAAGGCCTCCAATCTTTTTCGATCTCTTTCGCCTATGCACCATGTCTCGCAACCATACATCAAAATACTCCCTACATATGTTTTGACCAATTGCTTGCGGAGCTTTAGGTCCATGTTGTTGGATTCGAAAATCTTTGATTTCTTATTAAAGTCGAGTATTGCTTGGTGGATGCGACTGTCAACCTCTCTTTTTGTACGGCCATCCTATGCGATCTTGCTTCCAATATAGACAAACTCTTTTGCATTCTTAAGTGCAGCTCCAATATTCGGGTGTACCTATAAGGGTACCTATGACTTCGGTCATATTAAAATTTATTAAATATAGATTTATTGATAGCAACGTAGCATGTACGTATTTAAATAATTTCCAAAATCACATACTCGTATATCTCAAGATAAATAACAGAAAATAAATTTAAGAGAGAAGCTATCAAAAGGTATGGGTTCATCTCATAACATCCCCTGCCTGAGATAAACCCTACCAATATAGGGCGAGCCCAGCCGGGTGGATACCAGATGTTTTTCAGCCAACACCCTATTATATTACGAGTACCCTATATATTATTTAAAAAAAAAAGGGTAAAACCGGAAGGCATTGAACTGGTTGAATGTTAGAAATAGACGCCAAATTCATATACTGGCTCTATTGTATAATATCCTTAACTGTCCCGCCGCCCCCTCTTATCTCGCCGAAAATTTTCAGCGTCTTTCCAATCGTGGATTAGCGCTACGCTCAAACAGAGATTGTTTATTGGCCTTTCCAGTTCACCGCTCCTCTTTCTTTACGACGTCCTTTACTGTCCATGCAGTGAGACTCTGGAATCAGTTACAAACCAATATAAGACTCGCTCCGTCCTTGGCATGCTTTAAGAAGCGACTGAAACACCTCTTTATTTCTAGTCAGTAAAATAACGTGTTTCATTCCTGATTTTTCTTTTCATTTCCTCTCCACCATTCCTTCCTTTCCTTTTGATTGATGATATCTCACTTTATATGAAAACGAATGTTCGGGTGATTGTCCGTCTTTGTGGGGTTCGTGGGCATGTTATCACGTATATGTTTATGGATTTCGTGGGGATGGATAGTCATTTGATTGATTTATGTGACCACGTAACATGCTTCATTTACTTTTGTCTGGTTGGTTGGAAGACATTGCCGCCTGGCAATAAGCCCGCCAGATTGTATTTGCAATAAAAGTGTTAAATAAATAAATAAAACCCATGCCGGTATCCTCCGACCGTCTCACTTCTTGTGTGTAATCGATTCCAGTACAACAGTGTAACCGTTGAGTTGGCTATTGCACAACAGTTAACTCACAGCAAAAACAAGCAAACTTCTCGGCACATCTTCGCTTTCCAAATTGAATTAACGTTGAAATGGCGAGGGTATCCTCGAATAAGAGGCCCAGTAACGGCGACGAATTTTCAATCTTAATATTTCGTCGTTTGTATCGAGTGTCTTCTTTCTGAATCATCAACTTTTTCTTTTAGGTGCTATTTTTTTCCTGATGTAGTCGCTCGTGTAACATGTGGCTGCCGACTATTTTAACCTTTTCCTTCCTGTGCTAAAAAAATCCGCCCGTTCCCGGTGCTGTGTATTCATTACACGTGTAAAAATGAGCGATTTAAAGTCAGCAAAATAAGAATATTCATAGCCAATCGCTTAAATTAATTAAATTTGAAGTCAAAAATGATAATTATTGAAATTTAATTGCTGAAAACATGAAAAAAAAAAACATTGGACGACGTTCACAAAACGGGCAAAGCGACCATTCGAACGAAAGTCGCCTAGCTACTAAGCCAGCGAACTGAGATTCTATTTCTTGCGTTCCCATATACCGACGTAGAGTGAGACGTGAATAGCGTCGCTTCCTCACCCATAGCGATTTTTCAGAATGAATATACCTACGTCACACACTGGCACACGTTTGATTGTATCGGTGAATTTATTCCCGATTTTCACAAAATATCTGTGATGTGGCCGATAAGTGCTAATTATTATTCATATTATTTTTTCATTCAATGCGTAAATGTATTACGGAGGAATACCTTAAATCTGAACCCAGTATTTATTATATTTATAGAGATATTAAAGTTTTTAGAAGCAATGTGTACTAGTTACACATCACAGGACAGGAAGGGTTAAACTCGGACGACGTGCCCTCACCATCTCAGCGAGAGGCAGAGAGAGAAACAGCTGTCCACTTATTTTGCAAGAATAACCGCTGTATTTCTACCACTCCTCTCTCGTCCCTCGTGCTACCATACCGTACCCCTGAAGTGGCCGCTTCGTGTTCCTCTTTTTCTGCGATTCGTCCCGTCCAACTTTCCTTGCATCAAGTGCGCCGGTAGAGCGTAACTAATGCAGACTATTACCATACCTTACCTCTCGATCGATTGGAGTTTGTATGCTATGCTGCCTTTTCGTGAAATAATCCAAACTTAGAACTGTCACGTACACTGAATACCATTTTCCGAGAAATTTCATGTTTTTTTTAAATTTAATTTACTGTCTACGGCAGGGGGTGGTCAAACTTTTTAGACCTCGTGCCAAAACCGGTATTGGATAAAGGCTACGTGTATATTTTTTTAATAAATAGGCATATCTGTTAAGTTTATTTAAGGGGGTGAGGGGGGGGGGGGTAATTTCAGATACATGACTTGATTTTATACATTATTTTTGGACTCTACAATACGTGTGTAACAATACTCTACACAAGATATTCTGTTCATTGTCACACAGCGCAGAACAGTTTATTGTCAACATGGTAAATACAAATGTACCCACAAACCAACACGCATCTTTTACATTTATATTTACCAATTACAAACAAAACAGAAATAAGCATTAATTACATTGAACTTCTAACACAAAACAATACTTAAATTATTTAAAAAAATCTTTCATCAACCCAAAATGTTAAACAAAAATTTAAATGCAATTTAGCCTACTTAATTTTCTGACATTAACAAAATTTATATTTGAATTCCTTAAATCTAGATCATGTAGTCAAATTTGTCCTGATTTATACAGAGAGAGGCGTTTTGTATTTTTGTTTTTTCGTGATCTTTTCACTGTCATCCCAAGAGCAACTGAGTCAAGTATTCTCTCGGCTTGCTAATATGCTGTTACAAGGCGCCAATAAATTATATTTTACGTATATTCGATCTTAAGTGAATCAAAGTGGAAATAATTGTAATTCTGAAATGTTAAAAATTTAATAACGCGCGGTTATCAACTTCCTTTCAATAGGGCAAAGCTGTGTCTAAAAAATTAAACGACGTTTCGATGTCGACGATGAATTTGTTAATAAAATAGGGCATGTTCTCATTTTAACAATCATGATAAAATGACAAAGCAGGATCACCACAAGGGCGTTCTAACTCGGGATTCGAACCCATTATTATATAAAAGAAAGACAAAAAAAGATCGCAGTGTCAGCGGAGAATGAGTATGAATCACATACATGTGTTGATAAGTAAATTGTGTGAGAGATGCAACGAGAAAGATGGTGATAGAAATGTGTGGAAAGAAAAGAAAATGCGACATAAACTCCATTGTTATCTTATTTAAAATATCAATTTTTTCCATGCATTGATTTGTGATATCTTCGTTCCGCCTTCTTTCATACATTGATACTCAACATTTAACTGTAGATAACTTCACATCACGCCATCTCCCTGTCGGAGTAAGCAAAGACGACAGAACGCCAGACTTTTCACGACACACAAAACCTCAACCTCTTCTACATCCACACACATTTTCATGCAACTTTACGGTTTCTCTGACAATGTTTATTTCATAAAAGTATTCACTTGATACAACCATACTTTCCTTAGTCTTTCTCTACCATGCCTTCCACTCACATTTGCACTGTATACTTGTTTTATTAGTCTTAAATAATTCATTCGTTCCACATGCCCAAACCATCTCAGCGTGCTCTTCTTCATCTTACTCAACACATCAGCCTTAAGTTCACATTCATCACTTCATTCCGTATTCTGTTATACGAGGGCGGTCCGATAAGTACTTAGCCTCACCGCCCGATGGCACCACTATCGCAAGAGCAATTTTTTATCGCGTAGTACATTCTCGTTGACAGCTTCTGTCAAAATTTCAGCCGAATCGGACGCGTAGTTTTGTTTTGACCGCGTACATTGTCACTCCGTGTATTTTTATTAAAATGTGCTCTCTAAACGGAGTATCTTGATGTACGGCTGCGAGACATGGTGCCTATCCGAAAGAGATAGACGAAGACTAGAGGCTTTTGAGATGTGGTCCTATAGAAGACTATTAGGAATTTCCTGGAGAGACCGCATCACAAATGAAGAGGTTCTCCAACGAATCGAAGGAGGAAGGCACCTGCTCAGGATCCTGTCCGAAAGGCGTGCAAGATGGATCGGTCATATAATACGACAAAAGGGCCTCTTGCATGCCATAATGGAGGGTATGACCGAGGGGACAAACTCTAGGGGACGCCCACGCCGAGAGTACCTGGAGGACCTGTTGGTGGACGTGCGCTGCTCAACATATACAGATTTAAAAAGAGCCGCACAGGACAGGGGGGAATGGAGGAGAAGAGTTGAAATTGCTGCAAACCAGTCTTAGGACTGCAACCACGGAGAGAGAAACGGCGATAAATAAATTGTCCTTTTTTCACTTCATCTAACCATACTGCTCTTCTCACGCGTCTTCCACTCACATTTGCACTATATATCTGTTTTGTTAGTATTTCTTGATTCATTCTTTATACAAGCCCAAACCATCTCGGCGTGATCTTCCTCTTACTTAATACACTCATCCCTAATCACGTCATTCCGTATTCTCTCAAACATTGTAAAATAAATATATTACTTCCTACTTCTCTCGATCTTGGTCAAGTGAACTTGAAAGTTGGATCACGTCTGCTTCGTCCTTGAACTGGAGTGCGCATACCGGCTACCGAAAGTGACAGCGCCAACGACGGCCAATAACGGACCTTCCAACGCAACACGAGCCGCACGAAACATGTCACACGATGCAGTCGTGTCCGCACGACATCAAGAATGCGACACCTCAATTACAGACTGCAGGCACGAAGAGCCGGGCAGTAATGCAAGTGGATAGGAGACATGCACATGTCTTGAGTTTTTCAGGATGTCGTTTCACATGCTCGAGTCTTTTTCATTATACAGAAAAATTATGCGAAGTTCACGAACATACAGCGAAGATGAAATTTACATTAAGTGTTGAAGCCAAATCAATTTATACCCGTCGAAACATTAATTTACGCGCGCTTTTGACGCTGGTGACGTAACAACTCCCGACGAAATCTTTCTTTAAGTTTTTCTATGTACATAAACAGGTTGATGAGTTCTGTTATCTAAGCAGTATGGTTTACGTATAATGGGCGAATTTTAAGGGACAGTGCAAGAAGGGTACAGACAGGAAACAAGGCAAACGAAGCAGTTATTGTATTGTATTTCACTTTCGTTGTATACAGTACAACCTGGAGGGCTTATTGCCACGCGGCAATCTCTTCCAACCAACCCTGAAAGCTGCTAAAGAGACCTAAAGTAAAAAACTAGACTGGAATCATTAAAAAAAATTTTTTTTTGGTTTCCAGTGTGATTTGAACCTGCAACCTCCGGGTTGGGAGACAGGCGTCTTACCAACTAGGCCAGTGTTATATACAATACAATAACCGCGCAATATCAACAGTATCAAAAATAACAACTAAAATAATAACAGAAAAAAAACAGATCAAGCTACGATTATACGAGTAATCGAGTTTGCTTGTCAGCCATCTCAAGAATGAGAGACGCCTCTGCGTGTTTTAATTTATTGCGTTCAAGCTGTTGCACTTCAGCAAGCACACAGTCTTGACGGATCAAATCTAAAGTTCCGATAGCAAGGAGATGGAACTTCTATAAAAAAATAGGTCCACCGACGCTCAAGTGGCCGTTCTGGTCTTGGTCACGTCGACTGTCCCCGTTCAGTCGTCCGGCCACCAAAATCTTACAAGCGCTGAGGGCCGGCCTCTAAATGTATTGATCCGGCCCTAGCCTAAAGTCAAGTTTCTAATAAAGAAATAAATAAATAATGTGTCAAAATATGCATCGATGCCTTTTTTCTCGGAGACTCGAACCGCACCGGCATTTCCCGGTTCGTCACACGGTTCGGTTCCGCGTTTTTTATATTTATTGAAAAAATCATTAATTATTCATAAACACGTAGTGTAATGGTGAGTAATATTCCGTGAACGCAACACACGTCGAATTAACCCGTTCACAGAATTAAACACTCGTACTATAATACCATATATATATCTTAAATATCATAGAAAACAGCCGCGGGTGGTATGTTAAACGCGATCGATTAGTGTTGCTGCCTGTCGTGTTGTTTTTTTTTCTCTCTTTTATTTTCTTTTTGCTTCGCATCATTTATTTCGCCGATTCTCAAAATGCGTTTCGCACACGATATATTTTTTTGTTGTATTTTTTATTTTATTTTATTTAATTAACGACACACCAGCGTCTTTTATATTGGGTGTTAACATTAAGTTGTGTCCGTTTTTTTTTTCAAATTTAAAAATGAACACCAAAAGTAAAACAAAATGGTAAATGTTATACGTCGTTCGAAAGAAAATTTTCTGCTCTACAAGATATCGTGTTTGCTTTTACGTTGCATATATTATTTTATTTGATTACAAGCCTTCAAAATGGAATGTCAAGTAGACGAAAGTGAGCATTTTCGACACCTCCTTCTGTTCGCGTTCAATCGAGGGATTATTCCCTGCTTTATAGCTGCTCGGGAATAGAAAAAAGTTCCATGTCGCTATATTGTGCATCAGGATGAAAATCTGGCAAACACATATATTCCCAAGATCTCGCTGCTGCTCGCTGAAGTTGAATCAGTTACAAACCAATATAAGACTCGCTCCATCCTTGGCATGCTTTAAGAAGCGACTCGAAAAAACTCTCAATTTCTAGTCAGTAAAATAACGTGCTTCATTCCTGATTTTAATTTTCCTTTCCTCTCCACCATCCCTTCCTTTCCTTTTGATTGATGATATCTCACTTCACATGGAAAAGAATGTTCGGGTGATTGTCCGTCTTTGTGGGGTTCGTGGGCATATGCTGCTCACGTATGTGTTTATGGATTTCGTGGGGATGGATAGTCATTTGAATGATTTATGCGACCACGTAACTTGCTTCATTTACTTTTGTCTGGTTGGTTGGAAGAGATTGCCGCCTGGCAATAAGCCCGACAGATTGTATTTGCAATAAAAGTGTTAAATAAATAAATAAAGTTTGTATGACGGTACCAGTTTGAACAGAATTAAATCTTGTTTGTGCTCCCCTGATGATAAGGTGAAAACCTTAAAACTGTTAGGGTTTTAAAGTGGAATAAAGTGTTTGATAAAACAAATGACAATGTCTTTAAACCTCCACAGTTTTAATGCCTTAACTGTAAATAATACACTTCACGGCGTTTAGAACCTTGAGTTAGATCTGAATTATTATAGATTTAATCAGTTGCAAGTGTATCAGGGTCACATGAGAGCACGGGAGATCTGTTGATTGTATATTAGCCCCTGAATCCTTTGTTCTTTGTTGCTCCATTATCATTGTCTTAAGGCATGCCTCACAGTTAACCCATCGACATCCAAATGTATCTATTGCGCAACTGTGATAGTATTTTTCTCGTATTATATAATATATTACGTGGGTCGTCCAAAAAGTAAAGAACGTTTTGGCATAACTAAATATAAACGAAAGATATCTTATATATACACACTCGTACGATTCATAGCTTTATCACCATATGCAGTTTTCACCTCATTATAAACCTCAACCGGAGGTTTTCCCTTCCAAACGAGATAACGGATGACGCCGCGTATTTCGCACTTGGCGGGAGATTGGATTGACATTTTTCACGAAACGTGTTGTCGCGTCGACACTTCTCAACGTACTGACCTCGAACCGGTCTCGTTGCGGAGGGGAAGGGTCAGGCTACACGGAAGTGTAGCCAACATGTCGAAAATAAAATCCATCCGGTCGTGAGAGCCTCAGTACACTTACTTTCTGGATACGCCTCGTAGAAGAGACGAATGCCATTATTTCTTCAATGTGAATCCATCGTGTAAAGCAGGGATGTGTCATGTCATCCTGTGTTGTATGAGGTGTGTGGATATAGAAGAGACGAATGCCATGATTCCTTCAATGTGAATCCATCGTGTAAAGCAGGGATGTGTCATGTGATCCTGTGTTGTATGACAAGGTGTATGGGTATAGAAGAGACTAATGCCATGATTCCTTCAATGTGAATCCATCGTGTAAAGCAGGGATGTGTCATGTGATCCTGTGTTGTAAGGTGTGTGGATATAGAAAAGACGAATGCCATGATTCCTTCAATGTGAATCCATCGTGTAAAGCAGGGATGTGTCATGTGATCCTGTGTTGTATGACAAGGTGTATGGGTATAGAAGAGACGAATGCCATGATTCCTTCAATGTGAATCCATCGTGTAAAGCAGGGATGTGTCATGTGATCCTGTGTTGTATGACAAGGTGTATGGGTATAGAAGAGACTAATGCCATGATTCCTTCAATGTGAATCCATCGTGTAAAGCAGGGATGTGTCATGTCATCCCGTGTTGTAAGGTGTGTGGATATAGAAAAGACGAATGCCATGATTCCTTCAATGTGAATCCATCGTGTAAAGCAGGGATGTGTCATTTCATCCTGTGTTGTAAGGTGTGTGGATATAGAAGAGACGAATGCCATGATTCCTTCAATGTGAATCCATCGTGTAAAGCAGGGATGTGTCATATGATCCTGTGTTGTATGGGGTGTGTGGATATAGAAGAGACGAATGCCATGATTCCTTCAATGTGAATCCATCGTGTAAAGCAGGGATGTGTCATGTCATCCTGTGTTGTATGAGGTATGTGGATATATAAAAGACGAATGCCATGATTCCTTCAATGTCAATCCATCACTAATCCAGAAATGAAAAGACAAAGTATAAACTGATAGCATTGGGTTAATACCACATAACATATAATCCACTGTCAATGTTGATGTGTGCCAAGCACGTTGGACATTCCACCTGCGTGATATTGTAAACACAATAATGTTATCAGTGACTCACACAGTCTTGTGTTCCATTTAATACCAGTATGCTGGCTTGGCCAGTGGTGAAAATATTTGCTTTTGTTTTAATCCATACATAATAACAAAGGAATCATTTGCAACTGTTCTGTTATAAAATTTAATAAATAAAAAAAAAACTTGGTTTTTGAATCTATTAAAAGCAAGTATATCATCATACTGTCGTGTAGCTCATAACCCAGCATTGCGACTCCCATCCATCCCTGCACTCCGCGGTTCGAAGGGCAGTTGTCCAGGGTAGTTCAGTTGCGTCTCTCACTTGGTCAATCTAACGCATCGGAACTATTCCTCTTGTGCTAGTTCCATGGCTGAGTATTGTGACTCTCATGATAGCTTCTGACGACTCCTCTCCATCCATCCCTGCACTCCGCGGTTCGAAGGGCAGTTGTCCAGGGTAGTTCAGTTGCGTCTCTCACTTGGTCAATCTAACGCATTGGAACTCTTCCTCTTGTGCTAGTTCCATGGCTGAGTATTGTGACTCTCATGATAGCTTCTGACGACTCCTCTCCATCCATTCCTGCACTCCGCGGTTCGAAGGGCAGTTGTCCAAGGTAGTTCAGTTGCGTCTCTCACTTGGTCAATCTAATGCATTGGAACTCTTCCTCTTGTGCTAGTTCCATGGCTGAGTATTGTGACTCTCATGATAGCTTCTGACGACTCCTCTCCATCCATTCCTGCACTCCGCGGTTCGAAGGGCAGTTGTCCAAGGTAGTTCAGTTGCGTCTCTCACTTGGTCAATCTAACGCATCGGAACTATTCCTCTTGTGCTAGCTCATGACTGAGTATTGTGACTCCCATGATAGCCTCTGACGACTCCTCTCCATCCATCCCTGCACTCCGCGGTTCGAAGGGCAGTTGTCCAGGGTAGTTCAGTTGCGTCTCTCACTTGGTCAATCTAACGCATCGGAACTATTCCTCTTGTGCTAGCTCATGACTGAGTATTGTGACTCCCATGATAGCCTCTGACGACTCCTCTCCATCCATCCCTGCACTCCGCGGTTCGAAGGGCAGTTGTCCAGGGTAGTTCAGTTGCGTCTCTCACTTGGTCAATCTAACGCATCGGAACTATTCCTCTTGTGCTAGCTCATGACTGAGTATTGTGACTCCCATGATAGCCTCTGACGACTCCTCTCCATCCATCCCTGCACTCCGCGGTTCGAAGGGCAGTTGTCCAGGGTAGTTCAGTTGCGTCTCTCACTTGGTCAATCTAACGCATTGGAACTCTTCCTCTTGTGCTAGTTCCATGGCTGAGTATTGTGACTCTCATGATAGCTTCTGACGACTCCTCTCCATCCATTCCTGCACTCCGCGGTTCGAAGGGCAGTTGTCCAAGGTAGTTCAGTTGCGTCTCTCACTTGGTCAATCTAATGCATTGGAACTCTTCCTCTTGTGCTAGTTCCATGGCTGAGTATTGTGACTCTCATGATAGCTTCTGACGACTCCTCTCCATCCATTCCTGCACTCCGCGGTTCGAAGGGCAGTTGTCCAGGGTAGTTCAGTTGCGTCTCTCACTTGGTCAATCTAACGCATTGGAACTCTTCCTCTTGTGCTAGTTCCATGGCTGAGTATTGTGACTCTCATGATAGCTTCTGACGACTCCTCTCCATCCATCCCTGCACTCCGCGGTTCGAAGGGCAGTTGTCCAGGGTAGTTCAGTTGCGTCTCTCACTTGGTCAATCTAACGCATTGGAACTCTTCCTCTTGTGCTAGTTCCATGGCTGAGTATTGTGACTCGCATGATAGCTTCTGACGACTCCTCTCCATCCATTCCTGCACTCCGCGGTTCGAAGGGCAGTTGTCCAGGGTAGTTCAGTTGCGTCTCTCACTTGGTCAATCTAACGCATTGGAACTCTTCCTCTTGTGCTAGCTCATGACTGAGTATTGTGACTCCCATGATAGCCTCTGACGACTCCTCTCCATCCATTCCGGATGGTTTGGACATGATGAACGGATGTTTTAACATCAACGGATGTTAAAACATCCGTTCATCATGTCCAAACCACCTTCACATACTCTTTTTCACCATACTTAATAAATCAGAATTTACCTCATATTCATCCTTCTTAATTATATATTTTTATTATTATTCATCCATGTTTAAAATGGAAATAAAAAATAAATCTTATCTGTTCATGACAGCTATAAAAATGAATTTATTTTGTCGTGTCACAAAGCACGAACTAATTTAAAATATACCGTACTAAAGTGTCGTTACAATAAAAAGAAATAAAAAAAGTGACCAAAAACGGGATCCAAAATGCGTCTTTCACCTCAATCTGACTCCGCTTCGGAGTTGGTAGATTTGGACACCATGCTGGCCAATGTGCAACGGCAGATACAAGAGGAGATCGAAAGTGTAGACACTCTTCCGGCAGATACCAGAGGATCCATCAGAAGTCTGACCCAGGCACAATTAGGTATTCCTGTAACACCTAACAATACGTTGCCGGGAGGAAGCGTCGAAAGTCTGAATAGATCCAACAATTCACCATTGAGACAGATGAATCAAGAAGAGTACGAAGCTGATTATAGTGCACTAATCAGACAACATAGTAGAGGGACTGATTCGAGACCAACGAGTAACCTTAGTAGTTCAAGAGATGAAATGAGGCTTACGGCATCTACGCACAGTCTCAATCAAGGACAGTCGAAATCTGATTTTAGCGATTACTGCGACGTCCAAGGCTCGTCCTCGAACCTCTCAAAATCCAGCGCTGCTCTGCCGATATCTGGAAACTTTCTTCAGCACATGCGGAATAAACTGACGATAGATAATGGATCCGGTTCCACTGGAAAATTGCCGCAGTTTTCCAGCTACACACTTCCTCGTCAGAAGACTATGACTTTCAAGCCTGACAGAAGCCAAAGGGCTAATAAAGGGGAAGCCGAAGGATTTTCGGAAGGCGAGGCTAAACGAGACATTAATAGGAAGTCGATTGATTCATTGCCTGAGGCATGGAAGACTTACTGGGCATGGTATGATATTCCATTTTTCTTTGTTTCATTTATCTTTTATAATAAGTTGGGCATTTGAGTATAGTCGTTCCGTGGATATCCTTTGGGCTTCCTTTAGGTTGACTGTAACATGACCACAGAAAAGGTTTTTCAAGTCAGATTGTTAGATTATCAATTTTGACTTTTAGTTTTTTTAATTGAAGTTGCGGCGAATTTGACATGTTACGATATCATATATATATATCTCGGTCGATAAATTGAGGATCAAGCAAGAGTAATAATGGTTCCTGTTGCTATCATTTCGAGACTTTTATTAAAGAGTATTTAAATTATATATATATATATATATATATATATATATATATATATATATATATATATATATATATATATATATATGTGTGTGTGTGTGTGTGTGTGTGTGTGTGTGTGTGTGTGTGTGTGTGTGTGTGTGTGTGTGTGTGTGTGTGTGTGTGTGTGTGTGTGTGTGTGTGTGTGTGTGTGTGTGTGTGTGTGTGTGTGTGTGTGTGTGTGTGTGTGTGTGTGTGTGTGTGTGTGTGTGTGTGTGTGTGTGTGTGTGTGTGTGTGTGTGTGTGTGTGTGTGTGTGTGTGTGTGTGTGTGTGTGTGTGTGTGTGTGTGTGTGTGTGTGTGTGTGTGTGTGTGTGTGTGTGTGTGTGTGTGTGTGTGTGTGTGTGTGTGTGTGTGTGTGTGTGTGTGTGTGTGTGTGTGTGTGTGTGTGTGTGTGTGTGTGTGTGTGTCCAGAATTGTATTTCGGTGCTAATTTTGATGGATGAGAGTGTAACGTGAACGTGGAAAAAAATTGATAAGAGTGGAATAAATGCTGTAGAATTGCAGGCATTGAGAAGAATACACGGAAGGACATTGTATGACGGAATACGGAATGAAATGATATGGGGTGAATGTGAACTTAAGGCGGATGTGTTAAGTATGATGAAGAAGAGCACGCAGAGATGGTTTTGGGCATGTGGAAGGAATTAATAAAAAAAGCCTTACAAAACAGATAATATAGTGCAGACGTGAGAGAAAGATCAAGTAAAAAATGGTTGGATCAAGTGAATGGTATTCTGAAAGAAGGAAGTGTTGAAAGTTAGAGAAGTTGCATGGACGTGGAAGAGGCAAAGGATGTGTCGAGATAGGAATGTCTGGAGCTCTATCCTCTGCATACCCCAATAAGGAAATAATATAATGGTATATATTGTCCTCAGTGAGATACAGGCAAAATCCTAGTTTACTGGGGACACGACAAATGAAAGGCAACAAACCCAGATCCATTATAATTGTGTGTCCGAATTAAATTACCTGTTGTTTTTATCGCAAATTATGTATATTTCTTGTCATGTGTAAAATAAAATAAATATGTAAATTTAAAAAATATCTATTTTTGTTATGAGATATTTGAAAAGACCTAAAAAACAATAATAAGCTATCAAATTAATCAAAATTTGAAGAAGAAAAAAAGGGAAAAGTTTTAGTAATGGAAGGATTTAATTGAAAGTATAAGAAATATAGCTAAACCGTATTTACCTCGGATTCAAATACGACAAAGAGACACTTTTGTGCAGTATTGACTCTTAACCTGTTCCCCGCGGGGAGCACAAACGCCTGTGATCTGACGACAATCCAAGTTTCAAATCACAAATACTTAAAAAAAATGACACAAAACCGGAATAAAAGTTGAACTAAAATTTAAAATAATCTTTATTCTAGCGACATCTCTGAAAACCTTGTCAAATAATATATTAGTTTATGAGATATTGTTGAATAAACAGAGCGCCGAATTTTTTTGGTTTCTCAATATTTCCAGCATTAACGACCTGTCGCGCGGATCGAGTCCTGCGATGAGTCTCTCTTACGTAAATAAACATTACTAAGTCTCTCTTACGTAAATAAACATAACTAGTGCTATATGCATTTGATTGGGTGAGTGTCATGAAGCATTGATTTGATCGTAGCATTCCTTTGTTTATTTTACGTAATGTTAAGTTTATCTCCTTTATTTAATGAGTCTCCTTAAGAGTAATGACTATTATTTATTATCAGAAAATTACTTAAGTGTCATGTTTACTTGGTGTTGTAATCAAATATCAGTAGTTCTAAACAAAATATGTGTTTAAACTTAGAAATTAAAAAACGCTGAAATTGTGCCGCGCACAGGATTCGTGGAATTTGATTTTTAACGCGGTGAACAGGTTAAGTACTTAGGTTTTTAGGTCATTTCCCTCACTTGGGGCATACCATTAGGATGACCCACATTAATCCATCAGGCACGGAGAGTTGAATAACTCCATTATACCGAGTGCTGACAGCGTTGCATAAGACTAACAAGAGACAATACTGCCACTGGCTGATGCCGTGACTTGCGACCACTCGTGCCATCAGGGTCGACGCTAGCTGTATTGTCACATATTTCATTTATTATTTTTCGTAACTATTTTCATTCAAGTTCATATCCATTACACCAAGAGCCACAGTGCACTTTCTCAGTCCAGCTAAAATCTTTTCTTGCACAGTCCGTTCGTGTGTCGATTACACGGCCTTCTGGATATCTTTTTCTAGACCAACGTCCAAAATATTTGACCGAGAAGCATATAACTGTGATAAAAGGGAAACTATAAAAAATATTGTGTTGAATGTAAATTAATATGTGGTGTTGCATTATATGTCGAAAGTAGGGTATGTATAAAAGTGAAACGGGCTTTGATTGGGGGGTTATATATTTCAAAAGGTGTAAAGCAAGGATGTGTCATGTCACCTTAGTTGTTTGATATTTACAGAGATTTATGAGGTCAATGGGAGGCATACAAATGTCAAATGGGAATGTTTGTGGATTGTTGTATGCTAATTGTATAAGTGTTAGCGGTAAGTAAGGATGGATTACAGTGAAATGAGGATGGATTGCAGTAAAATGAGTATGGATTACAGTAAAACAGGGATGGATTACAGTAAAATAAGGATGGATTACAGTAAAATGAGGATGGATTACAGTAAAATAAGGATAGATTACAGTAAAACAGGGATGGATTACAGTAAAATAAGGATAGATTACAGTAAAACAGGGATGGATTACAGTGAAATGAGGATGGATTACAGTAAAATGAGTATGGATTACAGTAAAACAGGGATGGATTACAGTAAAATAAGGATGGATGTCAGTAAAATGAGGATGGATTACAGTAAAATAAGGATAGATTACAGTAAAACAGGGATGGATTACAGTGAAATGAGGATGGATTACAGTAAAATGAGTATGGATTACAGTAAAACAGGGATGGATTACAGTAAAATAAGGATGGATTACAGTAAAATGAGGATGGATTACAGTAAAATAAGGATAGATTACAGTAAAACAGGGATGGATTACAGTAAAATAAGGATAGATTACAGTAAAACAGGGATGGATTACAGTGAAATGAGGATGGATTACAGTAAAATGAGTATGGATTACAGTAAAATAAGGATGGATGTCAGTAAAATGAGGATGGATTACAGTAAAATAAGGATAGATTACAGTAAAACAGGGATGGATTACAGTGAAATGAGGATGGATTACAGTAAAATGAGTATGGATTACAGTAAAACAGGGATGGATTACAGTAAAATAAGGATGGATTACAGTAAAATGAGGATGGATTACAGTAAAATAAGGATAGATTACAGTAAAACAGGGATGGATTACAGTAAAATAAGGATGGATTACACTTAATAAATTGCATGAGAGAAGTTCTGCTAATGAATCATTATTTCCTCAGGTGATGAAGAGTTAAAAGGGTTATCGAGCGGCGTATAGCGATAGTAAACAAAATCAATGGGGTATTAAAACATATATACTTAACCCAGACAGTGTCAAAATCTGTTAAGATGATACTGTCAGTATTTAAGTTCCGACATTGATGTATGGGAATAAAATATGAACGTGGAAAAAGATTTGAATAAATGGTATAGAGAATATCTAAGTGTGCACTTAGAAGAATACACGGGGTGACAATGTATGTCACAATATGGAAGGAAGTGATAAGGGATAAATCTGAACTTGAGTAATGCTGATGTTTTGAGTAAGACGAGAAAAAGGTTTGGACGCTTAGAGCAAATGAATGAAGAAAGACTAACAAAACAAATATATAGTGCTGTGTTTTCTGTTACCACATCAGTGTAAAATGTGGTAACAGAAGACTAAGGAAAATATGATTGGATTAAGTTAATGATATTTTGAAAGACTAAAAAAGTAAGAGAAATCGTAGGAGCTGTACGAGAGGTGTATGTATGTGGAATATGTATGTTGAGATAGGCAAAAGCCTAGTTTACTGGGGACACGACAAATGAAAGGCAATTAACCCAGATCCATTAAAGTTGAATCCAAATTAAATTCACTGTTGTTTTTTTTTTTCGCAAATTGTGTATATATAGATTTCTTGTTATGTATAAATTAAATTCAATTCTCCTATTTTAAATATGATGTAATAGTGCCGGCCCTGTTCACTCTAACATAATACAAATCATTACCTCCCAAGGTTGTTGCTCTCCCATTGTCTTAATTTGCAGCAATTTGCCATTTCATTAATTGATACAATCTTTTGTTATGTTTATTGCTCTTTATGATGTCTTACAAAGTTGTTGCAAGAAGTATTGTATGTGTTTTTTTGTCTGTTTTTCACAAGATCTTGTTTAAATTCCACCATTGTTAATCTAGCGTATGATTCATCCATAAAAATTGTAACAAAAGCTTAAGAAAAAATAAATATAAGTTTATTGATAGTAACATAGTATGTACATACATAAATACATTCCAAAATCAAATAAATGTAAGTTTATTGATAGCAACATAGTATGTACATACATAAATACATTCCAAAATCAAATAAATTTAAGTTTATTGATAGCAACATAGTATGTACATATGTAAATACATTCCAAAATCAAATAAATGTAAGTTTATTGATAGCAACATAGTATGTACATATGTAAATACATTCCAAAATCAAATAAATGTAAGTTTATTGATAGCAACATAGTATGTACATACATAAATACATTCCAAAATCAAATAAATTTAAGTTTATTGATAGCAACATAGTATGTACGAGTACATACATAAATACATTCCAAAATCAAATAAATTTAAGTTTATTGATAGCAACATAGTATGTACATACATAAATACATTCCAAAATCAAATAAATGTAAGTTTATTGATAGCAACATTGTATGTGCATACATAAATACATTCCAAAATCAAATAAATGTAAGTTTATTGATAGCAACATTGTATGTGCATACATAAATACATTCCAAAATCAAATAAATGTAAGTTTATTGATAGCAACATAGTATGTACATTAGGGTGTCCCTTATTTTCTGACTTCAAAATTTTTGAACGCTCACTCTCCAATTTTGTTTGAATGACTCTAAAACATGTCTACAAAAAAATTTCTTGTGATCGAAGCATTATAAACCGTGCCGACTTGAGCGCGAACTCGCACGAAGAACATGGCCGAACTTGTCACGCTAAGTCAGGCCTCTAGTACGTGGCACGTGCAGTGCATTCAGTTCATTATCTGTTATCAAGCATGTAGCATGTGTTTTTGGCTTACTACCATAACATTATGTCACATCAATTACGCAGTGCCAGGGAACGTGTGTTTTTAATTGGATATATAAAACACCAAATAACAGGGCACAAGTTACCATCAAGTTTTATTTTATAACATACGGGAGGTAAAATTAAGTTTCAGTGTAAGTGCTAATCTTGTGGTTCGTGAGTGCGTGATATTTTGGGAGAAAGCGAAAATTATGACAAGACCTGTTCACCATTGTTCACAAAAACGTATTAACTTGCATTCGGAGTGGAGAAAATTGCAAAAAATTCTAAAGCTTTTTTTAAGCGCCGTGAGGGAGAGTTTAAAAATAGTTTGGACAATTTATTTGATATTGCACATGCCAATGCTCTATAAACATTAAAGTTGGAAGAAGACTGAAAGTTTTTACTTCAACAGAGAGAGCCTGGACGTAAAGGCCGTATACCTATCAGAAGTAGACCGAAAACTCGCGGATAAGGGAAAAAGGGCGAGGCAAAGAAAATTACAAAAAGAGAAAAGCATCTACATCTTTTTCCATCATCTGAAGATTCAGATAAGACATTTCCAAGTTCAGATGAAATCGACGTTGGTGAGTCTTCTGAGGGTACATCAATGCAGAATGCAGCGAGGAGAGGTACCACTGATTTTATTACTTCAAAATTAGTGGCTGCTTTGGATGGATGTCAGTTGAGTGTAAGAGATTCTGTATACATCCTTCAGGCGACACCAGAGACACTTGGCCACAATACCGAAGAGCTATCTATTAATAAATCTTCTATTCATCGAATCAGCCAGAAGAAGAGAAGAGAACGTTCTGAAATAATTAAATCGGCTTTCAAGAATAATATCCCTGCAATTCTTACTTTCCTTTGGGATGGTAAATTGTTGCCCGCATTAAATGTCAAGGACCCAAAAGAAGAAAGACTTCCAATCGTTGATATATTTGGAGACAGTGAGCAGCTCATCGGCGTTCCAAAATTACAGAATGCTTCTGGTAAAGAGCAAGCGAAGCGCTGTTTGGGATGCAATAACGTATTGGGGTAGAGAAGACAATGTACAAATTCTCTGCAGCGACACAACTGCCTCAAATACTGGCTCTTTTAACGGGGCATGTGTCTTACTTGAACAAATATTGGACAGAGAGTTGTTGTTTTTCCCGTGCCATTTCGAACTTCTAACGGTGTGTAACTATAGAAGTCTCGAAACAAGAAGGCAAGATTCCATTGCGATATTTCTAGTGGCTTTAACTGTCCCGCGATTCTAGAAGCACTAAGTTTATATGCACCTAATAAATATAGCCGTGCAAGGAATCACCCTCTGTTCTACATACCAACATACAGGACGAATATCATGGCTAAACACCCAGTCACGCGTGGTATAGAGATATTGAACCAACTGAATGACACTGTTGATATAGTCTCGGCACTGCCTAGCAGTATGAGAAGAATCCTGGCTGATGTTATTCCTAACGAATAAGCTAACGCTAGAAGCAGACCGTCTTTGTGTAACAGGAGAAATCCGTGCAAAGTGGATAAAAAAATGTATATGTCAGACAACATCAGTTTGAAATTCAATTTATCAGTTTGAAACTCGACACAACAGAATTTCACAATAAGCCAAGGAAGCATTGTTTTGCCAACCGAGCTGTAAAATCTTGCTACAAACTGTCAAACAGTGTAATTAGTGCTGTGACATTGAACCAGTTTAAAAATTGTCTGGACAAGTTCCTACTTACGAACCCAGGTTTTTAGTGGTGTTTAGTTCCTTGAATTTTTTCCATGAACATATGTAATATTGTCCAAATGTTTCTGGCATATAGAAATTATGATAAAAATAACATGGGACGGTCAGTCCAAGAGCGAGGTCGACAGTCGTATACATCAGGCTAGACTTGCATTTAATAAAAGGTCGAAAATAATAGAATCAAATAATATAGACCTAAAACTGAGAATACTCCTCATCAAGACCTATGTATGGAGTATCTTGATGTACGGCTGCGAGATATGGTGCCTATCCGAAAGAGATAGACGAAGACTAGAGGTTTTTGAGATGTGGTCCTATAGAAGACTATTAGGAATTTCCTGGAGAGACCGCATCACAAATGAAGAGGTTCTCCAACGAATCGAAGGAGGAAGGCACCTGCTCAGGATCCTGTCCGAAAGGCGTGCAAGATGGATCGGTCATATAATACGACAAGAGGGCCTCTTGCATGCCATAATGGAGGGTATGACCGAGGGGACAAACTCTAGGGGACGCCCACGCCGAGAGTACCTGGAGGACCTGTTGGTGGACGTGCGCTGCTCAACATATACAGATTTAAAAAGAGCCGCACAGGACAGGGGGGAATGGAGGAGAAGAGTTGAAATTGCTGCAAACCAGTCTTAGGACTGCAACCACGGAGAGAGAGAGAGATAAAACGTGACGAATATTTTAATTTTTCAATATAATTAGCGTGATTTATTTTCATCAAATTATATTGTACCTATACTTGGGAAAATGTAGGATGGATCCTGTGACGTTTGAAACGCCATGTCTCAAAGGGACGTTTTTTTTTTACAAATCGAATAGTTTTTTTATAAATTGAAAAATCTTTTTTCTCTAAACTGACGTTTTAATTCCTAATTTTCATTATACTGACTTAATAATGTATTGTATGATTTGTATCTATCTTTAAATAGGCCAAGATCTACTATGAATTAATACTAATTACGAACATTTAATTTTATGTATAAAAAAATCGAAAATCCAATTATCGAATACCCCATCCCTAGCCAATGCAGACTAACGTAGTGACTTGACAAACGTCGCTAAATATTAATTGATTTTAACAAACTGCCACATTTTTTTGCTAATTTGTAACAAGACGGTGTAAATCGTGTATCAATATATTAAAGTGTTTCTTCTTGCCTATTGCAGTGAGCAGTCGATAAGCAGTGCTCGCGCCTCGGTGATGGTGTATGACGACACGCTGAAGAAGTGGGTGCCCTCGGGCAGCAGCTCCGGGCTGTCCAAGGTGCACATCTACCACCACACGCAGCACAACACCTTCCGGGTCGTGGGCAGGAAACTTAGCGATCATGAGGTGAGTGAGAATAATTCTCCATTTAATGATTTATTTTTCAGGTCCTTTGCACATTACGGGTTTCCCTAATTTGTACACGGACCAAACATAACAGGTACAAAAAAAAAGCGTGTATTTAACAAGTTTAAGACTTATTTGATAAGGACAAAAGTAAAAATGTGTATCGTCGCCGATACGATACTGCCGGAACACGTATCTAGAATTGCCCAAATGTTACAGGGGACACGAAAAACGATTTTTCTGCAAAAATTTAATAAAATAAAAACGTCTCTTGGCATTGCAGTTACGAATAAATGCGTTCCGCGTTGAAAATGAATATATGTGTTGATGCAAAAATGTGTCAATGATACAAGAGATGACAAAAATAAAGAAAGTTACTTATGCCAGTGTGTATTTGACAGAGTGCTGTTAACCCTTCCCTTACGGTGTTAAAATTGAAACGCGTGCTCCGGTGTTGGGTAGTGAGTACGCGATAAAAAATTAGCGATTTTAAATCGGAAAAATAAGAACATTCATAGATAATCCCCTTAATAATTTATAATTGAAGTTAAAAATTATAATAATTGAGATTTATTTGCTGAAAACATTAAAAAACTATCTGGCAACGCTCACGGAACGGGTGTACGTCTAATCTATTTGCAAGTCCAGAAGATACTGCGGCGCGGAGCGGTACCCCGGCGTGGCTTACGTTTGCGACGATTGAGAGACAGTTCAGCTCCTCGCAATTCAGTCTAGTATGCAAGAGTGAGATGCGAATATAGTGTCGCGCTTCCCGCATACTCTTCACCTATCGTCAAGACGAGGCACTCGCAGCGTTTAAATGCGAATTTGTTTTCGATCTTTACAAAACACCTCGATGTAGTCGATAAATTCTGATTATTATTAATATTATTTTTTAAATCAATACGTAAATATATTATGGAGGAATACCTAAAATCTTAACCTTGTATTTATTATATTTATAGAGATATTGATGGTTATTAGAAGCAACGTGTAGAAGATACCCAACACAGGGAAGGAAAGGTTAAAAGACACTGTCGATATCCTGTTGGAGAGGGGTGTGTCGCCATCCATAATAAAAACAATACAAGATCTAAACGCCAATGGCAAAACAAGAATTAAAGTGGGTGGCGAGCTCTCTAAAGAGATACCTACTGTTACAGGAATCAGACAGGGCGATAGTCTCAGTCCGTTTCTTTTCAATCTGATCATGGACAAGATCATAGAGGAGGTCGCATCTCTTGATCTCGGATATAGGATGTGAAAAATGCTCAGCGTGGTATGTTATGCTGACGACGCAACTATACTAGCAGAAAGCGAAGACGATCTACAACGAATGCTGTATAGGTTCCATCTTGCGTCTGAGAGATATAACATGACGATATCCGTCGGCAAAACAAAATGTCTAACAATATCCAGACAGCCTCTTAGATGCAAATAGGTTGTGAACGATAAACCCATAGAACAGGTCATGAAGTTTAAATACCTGGGTATGGAGATATCTAGCTGCAACGATCTGTATAATGATGTCAAAGAACAGACCAATAAAGCAGCAGTTATCTCCGGATGCCTGAGGAACACTGTTTGGGGCAATAAACATATGTTGGTGGAAAGCAAAGTCAGAATATACAAAACATGCATAAGACCTGTTATGACTTACGGAATCGAAGCAAGAGCAGACTCTGTAAGAACGAAACACCTCTTCAGAACGACAGAAATGAAAACACTGCGGCCTATCGTAGGTAGAACCCTTAGAGATAGGATACCTAATGAGGAAATCCGCAGAAGTTGTAACATCGAGGACATCGTGAGATGGAGTAGGCAGAGAAGACGATTCTGGAGGGACCACGTTGAGGGGATGGACCCCGCGAGAATACCTAAGATTGTAATGCACGAGATTCCAGAGGCCCGTCGACGACCAACACAACAGCTTTAACCCTTATCTTGGCAAAGTTCAATTTATCCAAATATTAACGTTTTTCTTTGGTGATTCCTTGTTATATGGTAAGTTATGAAGGAAAAATTGAGGGAAAAAATCACAACTTTTCCTTATAGTTTTTTTTTATATACATTGCCAAAATATCAATTTTTACAAAACACAAAAAGCGCTATAAAATGATTCTATAATCTAAAACAAGAACAACATTAACATAGCTGAATTATCAACAAATAAAATGGTTTGAATACATGTAGTGATTAATAAGATATTTAGATTATTTACCCCAATTTTCAAAACGCACCCACACTGTCCAGACATGTTGACCCGATGTCGTTTGAAAGGTTGTAGCATTGTCAATATTTATCACCAGATGATACCACTGCACACAATAGTGCGTGTATAGTATTTGAATGTGTTGCCATATTTGAAATTATGTTCGAGTTTCTGGATTTAAAAAAAATATCCTAAATTAGTGTAACACCTGTGTTACAATGCCATGATAAGGGTTAAGTTCCATTTCATCTTGCTCAACACATCAGCATTAAGTTCACACTTATTCCCATCACTTCATTCCGTATTCTGTCATACAAAGTCAACCCTTGCACGCATTTCTACAGTATTTATTCGACTATTTTCAATCTTGTTTGATACAAAAAATAAATTCTTATTTACAATTTGTCTGCCTTCTAATAATAATTAATTAAAACACTTATTATTCTCAAGCTTAAAAAAATGTAAAATTGACATTTAGGACAGTGTTGCTCTAAGTAAGTGAAATTGGAGCATTTATCGAAATGTCAGTGTTGTTACGGCTAAATGTCACACTCCAAGTGTTTTTTTATTGCCACAATTATAGGAATTATCTAAGAATACATTCGGAAAAAATGGTCTCAGCCTTGAACCGGCTCATTTATTTTTTCTTTTACGTCAGGGATTGCTAACCTTTGTGGGCTGTGTAACAAAACCCCGGTATTTGGTAAAAGCTCTTTCAGACCACACGTGTATATTTTTTATTAATAAACATATTAAAATTAAAACGCCTGAAAACGAGGTAACGTAATCCAAATTGTCCTGATTTATAAAGTACTGTTTTGTATTTTTTTCGTGACCCTTAAACTATCAACCCAAGATTATTGTATCAAGTATACCATTGGCTTGCTAATGGGCTGCTGCAAAGCGTCACGAAAGATAGTTTAGGAATACTCCATCTTACCAATGCCAAAAATTGTTACTCTAGCGGGAATTGAACCCAGACCCTTGGTTCAAACGACTTAATCATTGAACCATAATGGTCGACAAATTCACTCGGTTCATGAGTCAAACGACTTAACCATTGAACCATAAGGGTAGACAAATTCACTTAATTCATGAGTCAAACGACTTAACCATTGAACCATAAAGGTTGACAAATTCACTTGGTTCATGAGTCAAACGACTTAACCATTGAACCATAAAGGTTGACAAATTCACTTGGTTCATGAGTCAAACGACTTAACCATTGAACCATAAAGGTTGACAAATTCACTTGGTTCATGAGTCAAAATACTTAACCATTGAACCATAAAGGTTGACAAATTCACTTGGTTCATGAGTCAAACGACTTAACCATTGAACCATAAAGGTTGACAAATTCACTTGGTTCATGAGTCAAACGACTTAACCATTGAACCATAAAGGTTGACAAATTCACTTGGTTCATGAGTCAAACGACTTAACCATTGAACCATAAGGGTAGACAAATTCACTTAATTCATGAGTCAAACGACTTAACCATTGAACCATAAGGGTAGACAAATTCACTTAATTCATGAGTCAAACGACTTAACCATTGAACCATAAAGGTTGACAAATTCACTTGGTTCATGAGTCAAACGACTTAACCATTGAACCATAAAGGTCAACAAATTCATTTGGTTCATGATTCAAACGACTTAATCATTGAACCATAAGGCTAAGGCCACACCAAAGTGCTTCGCTAGGTGCTAATCTAGTTGCTACGTGACTAATAGATAGGATCAATGAATTAAACAACGTTTTGAGCATCATTTGGTTTTCAAACGACTTAGAGATTCTCATTACAAATCCTATAGTTTTATAAGCTGGGTTGCACATAATTTCTATGTGAGGACCAAATACGAGGTTACTGTGGAACAAGACACCCAGATCTTTAATAACTATTATCTGTGCGGGATATAGGTATAGATTCTAGTGTATATCTATGGAATTTCAAGACGTGTGAGCGATGATACAGCATAATTTGGCACTTGGGCGCATTGAAATATAATTTATTATTGTGGCTCCACTCACAAAAGTTGTTGAGATCTGACTGTAAGTCTAAGCAGTCGGTATAAAAATGAATTTTTTTAAAGATATTGAGGTCATCAGCAAATAGAAGAAACGTGGATTTTTTTATAACTACCTATATCATTAATAAAAATAAGAAATAAGGTAGGTCCAAGATTAGACCCCTGTGGAACACCTGAGTAGTGAAGTAATCAGAGTTGTAGATTCCATGTGAAACAAATTGTTTTCTTTCTGTAAGATAATCTGACAGCAGCCTTAGTAAGTTACCTGGGATCCCAAGTTCACTCATTTTTTCTAATATTTTTTTGTGATATCCCATCAAGATACAATAGAGATATTCCATCAAGATACAATAGAGATGTATGTAACCATCAAGAGACTTCCAGATTGTAAAATAAAATTGTGCAGAACATCTACGATGCCTTTTGTATTTTTTTTTCAAAAAGGGGCATTATTTCTGCAGCACCTTCTACTATAAAAACTATTACAGCCAAATGCAATTCTCAAATATTGTATTGTGTTATAATTTTCCAGGTGGTGATAAACTGCGGTATAGCACGGGGGCTGAAGTACAATCAGGCCACGGCCACCTTCCATCAATGGAGGGACTCGCGTCAGGTGTACGGTCTCAACTTTTCCTGCCGGGAGGACGCCGACTGCTTCGCCAGAGCCATGATGCACTCCCTCGAGGTAACTAGCCTTTCTCCTTTACTATACTGCAACACCCTTGAGAGGTGCAACACAGATTATTGCATCATATCAAATTTAGACTGTGTATCAGACATATGCGTAAATTTGATTTTATATTACCTCTGAAGTTATTAAGAAATTGTTATTATTTATTGTCATATAATGTGTTATCTGTGTTTGACCTGTACATATTGTAATTTTTTTTTTAAAATAGATATGACCGAAGTCATAGGTATCCTTATACCCTCGAACACTAGGCTGAAAAAGTGCCTGGGTCATTCGAGGGGAGTAGCACAGAGTGGGGTTCAAACCGACGACCTTCCGCGCACGGAAGTCCAATGCCTTACCGCGCGGCCATCCACCTCATTAAATGTTCCTTATGCGTGGCCTTCGCGATGATCACTATAGATGATCGGACACCGCATACACGCTGAGAGCGCGTGTTATGTGTATTACTCGCAAGCCGTGCCGACATGCACTGTCGAATCGAGGGTCTTACGGGATTAAGGGATATACTAATATGGATAACAGTTGGAAAGAGTTATGTGATATATCATGTACAGTTGTGGCTTGATATATCATGTACAGGGGTGGCTTGATATATCATGTACAGGTGTGGCTTGATATATCATGTACAGGTGTGGCTTGATATATCATGTACAGGTGTGGCTTGATATATCATGTACAGGTATGGCTTGATATATCATGTACAGGTGTGGCTTGATATATCATGTACAGGTGTGGCTTTATATATCATGTACAGGTGTGGCTTGATATATCATGTACAGGTGTGGCTTGATATATCATGCACAGGTATGGCTTGATATATCATTTACAGGTGTGGCTTGATATATCATGTACAGGAGGGGCTTGATATATCATGTACAGGTGTGGTTTGATATATCATGTACAGGTGTGGCTTGATATATCATGTACAGGTGTGGCTTGATATATCATGTACAGGTGTGGCTTGATATATCATGTACAGGTGTGGCTTGATATATCATGTACAGGTGTGGCTTGATATATCATGTACAGGTGGGGCTTGATATATCATGTACAGGTGTGGTTTGATATATCATGTACAGGTGTGGCTTGATATATCATGTACAGGTGTGGCTTGATATATCATGTACAGGTGTGGCTTGATATATCATGTACAGGTGTGGCTTGATATATCATGTTCAGGTGTGGCTTGATATATCATGTACAGGTGTGGCTTGATATATCATGTACAGGTGTGGCTTGATATATCATGTACAGATTTCTGAATTTCAATGCAACAACCCATGGATAATAAGATCTCCACCATTATTTATTTCTCAATATGCGACAACGTTCTCGCAGACTGCGGAGTTTAGCCATCACATTGGATCTGTCGCTGATACATGAAATGGAGTATGATTTAATGTACGGTTGTAAATTATCAAAAACATAAAAGTTTTGTGTCTCTCAAGTTTTTTTGTTATATTTTCAGGTGCTGGCCAACAGAGCGGGTGGACAGCCGGCGCCTGTTCCGGCACTCAACGGTCACCATCCACCCTCGACACACTACGACGAGGACATGGGGTACAGGTTCGATGCTATCTTAATCTTACAACTTGTCCAACTGTTGCGGAACTGATACTGGAAGCCTGCGAAATAAAAAATATCCATTTTCGCCATAGTTGTAGTACTCAATTACACTAATGGCTGCTAGATATCATCCAAATTATCCAAACAATATACAGCCATAGTTGTGGTACTCAATTACACTAATGGCTGCTAGATATCATCCAAATTATCCAAACAATATACAGCCATAGTTGTAGTACTCAATTACACTAATGGCTGCTAGATATCATCCAAATTATCCAAACAATATACAGCCATAGTTGTGGTACTCAATTACACTAATGGCTGCTAGATATCATCCAAATTATCCAAACAATATACAGCCATAGTTGTAGTACTCAATTACACTAATGGCTGCTAGATATCATCCAAATTATCCAAACAATATACAGCCATAGTTGTGGTACTCAATTACACTAATGGCTGCTAGATATCATCCAAATTATCCAAACAATATACAGTAGACCTTCGATTATCGGGGTGTTAAAAACTCCGGATAATCTCTGCCAAAAAATATCGAATAAATATTAAAACTAAAATTATACTACAGTAGAGTATCGACTATCCGAAACAATTCAGGACTGGGGGGGCGTTCAGATAACTGGTTTTTCAGATAGCCCATCGTCACAAGTGAAGGCTCTGTCACAAGTGAAGGCTCACACGCCACTAACAACGCGAGGTTGCTCACGTAGGCCGGTTGGCAGGGAGGGGTAAATCGCTGCAGCGCCACAGCAATTTGAAATTCTTTACATACAACAAAACACGATAAGTTTTAATAAAATTGAATTTCTATACTAGCAGACGCAAATTTCAACCTTAGGTTAACCGATGTTTCGGTTAATCGGTATTCGGAAAATCGATGCTCTACTGTATATAAAGTAGAGCGCCGATTATCCGGAACTCAATTATCTATGAGTTAGATTAACCGTAGTCCTCTATGGTACAATTATTTTTTGGTAATCCTATAAAATATTTTTTTACAAATTTTTAACGAACTTCTACATTTTGAAAATTACAGAAACTGTTTTTAAAATTAATGGTTTATATTATACCAATTGACTAACGCTAACGTAAATTGGCAGTGTTTCTCCGAATCCACTAAAATGTGTGGATCCTGGGCTTCCCAGTGTGATTGCCGTGGTATAATACCAACGTTTAGCGGTTGTTATCTGTCAAGCATTGAAAAAAATCTCGTTCGTGTACTCGTCTTGCGTATCAAAATGTATCTAGCATTTCAATTCTTGAAATGTTCAACTCGATGAAAACTTAATTTGGATTAACCATGTTTTTCAATCATCCGGATTCGAATGTCCCCTAATTACCACGATAATTGGATTTGAGTGTCCCCCAATTATCGCGGATAATCGGCGCTCTATTGTACTTACCCTTTTATTTAAAATATGACATCAAACAAGTATATATTTCTGTGGCGTTATGGCAGAAGTTGATATGTCCGTTTTTTTGTCATTTTGTGTTTATTCTCCCAATTTATAGAGAATATTTCTCTGCGTGTTGTTGCAAAACTTGGTTGTGGCAAGTCATTATCCGAACAAAAGATATATTGTAATTTATTTTTATCAAACACTGTTTATTCCACTTTTTTCTTGTTCAGAATCTTGTTTGCGCTCCCCTGAAGATGAGGTGAAAGCCTTGAAACCGGTAGGGTTATACCGTCACAAAAAAGTGGAATAAACAGTGTTTGATAAAAATAAATTACAATGTCTTTAAACCTCCACAACGTTAATGCCTTAACTATAAACAACAAAAGATATATTGTAATTTATTTTTAACAAACACTGTTTATTCCACTTTTTTGTGACGGTATAACCCTACCGGTTTCAAGGCTTTCACCTCATCTTCAGGGGAGCGCAAACAAGACTGAAGATGAGGTGAAAGCCTTGAAACCGGTAGGGTTATACCGTCACAAAAAAGTGGAATAAACAGTGTTTGTTAAAAATAAATTACAATGTCTTTAAACCTCCACAACGTTAATGCCTTAACTATAAACAACAAAAGATATATTGTTTGGAAAAACTTAAAAAATGCTTATTTGTACTGATTTTAACAGCTTATCAAAGTTTATATTGCTTCTCCCGTAAACTAAGGTAAAACTTATGCCATAACGCCACAGATTTTTCCTTCCGTTACCCGCTTTTCGGCAAATAATGCTACGCATATTTTACAACATTCCTGTTACTCCAGATAACTGAGAAGGCTTTCGCTGTTAGTTGAAGCAGCGCTGTACTGTATACTTTTCTCTTGTACGAGGGCACCTTCTTCCTCGTCTGTCATCAGTAACTGAAAGTTCATCAGTAGTAACACGTTGCACCATCTCTTCATTATTTAAAACTTCATATCCAGGCTAATTGTCATCTGCATATCTAATTCCGCACAGTTTTGGACTTTTTTACAGCCCCGGTCAATCTGCAACCCGATTTTTGCAACCTCGGATAATTGGGAATCTAATATATTTTATTATTATTATAGACAGGCAGCACCTATGCCGTTAACATCTATAGTATTATCATTATGGACAGGCAGCACCTATGCTGTTAACATGTATTATCATTATGGACAGGCAGCACCTATGCTGTTAACATCTATTATTATTATAGACAGGGAGCACCTATGCTGTTAACATCTATTATCATTATAGACAGGGAGCACCTATGCTGTTAACATCTATTATCATTATAAACTGGCAGCACCTATGCTGTTAACATTTATTATCATTATAGATAGGCAGCACCTATGCTGTCAACATCTATTATTATTATAGACAGATAGCACCTATGCTGTTAACATCTATTATCATTATAAACTGACAGCACCTATGCTGTTAACATCTATTATCATTATAGACAGGCAGCACCTATGCTGTTAACATCTATTATCATTATAGACAGGCAGCACCTATGCTGTTAACATCTATTATTATTATAGACAGGCAGCACCTGTACTGTTAACAATTATTATTAGTATAGACAGGCAGCACTTATGCTGTTAACATCTTCATTAAAAAATCATACATATATCTCAACATAAATTGCAGAAGATATATTTAAAAGAGAAGCTATCAAAGGGATCTGGGTTCATCTTGTAACATCCCCCCGGTCGAGTTACACCCCACCAATACAAGGCAAGCCCGGCCGCGAGGACATCAGATGTTTTTAAGCCCTTGTACATGTAAATTAAGAAAAAGAAAACAGAAAATTAATTATGTACAATAAAAAGTAAACCCACAAATGCCACTTCAGATTAACACAAATACCACCGCAGAATAACTCGAGTAAATAAATATAGATTCTTTGATAGTAACATAGTGTGTACAAATGCATTCCGAAATCGCACATATGTCTCAAAATAAACTGCAGAAAATACATTTAAGAGAGAAGACATTAAAAGGTCTACACAAACAACATCCCCCGGCCTAGATACACCACATTAATATAGACCGAGCCCGGCTGCAAAGACACCAGATGTTTTTCAGCTCACACCCTTGTACAGACTAAGAAAAAAAAAATTAATATGTGACAGAAAAAAAAAAAAAAAGTCAACCCACAAATACCACAGGTTAACTCGGCAAAAAAAAAAGGGAAAAGCCTCGAGGATTTTATCAAAATAATATCACTAATGGAAAATGGTGTGTAATTTTGTGAATTTGAGAGTAGGTTTTGCTAATATGAAGGACAGTGGATTTTTCAAGCATTAACGCTTACCGGACCCCAGCAATATCTGATTCAGGTGCTGTACACCAGAACTTTTGAGTTACCAAAGGAAAATTATTTAAATAAACGATTGTTCAACATTCCAGAACGATGACCCGCGAGGATGCCGCGATAATCCAGCAGCAACACCAGAGCCAACAACAGCAACAGAACCAGCAGCAGATACAGCAACAGCAACTGCAGCAACAGTTGCAGCAGCAGCAGCAACAGCAGCTGCTCCAGCAACAGCAGCAACAGATGCACAACCAGATGGCGGCCGTCAGCCTGGGCGGGCCTCAGCAGCAACAGCAACAACAGCAACAACAACAGCAGCAGCAGCAACAGCAGCAGTCTCCGATGGTGCCGCAGCCGCCACCGCACGGGCCCGTGCTCAACCACACCATGCCCATGCAGCAACCCGCGCAGCACAACTCTCACACGCACCACAGGACCAGCAGGTGATACATACCAGATGGTCTTCTTTACTTGTGTTTATCTCTTACGCCAGCCACTATTATCCACTGCTGGATCTTGCTACTATCATGTCTACTAGGTTAGTCAATAAGTTTTGAAAGCGACATCTATGGAGCTGTAGAAAAACCAAAATTTCTACGCCATTTTAATATTTCATCTTTCATAAGAACGTACTCAAAATTTCATTTCGATCTGTCAATTTATTCTTTGTTTACAAGCCATTTGAAGTTGACGTGTCAGTGTAACAATGGAAAAATCCGAATATCATGCAGTGATTAAATTCTTTGTTTTGGAAGGTTTATCGGCTACTGAGATCCATGCAAAGATGGTGAAAGTATTAAAGGAGTCTTCTCCTTCATTTCCAACCGTTCACCGATGGGTTTTGGAGTTAAAGCGTGACCGTACAAGCGTTGAAGATGATCCACGCTCAGGACGTCCAAAAAGTGCATCAACACCAGAAATCATAGCGAAAATACAGGATATGGTTTTGCAAGATCATCAATCGACTGTGGATGTGATAGCTGACACCATAGGCATCTCACATGGAACAACATGGCATATTTTGGCTGAAGTTTTGGGTTTCAAAAAACTGTGTGCCCAATGGGTGCCGCATTTGCTAACAATGCCACAAAAACTTGTTCAATGCGACTTTCTGAGCAACATTTGGAGCAATTTCGAAAGGATAAAAAGGATTTTCTGCGTCGATTCATCACTATGGATGAGACTTGGCTCTACCACCATGATCCTGAATCAAAACAAGAGGCTAAGGAGTGGTGTGAACCAGGCACTTTGGCTCCGAAGCGAGTTCGTGTCCAGAAATCAACCAAGAAGGTGTTAGCGTCAGTTTTTTGGGATGCAAAAGGAATTTTATTGATAGATTATCTCCAAACTGGTAAGACAATCAACTCTGATTATTATTGTGACCTTTTGGACCAGTTGGATGAAAAAAATTGTGAAAAAAGACCCGGTTTGCAAAAGAAAAAAATCATTTTTCATCAAGACAATGCACCTGCTCACACAGCTCAAAAAACCATCGCGAAAATCAGTGAATTGGGGTACGAATTGTTGCAGCATCCACCCTATTCGCCAGATTTAGCTCCCTCTGACTTCTGGCTGTTCTCACACCTCAAAAAATTCCTTCGTGGAAAGCATTTTTCATCAAACGAAGAGGTTATAGCCGTCGTAGAGGAGTATTTTGCAGGCCTTCCAGAAAGTCACTTCCGTGATGGGACTACAAAGTTGGAAGATCGTTGGACCAAGTGTATTGATCTTATGGGAGACTATACTGAGCAATAAAAGTGATTTCCCCCCAAAAAAAATGTATTTTCATTTCCGCTTTCAAAACTTATTGACTAACCTAGTAATCTCTATTGGGACACGTAGAGAGAACAGATCTTTATTTCATTTTACTTTATTCACTCAAAAACAAGTTGAGGATCTTTGCTATTTGGTTCGTATTTTCACAAATGATTGAAGAGTTAAAAGATATATCGAATGGCATGTAGATAGAGGTAAAATTGATATTAATATTTTATATAAGGTTTTATAGCATAATTTAATTCAATCAACACTTTTAGAACCACTGGAATGCTTTTTTTTTTAAATCAGTTTAGATCATGGGTCGACAACCTTTTGTTGTAACAGGGCCAAATATTTTACGTGAGGATTAGTGCGCGCCGCACTTGGGCCATATATCATTACAGTATACCTACAATACTTGTGTGCAAATATTTTAGTTTTGAAAATAAAACGCTAATTATATATTTTTACGACATTTATTGTAGTCATTAAAATCAATGAGATTTTTCTGGCTGCATTATTTGACTTGCAAGTATTTTTATATTAGCTTGCATTTTTGAAGTAGAGACGCTTAGTATTGCGTCTAAATATGAATCTGATCACCGGGTATTGCGTCTAAATATGAATCTGATCACCGAGTATTGCGTCTAAATATGAATCTGATCACCGAGTATTGCGTCTAAATATGAATCTGATCACCGAGTATTGCGTCTAAATATGAATCTGATCACCGAGTATTGCGTCTAAATATGAATCTGATCAACAGTGTTTGTTTTTTCGGTATCATCTGTGTATCTGTTGGTTTCTGTCGCGATAATATCAATCACGTCATTAGCGAACATGAACGTGAAACAGGGCACTGTTTTCATCCATCCTTGTGTGGGATTTTTGGTGTGCGTGCGGTGCACGTCATACGTCCCTGTGGGGAATTTTTATGCGCGTGCGTTGCACGTCGTACGTGCCTGAAAGGTTAAGGGTTTTTGTCTTTTGGGTACAGAAAAAACATTTAGTAAATATAAAGCAAAATCACTAAAACAATTTATATATGGCCTTCATACTGACCATTGTAGTATACCATATTTAACCGGTTCACTGCCACGAGCGCGTTAACGCACTCTCCGATTCAGTGCTCGCCAGGCCGGCTATACAAAATGAACGCGTAAACGCACTCTCCTTTGAGCTTGTCACAAGCTAATGTCAAATCCAATTGTAATAATTTATAAATTGTAACACATAGTGACATCTATTGGGATGGTCAAGAAATATTTAAATATTACAATTTACTGATATTATCAAAGTTACAGTCATCTTTCTAAAAGCTTTCACTGACAGTCAATACGTGTCTCTGATACAGGGTTACCGACTAGTTTTTTGCGATGATTAATAATGACTTTGTTTGTAGTTTTCTTCAATGGTTGACTTTTGTGCGTTATTTTTGTAAATTTTTCAAAGTATTTATTTACAAAGTGTGTTTTCATGTATTCTTCGGTTGTCGGCGGTGGTTTTGTGGCTTAATACGACGTTTATATAGACTTTTTACGGTTTAATTTTATAGTTTATTTACCTTTTGCGCTTTATTATACATCATACAGATAATTTGTTGATTTTAGTTTACGGAGTATATTATATTCCACTATATTTATAAGTAAACGTGTTTTCTGTGTCAAGTTGTGACAACCCTAACATTTTGTGAATATTTAAACTGTGTTTTTCTGAGTGAACGGCAGCTCAAACGCCCCACGGTGTATATATTTAGTAAGTTTTCATAATATCCTTTATATCTGTAAACAAAAAATATAATTTTTTTAGGTTTTATTTTTGTTGAAAAAATCCCGGCCTGCTTGGTACGGCCATACTAATAACTTCCGGCACTTAAAGGCTTAACAATACCCTAAGAAGATTCTTCCTGATTAACAGCAATGGACTACCATCTCTTCTACATATATCATTCAATCCAAATTAGAAAATGGCCTGAAAACGCATATTCATCCCTACTAAGTATTTTATATGTACCTAATAAATATAGCCGTGCAAGGAATCACCCTCTGTTCTACATACCAACTTACAGGACGAATATCATGGCTAAACACTCAGTCACGCGTGGTATAGAGATATTGAACCAACTGAATGACACTGTGGATATATTCTCGGCACCGCCTAGCAGTATGAGAAGAATCCTGGCTGATATTCTTCCTAACGAATAAGCTAACGCTTGAAGCAGATCCTCTTTGTGTAACAGGAGAAATCCGTGCAAAGTGGTACATAAAAAAAAAATTAAAAAGTCTGCGAGCGAATTTGGTCCCTTGAATTTCAAATTATCAGATTTTTATTGTTATTGTTTATGGTTTGTTTGTTGCAGTGCCCCGATGTCAGCGGCCATGTCTTTGCCTCCTGCTCCCCCGCCGGTGCCCCCGCACCAGAACCTGGCCTGCCACAACGCATCGCCTGCACCCCCGCCTCCCACTCCACCCGCGGCGCCCCCGCAGTCCTTGCAAGTGAGTACAATCTGCCTTTACTTGGGTCTGAACCATTTAAATTGTCTTATTTTTAAAGGAAATGCCCCTATGAGGGTATTTTGTAAAGTTTGGTGAAAAAACAAGTAGAAAGCATTTCATTTTTCAACATTCGCACTTGGTCCAGTGATTTTCGTGTCTGAAAAGTTTCATTTTTTAAACTCTGCAAAATAATCATTTGTTGCGACGATTACGTCCTGATTTGACGAAAATTTCTTCCCATTGTGCCAATTTTTATTAATTTCGGGAATGGGAAGATATCACACAAGGTCTAATTCGGGGAAAATGATGGATAAGGAACCAATTCGAGGATCAATTATGCAATTTTACCATTAAGACGGTCGATTTGTGGGACTGCGTCAATTCGTCTTTCAAACGGTCAAATAATGCCCCGCATACACAGTGTCTAATTCGAGGAATATGATGGATAAGGAACCAATTCGAGGATCAATTATGCAGTTTTACCATTAAGACGGTCGATTTGTGGGACTGCGTCAATTCGTCTTTCAAACGGTCAAATAATGCCCCGCATACACAGTGTCTAATTCGAGGAATATGATGGATAAGGAACCAATTCGAGGATCAATTATGCAGTTTTACCATTAAGACGGTCGATTTGTGGGACTGCGTCAATTCGTCTTTCAAACGGTCAAATAATGCCCCGCATACACAGTGTCTAATTCGAGGAATACGATGGGTAAGGAACCAATTCGAGGATCAATTATGCAATTTTACCATTAAGACGGGCGATTTGTGGGACGGCGTCGATTCGTCTTTCAAACGGTCAAATAATGCCCCGCATACACAGTGTCTAATTCGAGGAATATGATGGATAAGGAACCAATTCGAGGATCAATTATGCAGTTTTACCATTAAGTCGGTCGATTTGTGGGACTGCGTCAATTCGTCTTTCAAACGGTCAAATAATGCCCCGCATACACAGTGTCTAATTCGAGGAATATGATGGATAAGGAACCAATTCGAGGATAAATTATGCAGTTTTACCATTAAGACGGTCGATTTGTGGGACTGCGTCAATTCGTCTTTCAAACGGTCAAATAATGCCCCGCATACACAGTGTCTAATTCGAGGAATATGATGGATAAGGAACCAATTCGAGGATCAATTATGCAGTTTTACCATTAAGACGGTCGATTTGTGGGACTGCGTCAATTCGTCTTTCAAACGGTCAAATAATGCCCCGCATACACAGTGTCTAATTCGAGGAATACGATGGGTAAGGAACCAATTCGAGGATCAATTATGCAATTTTACCATTAAGACGGGCGATTTGTGGGACGGCGTCGATTCGTCTTTCAAACGGTCAAATAATGCCCCGCATACACAGTGTCTAATTCGAGGAATATGATGGATAAGGAACCAATTCGAGGATCAATTATGCAGTTTTACCATTAAGACGGTCGATTTGTGGGACTGCGTCAATTCGTCTTTCAAACGGTCAAATAATGCCCCGCATACACAGTGTCTAATTCGAGGAATATGATGGATAAGGAACCAATTCGAGGATCAATTATGCAGTTTTACCATTAAGACGGTCGATTTGTGGGACTGCGTCAATTCGTCTTTCAAACGGTCAAATAATGCCCCGCATACACAGTGTCTAATTCGAGGAATATGATGGATAAGGAACCAATTCGAGGATCAATTATGCAGTTTTACCATTAAGACGGTCGATTTGTGGGACTGCGTCAATTCGTCTTTCAAACGGTCTAATAATGCCCCGCATACACAGTGTCTAATTCGAGGAATATGATGGATAAGGAACCAATTCGAGGATAAATTATGCAATTTTACCATTAAGACGGTCGATTTGTGGGACGGCGTCAATTAGTCTTTCAAACGGTCAAATAATACCCCACATAATAGGTTCCCGTTATTATCTTGCCCTTTTCTAAGTAACCAATTGTGATGATTATTCGAGAGTGCTAAAAAACAGTGGCCGTCACCTTCCCAGCCGACAAGACAGTTGTCCATTGTTTTGACTGCTGTTTGTACTCTGCTGTGTCTCTGGTGGATCCAAGTTTCGGCCGCAGTCATGAATCGACACAAAAAAATCCTCGGATTATGATTAATCATTGCCAAACACTGTTTTGAAATGTTCTTTGAATTCGTTTTTAGTTGACAGTCAACAATTGTGGCAACCACAGATTTTTCATGTAGAATATTATACACCTGTTTACTTGAGATGCCCACAGCCTCAGCAGTCTTGCGCATGTGCATTCGGCAGTCTATCATTACGATACTATGGATTTTTTTTATGATTTCCTCCGTAGTGGGCACAATGCATCGTTCGGAGTGCAATTCATCTTTGATGCATATAAGGCCACATTTAAACTCATTTATCCAGGAATAAAGTCTTCGACGCTGGTGTCATGTCCCCGTGAACATCATCCAACTCGGCTTTGATCAGCACAACTGCTAACTTATCAAATAAAAATGTTTTATGACGACACAGAACTCGTTTTTTCCATTGTTGTGGTAAATCCATTGTCAGTCGGATGACTATCAAACGTTAATTACATATCGCATCTGGCCGAAATTTTGACAGAGGTTGCTTGAGGAATGATACTTGCTAGCAGTGATGTTTATGAGTTGTGGCGCCGCCATCTCATGGAAATTTACCAAACTTTTAAAACTACCTTCGTATTAGACGGAATTAGTGAATATAAAGCTATATCCTGGGAAGAAACCATGGGGCACCACCTCTGATTATGACAGTTAAACTTGATATATTATATTGTATTACACTTTCGTTGTATACAGGACACCATGACTGGCTTATTGCCATGCTATAATCTTTTCCAAGCAACCAGAACAACATTAACACTTGCCACCCTGTGATGGATAGTGAGTGACCAGGACTTATATTTTATTTGATTATTCGACGTTTTGATACACAATAAAATTATGTTTATAGCTAATTACAAAAAAAAAATCTAGTAGATTTTGCATAATTTTAATTTAAAATATACATTTTTTACTGGACGCTTAGCGTCCAGCACCGTGGTTGGCGGATTTTTTTAGGCCTTGTTTTATAAACCAGAGTGGATAAGTTTTAAAAGAAATCTAGGTTCTTACGGGAATTGAACCCGCAACCTCGGGACTGGGAGACATGAGTCTTACCAACTAGGCCACGGAGATATATGGTACCGACTAAAGCTACACAAAAATACATTATTACCGACTAAAACTATTCGAGAAATAGACTCGAAATAAAAGGGAATATTGTGCACAGCAGAAATACTCGGACTGGACCACGTTTGGTTCCTACAGCAGTGCCTGAGTGAGGTTGACGATATAGTAATGAGATGTTGTATTGCTTTACAGTGCGCTCCCCCACCACCGCCCCCTCCTGCAGCGGCGGGCGGGACCCCGGTCCCCGCACCAGCGCCCCCGGCTGGCGGAGGCCCCCCTCCACCTCCGCCGCCCCCAGCCAGTGGTCCACCGCCCGGCATGGGCAGCTCGCTGGCCGCGCAGCTGCAGCATGCTCGGCTTAAGAAGGCGCAACCTGTAAACAAGGTAAGCTATGTTCAACTGGCACGTTTTGTGATGTTTTATAGATACTGGATGATTCGGAGGCCATCTTATGATATCTACTGGTGTTATGATATGGAGTATGTGTCCATACACAGTCTAAATGGGCATGGTATGTGTCCATACATGGTCTAAATGGGCATGGTATGTATCCTTACACGATCTAAATGGGCATGGTATGTGTCCATACACGGTCTAAATGGGCATAGTATGTGTCCATACATGGTCTAAATGGGCATGGTATGTGTCCATACACGATCTAAATGGGCATGGTATAGGTCCATACACGGTCTAAATGGGCATGGTGTGTGTCCATACACGGTCTAAATGGGCATGGTATGTGTCCATACACAATCCAAATGGGCATGATATGTGTCCATACACGATCTAAATGGGCATGGTATAGGTCCATACACGGTCTAAATGGGCATGGTGTGTGTCCATACACGGTCTAAATGGGCATGGTATGTGTCCATACACAATCCAAATGGGCATGGTATGTGTCCATACACGATCTAAATGGGCATGGTATGTGTCCATACACGATCTAAATGGGCATGGTATATGTCCATACATGATCTAAATGGGCATGGTATGTGTCCATACATGATCTAACTTGTTCAGGGGGAAAACTTTTAAACCTAAGCGGTAGTTAGGAAGTGCTCTTGATGGGATCGTAATAGTCGGGAACCAGTAGTAGATCAAATCATCTAAGAAAAAAATGATGACTGGAGATTTGTAGTCTAGTTCTGAAGATCAACTTTTTATCTAGTTTAAATTGCTAATCTAGTTTTGTTGCATCCCTATATTCGTTGCTAGTAATTGGTGTAGGTGCCACATTTTAGCCAAATTCAGTACTGAACACTTTGTTTTTATCTGTTGCAGCAACCCACACCCCAGGAGAACAGTGGCTCCTCCACATCGTCAGGCGGGAGCGTGGGGGGCGGTGGCAAGGCAACCACTCCCACCCCCTCGCCCGCCACGCCCATGCACTCCATGATGAACGAGATGGCCCGAACGCTGGCCAGGAGACGGGCGCAAGTTGACAGGAGTGAGGTGCGTACAATTTTGTAACATTAGTCGCTATAAAGGCATGTCTAAGTTGTTATTTGGTCGCGAACTGAAGCCGAAAGTGCTTTCCTTGAAAAGCAGTACTTTCGTACGTGTTGTTGAAAGTTTGAATATCTTTTGATTCGTAAGAGATAAATGGTTCCAATATTATGAAGTGGACAGCATGCATCTTAAAATAAGAGAAAAATATTTTCTTATAAGATACGAGGGTTGCTACTTAAGTATTGAGACAGACAAGTAAAAATTATCATCGAAAATGGCTTTATTGCTTTTCAAAATACTCTCCATGAAGATCAATACAGTTTTGCATGCGTTTGAACCAATTTTCGAAGCACTTTTTCCACTCCAAATGAGGTAACTTCAAAACATGCGTTTTGAACGCATCAACCGCTTCTTCAGGCGTCGAAAAACGTTGACCTCGCAATTTATTTTTGATGTTCGGGAATAAAAAGAAGTCATTGGGTGCCAAATCAGGGCTGTACGGCGGATGACCCATCAATTCGATGTTTTGAGTGCTCAAAAAGTCACTTGTTTGAGCCGATGTGTTAGAGCTCGCATTGTCGTGGTGGAGAATGATCCGTCTTCGGCAGTTGGTTTTCCTCATTTCTCCGAACGCTTCTAGCAAACAAATGATGGTGTATCATTCAGAATTGACCGTAAGACATTCCACTAAAGGCACTGTTGCGACATTACCATTTATACCGAAGAAACAAGCCACCATTTGCTTCGAAGTGCTTAGTGCGCGAACAACTTTTGTTGGATTTGGTTCGTCTTGAAAGACCCATACAGTCGACTGCTGTTTAGTTTCTGGCTCATATGCATAGATCCATGATTCGTCGCCTGTCACGATCTTATAAGCGAAGCACCGCGATTGAATTTTTTCAACATTTCTTTGTACCAATCGACACGAGCCTTTTTTTGAGCGATTGTCAAATTATCCGGTATCCAACGCGAACAAATCTTTCGGCCCGAGATGGTGCTTCATTACCAAAAGTCGAAGAGAGTTGATCGGCACACTGTTGTTGAGTTAGTCCAGGTCGAAAATCATAAAAAATCATCGCACGAGAATGTTCACGATTTAATTCCATTTTTGGCTGAGATGAATTTTTCGACCTGGACTGAAAGTCACTGTAAACAACACAAATAGCACTCGTATGACAAAACTTTCTGAACACATATACCATTAAAAACGTCAAACTTTACGATGCTGATGTCAGATTTGACGTATCAATACTGGTGTTGCCATATCTCAAAATTTAAGTAGCAACCCTCATTTATTGTTGAATCATTCTAAATAATTGAAAAAAAAACAGGGCTTTTTAAGGGCTATCAAGAATAAATAGTATTCAGAAACATAATTATTCAGACATGTATCAATAATCTTAAAATATACTCGTCATTGGTGGGCTTCCATCAAATTTTGTTTTACGGTCTTTTAATACATTGTATTCTAAAGTTTTGCCACTTTATGTAACGGTATAACCCTACCGGTTTCAAGGCTTTCATCTCATCATCAGGGGATCACAAACTCTGATAAACATCTGGTGAACACATATATTTCCAAGATCTCGCCGCTGCTCGCTGAAGTTGTCTCCTGCCTCCCTCCACCCACAATCTCTAACCCGAATTTTTACCGTTAGAAGTGTGTATGTCGGTACCAGTTTGAATAGAATTCAGTCTTGTCTTTGCTCCCCTGATGATGAGGTGTAAACCTTGAAACCGGTAGGGTTATACCGTTACATAAAGTGGAATAAACAGTGTTGGACTAAACATATTACAGTGTCTTTAAACCTCCACAATGTTAATACCTTAACTAACCCTTTAAGTGCCGGAAGTTATTAGTATGGCCGTACCCAGCAGGCCGGGATTTTTTCAACAAAAATAAAACCTAAAAAATTTATATTTTTTGTTTACAGATATAAAGGATATTATGAAAACTTACTAAATATATACACCGTTGGGCGTTTGAGCCGCCGTTCACTCAGAAAAACACAGTTTAAATATTCACAAAATGTCAGGGTTGTCACAACTTGACACAGAAAACACGTTTACTTATAAATATAGTGGAATATAATATACTTTGTAAACTAAAATCAACAAATTATCTGTATGATGTATAATAAAGCGCAAAAGGTAAATAAACTATAAAGTAAAACTGTAAAAAGTCTATATAAATGTCGTATTATGCCGCAAAACTACCGCCAATAACGAAAGAATACATGAAAACACACTTTGTAAATAAATATTTTGAAATATTAACAAAAATAACGCACAAAAGTTAAAAATCAACCACTGAACAAAACTACAAATTAAGTCATTATAAATCATCGCAATTACGTCCCAAAAAACTGTAGTCGGTAACCGTGTATCAGAGACACGTATTGACTGTCAGTGAAAGCTTTTAGAAAGATGACTGTAACTTTGATAATATCGGTACATTGTAATATTTAAGTATTTCTTGACCATCCCAAAAGATGTCACTATGTGTTATAATTTATAAATTATTACAATTGGATTTGATATTAGCTTGCGACAAGCTCAAAGGAGAGCGCGTTTACGCGTTCTTTTTGAGCACTGAATCGGAGAGCGCGTCAAAGCACTCGTGGCAGTGAACCGGCTAAAATAACAAGCAAAATAAATATGTTGAAATGACGATAAATACACTGTAATTGACTAGAACAAGGAACCAATCAAGAAATAGACTGTCAACATTATCGAATACTGTGCACTTCTTCAAGAATACTCAAATAGCCAAAAATTTAAATGATTTTTTTTTTAAATTTAAATAATGAGTTAGGTTTCTTTTTGAAAATAACGTAACCGTTCACCCAGCAATTGACACTAATCTGCATAACTCAAGGTAAGAGATTGCTATTGAGCAATAAACTTGATATTTGTCCATTTTACAATAGTGTCAAATAAGTTTTAAAAAAAAACAGACGCTTAGGTGAGTCTCGCGCGGTAGAAGTGAAACTTCTTAGCTCCTAAGAAAAGTTGATTTATGCATTGCTTTTTTTCCATTTGTTAATGATTTTTATAATTTTTTTTCTTAGGATTAGGAAACGGTTATGTGGAATTTAATTCAAGAAAATCTCTCTTAATTAAATGGAAAATGGTTATGCTGAATTTAATTCAAGAAAAAATCTCTTAATTAAATAAAAAAATATTTTGTTTTATTTTTTCAATTTCAAATCAATTTCCATAGATTCATACTCAGAGAAAGAAATTATGAGTTTATGATACAAATAATTTAGAGTGTAAATTTTCTAAATGACGCGAGAATACTGCGTCGATGGTAGTTCCTGATCTGGTTGTAGACTGACCTTTGTCAGTGTTCAATTTTGAATAAAAATTTTCATCCAAAAATCTTATTAATGTTTGAGCTTCGTCTACGCGTACTTCGTACACGCGGCGCATGCGGGTAGTATGTCTATGATGTATGCGACAGAGAGAGCTGAAACGATTCTCCCTGTCTTTCCTCTCAACTGCCGGTCGGAGTCGGAGAAAGAGAAGCATCGCGCTGCGCATGCGCGTAGTGCGTTTAACTTTTCGTGACGTTCAGGTCAATTTGCCCTACCGCGCCTATAGAAGTTTCACTTCAATAAGAAATCATAAAAATGGCGATGAAAATGGAAACATATAATCATATCGTTACTTTACCGTTGATATTTCACAATTCCAGGAAGGGGGCCAGGAGCCGCTGAAGACGTGGGAGAAGTCAGCGACGCTGCCTCACCGGCTAGGCAGCGTGACCGCGAGTGCCAACGGCAATGGGGCCATCAATAACGGCAACGGGAATGGAAACGGGGGCAGCCCCGCTCCCGCGCCTCCTCCCCCGCCGACCGACAGTCTGGATGCCAAGGCGCGGCGGAGGATGGCTTCCGCCAGCGAGGAGACTATCCTTAAGGTAAGGTGGATCTTACAAACGTTGACTGCGAGACAGAGCCGGGTTTAACATTTTTCATTCATATTAGCATGGATTAAATATATTTTTAATAATTTCATTAACCTTTCCCTTCCTGTGCTAAAAACATCTACACATTCCGGTGCTGTGTATTCAATACGCATGTAAAAATGATCTATTTAAAATAGGAAAAATAAGAATATTCATAGCCAATCCCTTAAATTAATTCAATTTGAAGTCAAAAGTGATAATAATTGAAATTTAATTGCTAAAAACATGAAAAAACCATCGGCCGACGTTCACAAAACGGGCGAAGCATCCACCTCAAATGGATGCCCGAAAGCTACTGAAGCGAGCAAACTGAAATTCTATTTCTTACGTTCCCAAGTAGAGTGCGAGTGAGATGTAAATAGCTTCGCTTCCTCACCCGTAGCGGTTTTTTAGAATGAATATACCTACGTCACACACTGGCACACGTTTGATTGTATTGGTGAATTTATTCCCGATTTTCACAAAATATCTCCGATGTGGCCGATAAGCGCTAATTATTTTTAATATTATTTTTTTTCATTCAATACGTAAATGTATTACGGAGGAATACCTAAAATCTGAACCCAGTATTTATTATATTTATAGAGATATTAAAGTTTTTAGAAGCAATGTGTACTAGTTACACATCACAGGACAAGAAGGGTTAAAGTAAGATACATGCTGTAGAAATGAGAGCATTGCGTAGAATATTTTAGACAGAAAAATGAATGAAAAGATTATGAAAGAATGTGAATTGAAAGAAGGTGCAGTACTCGAGACTTCACAATGTGTATCTAACGGTGGTCCATTTGGCAGCAGGTGAACGGGTCTGGTGAGGGCATGTGCGTGGGCCCCGCGGAATGGGAGAGCTTCAAACAGGAGCTGCTGCGGGAAGTGCGTCTCCAGGTCTCCTCCATCAAGCAGGAGATCATCGACGGTGAGCAGACCTCTATCCATACATTTTATCTTTCATCCATTTATTTATACATGTCCAGTATATTATATTACTAAGCCGACACTGTCAGAACCAAAAAATTTCTTCGAACCAGCGAAATGAAGGTACTCAGGAGTATCGCTGGCAAAACCCTTCGTGATAGAGTGCGAAACACAGAAATCCGAAGGATGTGCGTAGTTGAAGATGTTGTCAGATGGGGACGACAGAGAAGAAGGTTCTGGAACGAACATGTATCCAGAATGGCGGAACCGAGAGCCGTAAGAATGGCCAGGGACAGTATCCCCCAAGCTAGCAGACCTCCAGGATGACCTCCCAAAAGATAGAAAGACAGATGGGAGTCGACGTCACAAAAGGGAAACGATGATGCAGGACCATGTCAGGCCAACAGGCCTAAAAGAAGAAGAAGAAATCAGTATATTATTAGTGGCGTAATTGATAAGATCCTTATCTTCCCTTTGGGAGTTTTGGATTCGATTCCAGATGGTATCCAAAAAAAGGTTTTCAGTCCATGTAAGAGTTTGTTTCCCACTGAAAAAGTAATTATTCAAAAGACAGGATTCAAACCCATAACCCCTCCATTTGATGTGCGTTAATCATTACACTACTTCTGCCATAGAATAGAGAAGATATAACACCTCACCATTTTCATCGAAAGGACAAGATTAACATTGTTTGTATTGTATACAGAAAAACCTGGCTGGTTTATTGCCATGTGGCGATCTTTTCCAACCAAACAGAAAGGTGTTAAGTGGAAAATAAACTTAAACCCTTTTTAAAAAAAAAACTGGGTTTCAACCGAATTCAAACCCGCAACCCCCGGGCTGGAAGACAAGCGTATAAGTTAATGTCGAATGTGTTACTATCACATATCGGAAGATCTACAAAGGTTTCTTGGTAGTTCAATTTTCCTATGTACAGTAAGTAATACACATTGTCTCAGTCATTTATACATGTGTTCCGTGGCGATTTATCAGTCTTTCTACCTAACAGCTCTTTCTAAATATTGGACTGTTAGTGCATCGTTAGCACGAAGAGCTGTTATGTTGAAAGACGACAAATCACGACGGAACACTTGTATGAATGACAGTGACGATGTGTATTACTTACTGCTGGGTACTGTAAGTCTTCTGCAGTTTTCTTAACACATATGTTTTTCTAAACCTATGCATGTACTTAATTTAATGGCCGCAGGCACTACCTTCTTATCCTTACACTATTTGTAATGATGTTTTTTATCTGTCAATAATACAGTGGATTCGAATCCGCAATTAAATGTTTAAGAGAGAATTGAAAAAAATGTTACATCACTCAGAATATCCTTTTATCCTCAATTTGATTCCTTTTTTCTGTATCCTATTTTTTGTTTTTTTTTTACTTCAGTTCAAACAAATATATATACGAGTATATATATATATATATATATTGAAAAAATTGTCATGGATTCAACAGTTTATTTTATCCAAGATGAGTTGATAGATTGGAAGAAATCGCTGTATAGCATAAGCCCGCCGGCTGTTCCATGTTGATCACGTTCAGTGCTGAAGACACGCCTCACGTGCCGTAAAAACATACGCCAATGCGTACGACACGTAAGGTGTGTTCTGTTGATAATATGGTGGTGAAAATTTCTAAGCACGGCATGTATATATGTAAAATTTTATTCGCATACAAATAAATTGAAAATGAATATTTTTCTGTTGCAGCTTTAAAAATGGAATTAGCGAGGAGGTAATTGCACCCAAACCCTGAATCCCTCTCATGCGGCCATTGAGAGCGGCGGCTAAACTCCAATTATACATAACACTATATAGTATATAATACTTTATATATCAAAACGAAAAGGAAGAAAGAGAAAAGACTTGGCACACCGCGCACCACACCCCCACGGCTGATCTCCCTCCTGGTATTGCCATCTTCAGAAAACAACAACAATAATACAATCCAATATTATAAGTATCATTAATAATAATTATTTTATATATATATCCCTGTCATCTTAATTACAATCTGAGGAGTGCAAAGTGGATGATAGAATCTTACGAATGCAACAGCAATCTATTGACTTCCGTCGCCCTGGTAAAAAATTTACTGTCTGTAGACTATATTCAGTCGACCCCCATGGCCTAGTCGAGAAGAGGCTTGACTTTCACCTGGTGAGCTTTGATTTGATTTACGATGGTATCTAATCAAAAAAATGCTCCCAGTATAGTAAAAAGAGTTCCTCTGGTAAAAATACTCATGTGTTAAGTATATGTGCGAGTGTTGTTCCAACATGTGCTATAATGAACAACAATTTCGATACTCACTCCGGTGGCTTTGAACATGATTATCAATGTGTTTAAATTACCAATTAGGATGTGTTGAAAGGATATAACATATGAAAGAAGTCAACCTCTTCGAGGCCAGTATTATTTAGGAGGAAGCAAGTCTGCCCGAAGGAATTCGTGGCCACCAAATGCTTCATGCCGAGAGTATAAGCACTTTTAGTATTTATATAGAAAAAACGCTTAAATTTTGTGGAATATTCTACATGGCTGCCATCTATCGGGACAAGTATTCTTAAGGAATGGTTGATGTTGATGTGACTTGAAAGTTGGCTGATTTTTCGAAGGTGTTGTCTTCAATGCAATTTCCTTAAAACGTGTTGTTTATAGTTAAGGCATTAACGTTGTGGAGGTTTAAAGACGTTGTAATTTATTTTTATCGAACACTGTTTATTCCACTTTTTTGTAACGGTATAACCCTATCGGTTTCAAAGCTTTCACCTCATCTTCAGGGGAGCATAAACAAGAATTTAGTCTTGTTTATGCTCCACTGAAGATGAGGGGAAAACCTTGAAACCGGTAAGGTTATACCGTTACAAAAAAGTGGAATAAACAGTGTTTGATAAAAATAAATTACGATTCCTTAAACCATTTTACAATATTGTCTAATAATCGTACCAAGATGTTACGGTTTCACGGAAAAAAAAAATTAAAATGGTTTTAAGGGATCGGAAATGAAAGATTTGCGATAAGAAATGAAAATAAGCACAAAAAAATCCCTAATATTCATTGTTATATACATATTAATAATAACAATTTCCAAAAATTGTATACATATTGATAAAAACTCGTTCGAATATTCACAAATAAAATATTTGAATGAATCCGTGATTTAGAAAACACCTGTAACCTCGTAATTTCTTAAAATTTCGAAAATGTCACACAAAATAATGACTTACGGCGAGTTAACGGTATCTTGTAAAAATAACTGTTAACTTCCGATATCTCGACCTCTTACGAAATACGACACTTGTCATTTTGCACTCGTCAGAGTTGAATCTAAGATCACAGAATTATGTATAACAACCATGTATTATTTTTCTTTCAATGTATTTTTTTTTTACATTAACTATTTTTTTTTTCTTTTCGTGTAAAAGAAATTTGTGATCTTTTCTGTGCATTTCTTTTAGATTTAATTATTTGATTCTAAACAAAATGTGGGAAACGGTTTTGTTTTTCTCTTTAGATACGTGTTTTTTGTTTTTTAAAATCGTATGCATATCAAAGCCTCGACGACTTTTACCTTTCGAGGTTATTAACGTTAGATTAAATGACATTTTATTATACGGTGGATTGCAATATATCGAGGCTTTACATTGACGTGCCATTGTTGATAAGTCAAATCAAAAGTTCAATTAAGAATTGATTATCCGGTCAGTTTTTGACCTTCTTTTTCGGAGAAAAGTCACGGATTAAATATGCAGACTTATGGAAATAGATTCTGAATTATTCAAAGCAAAAATTAATTACGTTTTTTGTATAACCTTTTCACAATATTTTTCGATATATCAGGTTGGTTCCGTTCGCGAGCCGAATTGTTCGCAAACCGAAATTCATTTTCTTGGGCGCCATAATGAGGGTTAATTTAATGCAAAATATATTTTATATATACTTTATATTATATATATATAAAAAGCAATAAAAATTGTATCAAGAACAACGAACGCAACGACAAACAATGTTCACAACGCGTGCAACTGAGAACAACTAATGTGTAATGCGCCGTTACAACTAATTTGTGAGCCGAGGCATTGTACGCAGGTTGAATCAAAATTTGTTCGTAAATTGTGTTCGTAAGCCGATTTGTTCGTGACTAGACGCGTTCGTGACCCGAGGTTTGACTGTAGTTCATCTTCCAAAGGGCACATCCCTTACATAATTCTGCAATCTATTTATTTCAAGTATATAAAGTTGGGCAGTCTATAATGGAATAAATTGCCATAAAGCTTAAAAAGAATATTCCAACTCACACCACATATATTATTGCTTTCTTCAACACATCACAGATGGCACTGTTGATAAATAAATTACGTTAATTTTAATCAAAAACTTGAAAAACTTAAATATTTTCCACATTTTGTTAAAACTTTTAATTCCAAAAATTTTTTATATACGACTTTTATTTTCGAAATGATAAAAAATGCATTTAGAATAGCATTTGTGCATTTCGAAAGATTTATTTTTAATATTCATTTATATTGAGTCAAAATGAAAAGTTATTATCGAGTCAAAATGAACATTTCTTTTTATTTTACGCATTAATGTTTTGTAACATTGCAAAAGGATTACGTAAATATTTGGCCTCGTAATTTATCAGAGATTATCGGTTTATATGTTCTGTGTATTCATTGTTACTCGAACAATTCAATAATAAAATTTCTTATATTTAAATTTTCGATACCGTTCTGCCCATCATTCAAAATATTTACTTGGACCTGCAATAAGCAGTTACTGTCTCGAGATATATTTATAAATAACAATTTCATTTTATTCATTACCGCTTTAATGTATGTTTGTTTTCATTTTTGGCCTTTTTATCGCGCAATAAATAAATAAATATTGGACTGTCAACCGAAGCACGGACATCGGTAATTCTGCCTAAGATTTTTGTGCCGATATCAAAAGCCGTAATGACTGTAATAAAAAGTCCTAATTGCATTTTTAGCGCAACACTTGCCTGCAGTCAAAAATGCAATACTGCATTCCATCTAATTATTATAACGTTGATAGAATGCCTATAGATACTTACTTAAAGGTATTTTAATATATTTTCTTTAGACTTCGAAAATTTTTCAACATATTTTGTATAATTTTATTTTACATATTTCTGATGCGATAGTGCAAAGGGTTTTTTCTCCAAGACATTGTTATATTTTAACTGATTTTGCTGTATTTAATAAAAAATAATTCATTTTTGAAAATTACAGATACAGATCTACAATAGAGTTCCGATTATCCAACCTAAAGGGGATGCGAAAAACATGTTGATTTATCACTTTAAAACATGTTCTTACTAAACGGAAATATATATTCACACAGTATGTACCTTACTTAAAAGCTGAAATGTTAACCAAAAATTTTTTGTACGTAATACAAAAATAGATACAGAACAGTAGTATTGGTTATGAAAATTTTTCTTAAAATGCTATTACATATTTTTTACATTTTGATTATGATCAGATAATCCGCAATGTCGAATAACTAAAGATCAGGTAATCAGGAATCTATTGTATAAGAAAATATTTAATTTTCTCAAAAAGTTAACTTCAATAATAAAAAATACTTAATTTTTTTATATACAACATACAAATTGATCTCTATGGTATTTTGTAAAAATTTCTGTATCGTTTCACTTAAGGCCTCCTTAACACATTTCTGGTCAGTTGGAAGATATTGCAATATGGCAATAAACCCGCCAGGTTGTATTGTATACAATGAAAGTATAATTACAATACAAGTGACATTGACTTATAAATTTATAAAGACAACAAGAAAGACATTTTTTCACTTAATTATTTCTAAGTACGTACGAATATTCCTATTGTCATTACGTACGAATATTCCTATTATGTTATTACTTACGAATATTCCTATTATGTTATTACGTACGAATATTCCTATTGTCATTACATACGAATATTCCTATTGTCATTACATACGAATATTCCTATTGTCATTACGTACGAATATTCCTATTGTCATTACGTACGAATATTCCTATTATGTTATTACTTACGAATATTCCTATTGTTATTACGTACGAATATTCCTATTGTCATTACATACGAATATTCCTATTGTCATTACATACGAATATTCCTATTGTCATTACGTACGAATATTCCTATTGTCATTACGTACGAATATTCCTATTATGTTATTACTTACGAATATTCCTATTGTTATTACGTACGAATATTCCTATTATGTTATTACTTACGAATATTCCTATTGTCATTACGTACGAATATTCCTATTATGTTATTACGTACGAATATTCCTATTGTCATTACATACGAATATTCCTATTGTCATTACATACGAATATTCCTATTGTCATTACGTACGAATATTCCTATTATGTTATTACTTACGAATATTCCTATTGTCATTACATACGAATATTCCTATTGTCATTACATACGAATATTCCTATTGTCATTACGTACGAATATTCCTATTATGTTATTACTTACGAATATTCCTATTGTCATTACGTACGAATATTCCTATTATGTTATTACTTACGAATATTTCTATTATGTTATTATGTACGAATATTCCTATTATGTTATTACGTACGAATATTCCTATTGTCATTACGTACGAATATTCCTATTGGCATTCCAAACAAAACTGATTGATTAATTGAGCGCTATTTATTCCTGACAGTGTCTTGGAGAAGAAAATCATTTATGATGATGGGATATCTTTCATATATGTAAGAAATAATATTATTAAAAATAATGGAAATTATTTGACAATATATTCCTCATGAAAGGGGTCATGCAGCTTTTTTATAACGAAGATTACAACTCGAAAATAAAATGCTAGGATTTTAACGGAATGTACGAAAAAAAATCCAGTCACATTGACTTACACATAAATAAACATATCCAGTGTCCACATATGTACATACTAATACATCAGTATTGTGAGGTGACCAAAGTTGTAAAATAATCATGACCAACTTTATATGAGTATATTTATTTTTTAACTGTTCTGTTAATCAAAGAAGCGTGTTTAATACTTTTGGAGCCAGACAGACGTGACTTCAAAAAAAAAACATCACGTCATTTCGCTGTTGGGGTAGACGGAGAGAACAGAGTGTCAGACTTTCCTATCTCAACACGCATATTAACGCCTCTTCCGATATCCAATACACCTCGTACAACTACAATTTCTCTGACTTCTCGCATTTCCTTCTTTCAAAATATTATTCACTTGATTGATCCAACCGTACTTTCCTTGGTCTTCTTCTATCACTCATTCCATTCACATTTTAAAAAACACATCTTACATATGAAAGATATCGAGCTGAAATGAATGAACAAAAAAAATAAATTTATTTTTGTGAACTGGCGACTGACGTGCATGATTTTTTGTTTTGACTCGTTTTTTTTTAATATTATACACTGTAATATTTTTTTTTGTACCACGGCAATGTTTTTTACAACGTTTCTTATCAATATACACTTTAATATGATATGGTTATATAACACGTAGTCATTTAATAACGTTTATATAATGATGTGAATTGAATATAATGATAATATTGTCGCCTACTTGAATATTCCAGTTATCTTAATCCAATTGTTTTAGACTCTAAAGTGTATATTAATATTATATAAGAATATTTCAATTTACATTTATACTGTAAACAATAATTGTGAGATATCGAAACAGTGACAAGAAATATCCACAGCCTTCGACACTTTTTTTTACACATCTTTTGTGTTTAACACATTCAGCCATGTAAAAACATTACGGACGTTCATATAAATGAATGCTCAAAACACCCATTGCTGTTCTATTCCTAATTTATTTTGTTACGCGGGTGTCGTCCAGAAAGTAAAGAACGTTTTGGCATAACTAAATAAAAACTAAAAATATCAACACAAAACTTTATTTACAAAGTCACAGTACCTTACTCTATTTTTCAATTTTCAATGTAGTCGCCATAGCTGTTAAGGCACTTATTGTAACGTGGAACCAATTTTTCAATTCCGATGTTATACTCTTCTACTGCCGAAGATTTGAGCCAGGATGTCACTTCATGTTTGAGGTCTTCATCGTTTGTGAACTGTTTTCCACCCGAAAATTCCTTTAGTTTCGGGAATAAGTGAAAATAACTCGGTGCCAAGTCAGGGCTGTAAGGAGGATGTCCAAAAATTTCCCACTTAAGATGTTGAAGTTGTCGCTGTGTTCGTGCTGATGCATGAGGCCGCGCATTGTCACGAATCAAAACCACCTTTCCCGACAACATTTCACGTCTCTTGTTTTGGATGGCGCGTCTAACTCGTTGAAGAGTTTCATAATAGGCCTCTGAGTTTATTGTGTGTCCTCTTGGCATAAACTCCACGTGGATCAAACCCTTTCGGTTCCAAAAAATTGTTGCCATCACTTTTCTGGTGTTGAGATTCGGGTTTTCTTTTCCGAGCACACATTTTTTTGTAGCCAAGGTGCTCCGTCACTATTTCATGTAGGAGCGATCGTGAAATTTGTGGGAAAGATTCATGTACGAGTACTGTGCTTAAAGTTGCCTATATGATAAATTTCGATAGGCCGAACATTTTGTGCATTCAGAAAACGAATGACACTACGCACTTCACATTTGGCGGGATTTTCGATGGTCGCAGCCATTTCGAAAGGCTACAGAACAAAGACGCACGACTGTTCAGAAACAAAATTCGGCTCGCACTAAAGAGAGGGAAGGAGCTAACTTGTGCGCATACGATCGCGGTGGTGGGGGATCGGCGCAGGACGTGGTCGTTCTTTACTTTCTGGACGCACCTAGTAGATTCAAAACTTCAGAATGGCCTACTGATAACACCCTAGCATTTGCATCAATCAGGTTCCGATCAGACCATGTAATCCCGATGGTCGGACAAGTTAGCATGTGCTGTATGGCAACGTTTCCCAAATACAGTTCCACGGAATCCTGTGTTTATATCTGGCAGACGAGACAATATGTAAGTCAGGTCACTTTTCCTTCATAGCTTGTGTATTAAATTGTCTTTGTAATTGTAATTCAGGACTCGTACATTACGTAGACTGTATTCTATTGCGCCTACTTACCTGAATACTAGGAAACTATGTGCAAATGTCTGATTAGTTACACTTCGTGTTTTGATCCGTATTTCGTAGTGGGAAACTGTCCTTACTGTAGTTATCATTTACAATTTTAAGAGTAAAACTTTATTATTTTTTCTCAGAAACGTACATACACAGGGCTGCTGTATTTATTTATGAAGTATGAAGAAACACAAAAATTAAGTCGCCTTCCTGATGGAGAAATGTAACTTTCAATTTAAGGGCAATTAACCTTGCAACTAGAAATATTTTTCTTTTCTTAAGGTTAAGCCAATGTTTCCTAAGAAAGCGGTTCCGTTACGTAGCGGTCGTAACATGACGCGATGCTGCGTACATTAGAACGGTAACCAGAGATGTAAACTTTAAAAAAAAGACAGAAACGGTCAGTGAGCGTATTGCGGTGGAGAATGGACGTGTTCGCAAGTAGTTTGCGTCGCATCCGCCTGGCGCGCCGTCAGACGGCAGAAATGAGAATCCACAACTGTCAGTTGGAAACTTTAAATCTGGCAGGTACGTGAACGAATTTACGAAGTATTAGTTTGGCTTTTATTTTTTTTAAGGTAGAATTAACATTAGGTTGTTTTAAATTTGTTTAGAATAATTAATCATATAAACCCCCAGCAAGACAAGGCAAGGCAAGGCAAGGCAGGAATACAACCTTATCAATTTACAATATACATACATTCCTGATTTTTCAAGTGTAGTCCCGATATTATTCCACATATTTAGTTTCAACTGGGTTTTTCTACAGTCTTTGCTCTCCACATTACATAAAGTTTTATTATTTCTTACAAAATCAATCAATATTTCGTCATTTTCGCTGGTCCAAATTACGTTTGCGCTCATTTTTTATTTTAAAACGGTGTCCGCTACACGGGAAAACCTTTTTTTTTTCTTCTTTGTAACTCTTTTCCTGTGCGTATTTTGTTACTTTTTTTTCATTAAAATGTGACAGTTAAACTTGATGTTAATTAATAATAATTCATCGTCGTCACTGCTGGTCCTCGCAGCCGAGGGTCCCCTCCCCATTCCGACAACGTGAATTCAGTTGGAAAGTGAAGCTATGCAGTGGAGTTTTTTTTTTAAATAAGTGTGCCATTGTTCACCAACAAATTCACCAACTAAACCACTATTCTCGATCCAATAGCACACCGAAGTGAGATCGTAGCACACCATCATTTTTTATTCACTTTTTGAAAGAATAGATATGACCGAAGTTATAGGTATTCTTATATCTCTGAATACTATGCAAAAAATTGCGTTTGTCATTCAAGAGAAGTAGCGCAGTGCGGGATTTGAACCGGCGACCTTCCGCACCGAATTCCAATGCATTACCGCCATTGCGGCCATGGTCCTCAAAGTTAAACTAACTTCGTGCGAAATCTTTCGTAAATATACCAGTGGCTTTATCATAGATAACTTTTCCAGTTTAAAATATTATTTTCTAGCAATAAAACGAAACCAAAGAGAGATGTGTAAAAAAATTGTCGAAGAAATTACGAAAAAAAAAATCTACTTAATTTATACCTTTGACTAAAATAATCTGTAAATGTTTTTAACACTTTTAAGTTATACTTAAAATATTAATTTATATTAATCATAGTTTAGTCAGCGAAACAACCAATGGAAAAAAAAAAACGTAACAAAATCATTGACGAAATGACTTCCCATATTGAAGAGATGTATTTATTGTAATTGTAATAATATATAAAAAAAAAAAAAACATTAACATAAATGTTGAATGCATTTTTTATATCCTAGTGTGTAAGCTATGTGAAATTAATACTATTACCTAGTTATTTATAGGTAGGTACCTACTTAAGTGATAAACTTTTTTTTACCGCGAAGATTTAAGAAAAAATTTTTAGTCTCGGCAATACTGATTATATATATATATATATATATATATATATTCAAATTTAGAATTTTGCGGCTTAAGGGACAAACTCCATTATGCTATATTCAGGCTTAACGGTATAGCGCGAATTAGGCGTATATAGCCTGATGATGATTTTTAAATTATACAATTATATTATCTTGTATAAAATCTGAGATACTTTTTTTTTTTTTTTTTCAAAATTACCCGAATCAAAACTTTTATCGGTTTTTTCGACATGCACACTAGTCTTAAAAGAAATCTTTATATTTTTTGTGCTTTTTTTGTTTGCTTCGCTACAATAGATACATTTTGCATGATAATTCGAGACAATCAGGTTTATTGTGATAGAATTTAAAACTTTTTTAATAATTTCACTTGGAACAGTTAAAAATAATAAGAAATCTCAGAATATAAACAAGATAGAAAGATTTTCTCTTTTATTTAATATTCAGTACAATGAATACAGCATAACGGAGAAGGAGCCTAATTTAATTATAAAAATTTACTAATATTATTTCTAATGTGTACAGTATTGTTTTCTTGTGTGATTTTTTTTTTAAAACTATTTTATTTATTTTGATAATTTTGTGCTGTGCAAATATCTTGGTGCATTCTTATGTAAAGTACCCGGCCGTAAGTAATACACATCGGGCTTAAGAAAGAGACTGTCGCTTTGTAGAGCGCCGTCTCTGTCGCACGATGCGCTAACTGTCTGTGCGACAGAGACGACGCTCCACAAAGCGACAGTCTCTTTCTTAATCCCGATGTGTATTGCTTACCGCCGGGTACTGTATTTACTTTAAATAAATTGAAATTTATCAAAGATTTTCGCTTTGACATTGTGAAATTCCATATTAGAATGTTTAATAATAAATTACGTTGTTATTCCGCTAATAACATTAATCCGCGTGTCAAGTATGTCTACCTCCTATCTCGACTCTCTTTTCAGGCAGAATGATCCCGGTTCGTTACAAGAGCAATGCTTAGGGCCCAATTGGTGGTCAATAGATCATCGCGCACACTTCAGATGAAACATGACACCGGTTTGACCCTCAGTATTGCTCTCGTAACAAACTGGTATCATTCCGTCTGAAAAGGGCCTCGAGATGAAATGTAGAAACTTGTGTCTCAGGGGATAAATGTTATAACAAAGTAATTTTTTAAATATTCTTAATTGAACACTACTTATTTGAAGGAAGTAATTATATATAACACCTTACCTTCTCGAAAGAAATCTTCTGAAGAGAGCTACTTCTTAATTTAATTTCCCTAATCGAACCTTTAAACTTTTATTTTATTGTTCAATAGATATGAAAATTGGATGTGTTCATTTAAAAATATATATTTATATTAAGAGCTTTATTTGTATTTTTTTTCTAATTTTGTGCTGTAAGAGCACAATGCTTTTTTTTTATTTTAACTTAAGTTAAAACAGACTCATTATTCTTTACCTTTTTTCTATTGATTCATAATTGAAGTTATCAAGAATTTGTATAAGAACTTTGATTCTGTTTTATTCAATATCAAGACTTTGTATAAGAACTTTGGTTCTGTTTTATTCAATATCAAGACTTTGTATAAGAACTTTGGTTCTGTTTTATTCAATATCAAATCGTACGTTACGTACATTTATTTTGAATCCTCATATAGTGCACAAAAGGTTACTAAAGTATTTAATGGTTTCTGAAACTATCAATTTGACGCAGAAGATGCGAAAGCTTTATGCTTGGATAGAAAAGTATGGAGATCTGTTCTCGTTGCCTACCCCGTAAGGGGACACGCCATGATATGTATGAATGTACATACTCTTTTCTCGCCGAGAATTTTCAGCGTCTTTCCAATCATGGATTAGCGCTACGCTCAAACAGAGATTGTTTATTGGCCTTTCCAGTTCACCGCTCCTCTTTCTTTACGTCGTCCTTTACTGTCCATGCAGTGAGACTCTGGAATCAGTTACAAACCAATATAAGACTCGCTCCGTCCTTGGCATGCTTTAAGAGGCGACTGAAAAAGCTCTTAATTTCTAGTCAGTAAAATAACATGTCTCATTCCTAATTTTTCTTTTCCTTTCCTCACCACCATCCCTTCCTTTCCTTTTGATTGATGATATCTCACTTTATATGAAAAAGAATGTTCGGGTGACTGTCCGTCTTTGTGGGGTTCGTGGGCATGTGCTCACGTATATGTTTATGGATTTCGCGGAGATGGATAGTCATTTGAATGATTTATGTGACCACGTAACTTGCTTCATTTACTTTTGTCTGGTTGGTTGGAAGAGATTGCCGCCTGACAATAAGCCCACCAGATTGTATTTGCAATAAAAGTGTTAAATAAATAAAAATAAATAAATATCGACAAGCATGGGTTGTGTTTAAAATATCATCTAAAGACTCATTAATTAATGTTCGAGAAAAACACAAACTTGTCTCTTTAATTGTCGAGAAACAAACACAAAATAGTTTAAAATTGATAACACAAAGACTTCTTCAAAATAACTGGTGAATAAACAACCTGACAGTTTTGATATCGGAGACTAATAATGCAGGCTTAAAAATCTCTGCACGGATTGGTGTAGAGGACCGACTTCTCACCCCCAGTCACAATTCTTGTAAGAAACGGATCATATCTGGAGAGTAAAAATGAACAGATTGTTATTCGTTGTTCCATGGCCGTTGGAGAAAGTTCGTGCGGCTCCCAAATTCCTTGTCTATTTTGTTTTCCGAGCCATTTCAAATAGTCCTTCACTGTTGACCATGGACAACCGATATCTTGTGACAATTTCATGATGGTTTTAAGCGGATTGGACCCCACTAATGAGTTTAAAGTGTCGTCATCGATTTTAAGAGGTCTTCTTGATTTTGGTTTGTCCTTTAATTCCCTTTCACCACTTTCAAACTTTAAAAACCATCTATGGCACTTTCGAGGATTCAAGATGTCTCCATAAATATCGCAGATGGTCTGGGTAGCTTCTTTTGACTTCAATCCTTTATCGAATAAAAACAGTATAAAATACCGCAAATGTGTCTCTTCAATCTCTGGCTTTTGCATTTTTGTACTATGGACCAAAACCAAAAAAAATTATCAAAACAAAAAGGATATTAATAGAGCTTCAAAACTATATCAACCACGACGTGTTAACCCAACGGTAACTGGTGGCAAACTGGTTTCAACGTGACGCAAAATGAAAATTGACATTTCTTTTCGCTTTACCTAATATATGCACTCCAGGTATTTATCAACTCCAAGAATTTGTCTTGAGTGCCTGGAGAGAAGTGGCGCAAGACATACTGTATTGAATAACTTCAATTATGAATTAATAAAACGTATTTTTTTCATATTCAATTCTTTATGGTTAAACAATGCTCTTATCAGAGAACTTGAAATATTTTAAATTGAGTTTCGAATTGTTTTTTCAACTTTCCCATTTCCCTAATGTTAGAAAATCTCTTATCAAGAAGTATTCTTCCAATCTTATTTCATTAAGACATTCTACGTGTAATATTAAAAGTGAAATCTGTTAGATAATAAAAACGGCATAAACCGGATGAATTTGAAGTGTTGAATTTTATTAATGCTCGAGTCTATTATGTATTGGAAAATAAATAATTATTTGTTAAAATAAACAAAGTTATATTGTAATATTTCTTGATTATGGAAAGAAATAAACTTTTATCATTAAACTTTAGTGTTGTATGGATGAAAATGCGCCTTAAAATTTTTGTAACTTTTTTTATGAATTTTATTTAAGTGCTGTAATGTTAAAAAAAGGCCATTTGAGATACGTCTAATAGATAGGAAAGAATCAAAGGAAAAACATGGCTGGTTGATCAATTAACTCTCAAAATATAATGGTATGTGTTGAATTTTTGTGAATTTATTTATTTTATATTAAAATGGACGTATATTTTGTGTCCCACTTTTACATTACAACTAGTTGCGACCCGTGAAATATTCACGGAAGTAAAACAAATTCTACATTTTTGAAACACCGAATGGAGCAAGATCAGCTTAAAGTTTTTTGGGTTCATTAATGTTTAAAGTTTAAAATAAAAAAAGGTACATCTTGATTGATGAATTATTTAATTCTCAAAAATCTCTTTATACACGATGTGGTGTTTTGTGTATAAACATTACTGTTGTTCAATTTAAATCGTTGATAAAGTTTTCCTTGAAGACTTGTTTCAGATATATTGACTTGAATGTTTTCGCGTTTCCGACATCTTTAAAAAGCCACATATAATTGTCTGCATTCAAAAAAAGAGCATAATATAAATAAACAAGTAATTATAAGGTTCAATTTAATAGGAAATAAATGAATGATTTAATGAATTACAATTCAAAATAAATTGGCATCGTTCCCTTTTACACCGGTTCAAAAATCACGAACCCACTGAGATTCAAATTTCGAAGTATTCCTCTCTCGCTCTCTTGTATTCAAAATTCAATTCTCGTATTCTTTCTTTGGCGACAACCATCGTACGGGTTTTGGCCTATTTATATTATGATGATGGGTCAACTATATGATTCGATTTTTGCTACTTTTTGTAGTCAAAGCATAATGGAACATCGTTCTTAAATTTGGAATAGATTTTTTAAAATGGTGGACAGAATTGAAATTAAAATTTTGTTTATTGTAACAATTTGTTAGTTTTTAATATCAACATGTAATTTACTCTAATTAAAATAATATCAATTAATCCAAGATGTATTAAAAAAGTGGGGAACATAACAGTTTATGGCAAGGAGTAATAAGCAATAAGTCCTTATTGCCAGTTGCATAATTATTATTCCATATATTTTGAAAAAAATATTTTAATCTCTTTTGTGGTTACCATGCTTAAAAATAAATCCTAATTTATGGAAAAAGAACAGTTTTTTTTTGTTCATTACATTTTGAGAGTCCATCTTCAGCCAAAAGCAAAGATAAAATTAGTATGAAAAGAACTTAACATCTAGGCTTTTTGTAGGTGAAATATAATATAATTACAATATGTTAGTATTTAATATACAAACTGTAATCTGTTAAGTATTTATTCTTTGTATTCATAAATTAAGCGTAAGTTTTTTGTTTTAATTTCAAATATATTATATTTGTATTGGAAATTAAATGATTGCCTTTATTTCATAATTTTAATAACGCTATAACAGTGTATTTTACTAAGTCATTTTTTTTATATTTCATATAATTATAAAATATTCTTTTTTTTTGTATTAAAATAAATTATTTATATTTAAAAAAAAAACTATTTTTAATTATTTAACAAATGTGTATTATTTTAATTTTGGAAGCACAAATTTTGGCATTTGAATTATTTTGTATTTTAATTTTATCAGTTGTTTTTTTTTTTTAAATTATATTTTTCGATGAAGATTGTTGAACACGTAAAATATTTTGGTCTTGACAATCTACTATGTGTAATATTTGCGTTTTATATTTTTTTTATTATAAAACACTGGTAATGTTTTTGACTGACAAATTAACCTTTTTCTATTTTTAATATAATAATTTATGGCATGGAAATATAATCCTTATTGCCAGGATCGTACTTTTCTCCCATTATGGAAAGATTACTTCTTTCTGTAAAATGGTGACGAGCCCTCTTGGCGAGAAAAACAACATCTCCACGACAACTTCAAAATTCCTTGCTCATTGCACCAGATAACTTCTTCCTGCTTTAAAAATAACACCATCTAGTTAAGAAACACAGACGGTGCTTCTATAAAAACAAAACTCAACCACCCAACATAAAAACAAAATATCTTACAAGTTCCTAATGAAAATGTTACCCTGCCCCATCGATAAACCCTTCCACCACCACTCTTCTAACATTTTATTCTTTGAACTGAATACCATAGATAAACAAAATTTGATTTGAGGATAACCTCACTAACCAATAAATAAAGTAATAAAAGAAACGTCAATAATAACGTTTGTTTAATTACTTTATTTATGGTACAAGCTATCTTACAAATAAGGAGAGAACCTGAATAAAATTTTCCCTTTTAAAATGTTTTCCCGCTTTAGATATTATTGTTTTTGCAATCGAAAAAATTGACTTGTAATATATACCTCAAATTTTACTTTGATTAGTTGGTCCATTTGTTACAAGACTATCGTACGAATATCAACTCTGAAAGTAAAAAAAACTAATTCCATTCATGATATAAAAGTATTGCGGACAAAACTACTTTGTAGATGAGGAGAAATCTCAATGTATCCTCTATTGTATGCTTGCACATAGCACTGTAGCAAGCACATACTAGTAAACAGCATCTACATGCAAACAAGCAATCCGTTGTTATAGAGTTTGATTCTTAACCCCATCCTGTGGATGAATGACACCCGTGCGTGCATTACTCTTCTTTCTTTCGATGGTCTTACAGCCCATATCGAGCTTTGGCCTCCGTCAATCTTCGCCTCCAACTCCTCCTGTCTTCTGCCACGACCCTCCAATCCCGTGCCTGCAATTGCTGGTTTGCATCCCTCTCAAATTCGTCCTCCCATCGCAGCCTTGGCCTGCCCGCTCTCCTCCCACCTGAGTGTCACTCCAGGATTCCTTTGGGTGCTCGCAATGACGGCATTCTCTGCACATGTCCGGCCCATCTCAATCTGCTCAGTCTGACATGTACAGATAGCCTGGGAGCTATGTTGATATTATATAGCTCGTCGTTGTATCGTATTCGCCAGGTTTCACCGCCATTCACGGGGCCCAGGATCTTACGTAGTACTCTTCTCTCGAAGGCATCCAGCAACTACTCTATTCAAATATAATTAAAAATATATATATTAACCCAACTAGTTTTAAGTCATATGTGACTCGTCTTCAAGGGTATTCCAAACTTACTATCGGTCACATATGACTTGAAACTAGTCGAGTCAAATATATATTTTGAAGTGGATAAAGAGTGTTTCAATTTTTAATTATATTTGAATAAACATGAATTGCAACAGTGTTAACACTAAAACTCTAAAAATATGATTGCTCTATTGTTATGTGCATGCACACAGCACTTCAGCAAGCACGAGCTAGCAAACTAATCGACACCTTAGCAGTGCTACGTAGATAGTAAGATCTAAAAAATCCCAGTCCAATGATATAAAAAAGGTGATTGAAATGGAGGGAAAGAAATAAAATAGTTTTCAGTACAATCAATAGTTCAATTCATTTTACTAGAATGATGAATAAATTTTATAATACCACTGAAGAACTATTCTGAAGTTGCTAGAATGAACACTTCTACTGGTCTGCTTTGATGAGGGTTATCTTCAATCCCTTCCTCACAAAACAGTTTAGCCCAATATTTCACTGTGGAATATAACAGAAGGTTCTCCATAGACTGTCGTTTAATTTCTACCAGGGTTTTCCCTTCTTTTAAAATAATTTTGATAATTGTGCGATTTTATATTTTTAACATTTCAAAATATAATGAAACAACATGTCTTCTATCTTGTTAATACGCAACTGAGGATAGAGGTATTAAATTTTAACTGTAACTTCGCCTAACCGTGCGATGCGCGTGGTCAGCGTGTTATCTGTACATACACACTGAACTTGTTCAGGCTGGAAACTTTTAGATCTTACTACGTACAAATGGTTAATCTTTTAGCTATAGAGTTCGATTACTAGTCCACCGTGTGGATGGATGACACCCGTGCATGTATTCCTCGACTGTGCATGCACAAAGTCCTAATTCAGATCAGTCTAGAAATCAAGTCAAACCTGAGATTTTACTTACAAAATATTATAAAAATCTGCCTTGATTTGACAGTTGTAGCTTTAGTAACGTAGCTTAAAAGGTTAAAAAAATTTGACAAAGGATTTTTTTCAAAGAATAATAAATTTGACAGTAGTTTGAGTTGAACTGAAAAGTAGGTGAAAAAAATTCTTGGTTTAATGTGAGGAAAATAGATCAGAGTTTCTGGCGATCCATAGAGAAGTCTAGATTTTACATAATTTAATGACCAATAAAATTTTGAACACCATATTACTTATTAGTAAGAACTTTAAACCATAATGTTTCAATTGTAGATTTTCCACCATAAACAATAAATATTATTAACACTGTATGTGTCCTATACAAAAGTGACTTTTAAATGTAACATTGAAACTAACACAGCCAAATGATGTACGTATCGAGACACATTCAAAATACTGTATGTTATAATTATTGTTATCAGTTCACTGTTTTAATTCAGCAAAAGATTTTTACACAATTATTTATAAAAAAATAAGGTAAAGTTATTAAACTTGTTTATTCTTACAGGTCGTGTCGTATATATGTGATAATTTAATGTTATTTTTTGACCATATACATTTCCCAGCTGGCATTTCTCTGTGAAAAGTTCGATGCCAAGTAAATAAATAAATAAATATGTCCTCTCCATTATGGTTCATTCTCAATATACATTTTTTTATCTATTTCCACGAAATTCCAACTAATGACCTGGCGACTCAAGTGTGCTAAGTGAACACTTCTTGACACTGGCGTATACTATATGCTATAGTTAAAAGACTTCACAGTAATTTTTTAAGAGAGAAAGGAAAGAGTTGTCTGCTATAAAGGGTCTTTCAAATTGAGCGATTTTTTTTATTCTAATTTTATTAACGCTTGAATAAAACACAATTTGCTTTGATTTCAAAAAATTTTTTATTGGTCATTGAAGTATAATAATGCATGATATTTAAAAACAATATCCGCCAAATGTCCACCTCTTGCAGCTCCACAGATGTCCGCTCTTTTGTCAAAATTTTCGACGACATTTTGTCATAATTGCGCGGTTCTAACTCACCGATAACGCGAATAATTTCGTCCTTCAGCTCGGGAATTGATCGGGGGTCATTATTATAGACTTGGCTTTTCACGTAACCCGAGAGAAAATAGTCCAACGGTTTCAGATCACGTGATATCGGTGGCCAATTAACGTCACCGTTTCCGGAGATTACAATACATAAAATAATTTAATAATTTGAACGCATTGTATTGTATACGACTCCATTTTTATAAATTTCATACATTACACTTCTCAAATGTCACAAGACCCAGGCAAGTTCGCGACGCCATCTGTGTTTCATCCAAGAATTTCAAAAAACCGCTCAATTTGAAAGACCCTTTATTTTAATCTACTCATCTTTGGACAGTGCATAGAAGTTTATATAAGGATAAAAGTAATAAACTCACAATTTAGAGAGTAAAGTCTCCTCAAGGATATTCTACCTCGAATATCGGACCCAATCTTATCGACAGATTACGAAAAATAAACCTAAGTTAATTGTAAGGATAGGAAGGTGGCGGCTGCTGTCATTAGATTGGGTACATCTCCACATCTGCATACGGTGTTAAGAATATAACAACTTATACTGTGTATTGATTGAATAAATCATTAATTAATTTCTAGATCAGGATCGTCAATTGTCAATTACGCCACTTGTTTCCAGTAGAAGACAATAAATATCCCAGTGTCCTAGCATTTGTATCTATGACGTCTTCATGTAGTCACGATGTTCAGGCAAATTAATTTGTAAGTTCTGTTTAGTCTCATAATCATGTTCAATGTTAATTTCCTCCAAGAAACCTCATCTCTGCATGTTCACCTTGTATGTAGTCACCCTACTAGGAATCTATTCAGGGTTCTCGCAGTGGGTTAAGGCAGTTGTCCTCCTGGTGCCACATTTTCCAAGAGCTCCATCCAGTTGTCAAATGTTTTTTTTCTTTCCTTCTTCTTCATCTTATTTTAGGACTGTTATGGTCCTGCATCATTGTTTCCCTCTTGTGACGTCGACTGCCAGCTGTCTTTCCATCTTTTGGGAGGTCGTCCTGGAGGTATGCTCGCTTGGGGGATACTGTTCCTAGCCATTCTTACGGCTCTTGGTTCCGCCATTCTGGATACGTGTTCGTTCCAGAACCTTCTTCTCTGTCGTCCCCATCTGACAATATCTTCAACTTCGCACATCCTTCGGATTTCTGTATTTCATACTCTATCACGAAGGGTTTTGCCAGCGATACTCCTGAGTACCTTCATTTCGCTGGTTCGAAGGAGATTTTTGGTTCTGACAGTGTCGGCTCTGGACTCTATGCTGTATGTCATTATGAGGCGGACACAGGTCTTGTATATCCTCACTTTGCTTTGGATGTTCATATGCTTGTTTTTCCAGATAGTGTTCTTTAAACATCCGGAAATAGCTGCTTTTTCTTTCCACTTCAAAACAACATCAATAAATCTTTTGCTGAATAAAATCTTTTTTTTTTTTTTTTGAGAAAATTTAAACAATTTTTTTTTCTACAGTAAAATTAAGGTTGAAGTGTGAATAACATAACATAACCATAGATAATAAGGATTTTTATATAACAAGTACCTAGCGTATGTTTAATATATCTAGCACTATCACTGTGCAATCTTTTTTTTAATTTTGTAAGAAATAACTATCAACTTAAATCATTTCCATCATACAACATTCTTTACTGAAATATTATATAATATGAATTTAAGACATTAATGTAACAATCAGTTTTGTGTTACGACAAACGAGACGTAGTGGACGTAACGGACTGTTGTTTTGATCTCTAGTATGCCAAGTTCTATTGGAAAAAATAGACGAATTTCGGATCTCGAAAAATATTTTGTATTATTTTTGATGCAATATTTTTCACTCTTAGATACAGTGTTTTTTTTTTAAATTTATTTATCAATTATTTGACGTTCTTTATGGATTTCATATGCAGTCTTAACGCAGTGGTTTTTAACCTTTTCGAAGTCACGGAGCACTTTTGATTATAAGAGAAATTTGCAAAACACCAAAATCAACAAGGTCATAAAACTATTAATAAAAAATGCATTACGTTTATCTATAAATAAAAGTTACAGACTACAAAAAAAATCATAAAAGAATGAAACGTATATTCAACAGCAATTCGTCAAACTTCTATCAAATGTTTCATATTTGACGGAGCATTTGTGACATCCTTGTGGAGCACCGGTTAAGAACCACTGGTCTAACATATCTCTGTGCAAAACGTAAACAAGATTATCTCATTTTTTTTGACAAATATGATTCATAATCTCCGTAGCTTAGTTGGCTAGATACATGTCTTCTGAACCGAGGGTCCTAAATCTTTTCAAGTGTTTCAGCCTAGTTTTCATTTTAGGCCTTTATAATTTCGGTTAATTATTTTTTCACTGGTGAGTTCACCTTTGAACCAAGGTACACAAGTCAATCCACACTTGAACATTTTACGTAACAATGGAAACAAACTGAGGTGTAATTTGTTTAGTAAATCATAATTTTGTATTAAACAGATCAACATCATCACAGGTTCGATTCCCGTTTGAACTCAGATTTTTTATTTAAAAAATTCCAGCCTTGTTTCCATCTAAGGTCTTTTAATATATATGCGTATGGCATAGTCAGGCGCTTTATAAAATCAAATTAAGATCCCTCAGCCATCTTTTGGCTTCGGTCGTCAGTTTGTTTATATCCTTCATCACTCCGTGGAACCTGTGTTTAGGGCATTCTCTTATAATGTGGTGTAGGGTCTGAGCCGCAGCACCGCAGTCACAACTGGGGTCATCGATGTAGCTCCATCTGTGGCACTCTGCTGCACTTCTGCTGCAGTCTGTTCTAACACGGTTCAGTGTTGCCCACTCTTTGAGTTGGCCTTTAATATCTCTGATTGGAAGAAATTGCTCTACTCTGCAATAAGCCCACCAGATTGTATTTGATGAAAGCGTCATATAATAGGATTTAACTATGTCGTCGTTATTTTGAGTTATTTTTAAAGCCTGGAATTTTTTACTTTAATGTAAGATTTTTTTGTTAGCAAATTTATATCCAGAATCAGATTAATCAATATCACATTAAATAATAAATATATAATGTTACCATTTAAATTTGTAGAAAACTTTAGATATGGTCCTGTTGTTACGCCCCTTTAACTGAGATAATATAGTTTGCTCTTTGCACAGGAATTTATAATGGGTATTTAAACGTATTTATAATAAACTACAAATTGAAAATATTAAACATTTCTAAATACTGATTTAAAATTTACCCTTTTATTGTTTTGCCTTTATTAGCTTCAACGTGTCATTCTGAGTGCTTGGCGTTTTGGGGTATTGCGTTCTCATTTTAATGACGTGTCAAAATAAATCTAAAAATACTATTATATGAAAAAATTCGTAATTTTGCAATCAATCTCAAATATTTGTGAAAATTTTAATATTTCTAAATACGTTGAAATACTCGAAATCCGATCCACAACTTTTGTGTCAAAATATTTAATGAAAAGATAAAGTGTTTCCTAAATCAAACAGAAGTGTGTGATTTTTAAATTGAAGACAAAATCTAAACAAAACGTTTATCTTTTTTTTATTTGAGGTATTCAAAATCACAGCACTTAATTCATCTGTGGTCTTGGATCAATTTCGAGAAGTACAAAATTAGTTAATTTGTCACGATTCTAATAATGCATATATTTTATTTTCGTAAATTTCCATTGTACACAAATGATCCTGCAAAGTTTCAAGATGTAAAATTGAACTCTTTGCATTCGAGGACACCAAAGTAACGTAAATTAAAATAAAACTCACAGATGCTACAGTAGCGACTCGCTACAGTCAATTGTATAAGGTCTTTCAGAGTGTTGTACCATTTTATTTAGTTTATCATAGTGACGTTTCCAAAACGACACGGTACCAAACTCCGAAAGACCGTATACAACTGCTACGAAGAATCGTAAAAGCCTCGAAACATATTCACTACAGTCAATTTGACACTAACGTCTGTAGTAAGTGATTTATCTGTTTTCATATTTTTATTTGTGTTTAAATTATTGTTGACAATATTTATTTAAAAAAATTAACAATGTTAAAAGCAATTTTTTTATCAATGTTGCTTCTAGTGACTGGTAACACTTTCGAATGCAAAGGGTTAAGTTATCAAAAGTGAACTAAAGACAACAGATAATTAAATGTGTCAAAAGTGAACCAAAGACAACAGATAATTAAATGTGTCAAAAGTGAACCAAAGACAACAGATAATTAAATGTGTCAAAAGTGAACCAAAGACAACAGATAATTAAATGTGTCGAAAAAATACCTCCAGTTTTTTAAATCTTAAATTTAATTATTTATATCATCTTTGTATTACTGTTTTTTTACAAACACCTTTTTTTAATTGAATCATTATTATTTTTATGCAAAAAATATCACATTTTTATAACAGTAACTTTTATGTTTTTTATTTTAGAAATTTTGTGTTAAGTAAAATTGTTTTTTTTTTTCTTTCTATATATAACAGAGTGAATTAAATATTCTTTTTTCCTACTCTAGACCTGAAGTGTAATCTTCCGACATAGTTTTTAAAGGAACTGAGTGCATTTCCGATATAACCTTTATTTGACGGTGTATTTTTTTATGAATTTTATATGAATTAACGACAGCCAAAGTGTATGTTGTGTTGGTTGGTAGTCTGTATAAGATAAGTGCGAAAAATGTAACTGTTTTGTATTATTTATATATCGCTTCCTCCATGTTGTAAATATATGAAAAAATACTAAATTAATCCATCTTTTCTTTCACATCCCCTAAAACTTCCTATTCATTTATTTATTTTATTTTTTTAACGATAAGATACACATCATTTGATACAAACACAATATTTAAAATAAATCACAAGCGCTCTCTATTAATTTCAAAAGAAGGGATATTAAAACAAAAACCATTTTAAAAAATATATGACAGAAAATATTAACAAAAAAAATATTTAACCTTTCCCTTCCTATGCTAAAACAATCCGCCCGTTCCAGTGCTGTGTATTCAATACACATGTAAAAATGAGCAATTTAAAAAAGAAAAAATAAGAATATTCATAGCCAATTAGTAGGCCTTTTATTATCACTTTTAACTTCAAACTTAAATTAATTAAATTTGAAGTTAAAAGTGATAATAATTGAAATTTAATTGCTGAAAACATGAAAAAAACATCAGCCAACGTTCACAAAACGGGCAAAGCGACTGCCTCAAATGGATGCCTGAAAGCTACTGAAGCGAGCGAAATGAGCGAACTGAGATTCTATTTCTTGCGTTCCCATGTACCAAAGTAGAATGAGATGTGAATAGCGTCGCTTCTCACCCATAGCGGTTTTTTAGAATGAATATACCTACGTCACACACTGGCACACGTTTGATTGTATTGGTGAATTTATTCCCGATTTTCACAAAATATCTCTGATGTGGCCGATAAGCGCTAATTATTATTTTTTTCATTCGATGCGTAAATGTATTACGGGGAATACCTAAAATCTGAACCCAGTATTTATTATATTTGTAGAAATATTAAAGTTTCTAGAAGCAATGTGTACTAGTTACACATCACAGGGAAGGAAGGGTTAACAACACAATCTTACCGGTACTAACGTATGGATGCTTTCTATGCGAATGAAACAACAGCTCCAGACAACATAACGCAGCATGGAGAGGTGCATACTAGGTTATAACAGGAGAGTCTGCAAATGCAATGAGTGGCTCAATACACAACTAAACAAAAGTTGACAATGTTATAGAGGTCATAAAAACACAAGTGGAAGTAGACTGGACACGCCACCTGAACAACGGACTATCGTTGGATGTATGAAGTAATCCAGTGGTACCCAATAGGAAGAACTAGAGGCTTGTAAGAAGACCAAAGGCACGCTGGGTGGACGAAATACGTAAACAAGCAGCGATTACGTGGCAGTATTATGCAAAGGACAGGATTTCTTGAAAACAACTTGGAGATGCCTATATGCTGCAGTGAATGAATGAATGTAGGCTGATGATGTGGTATATAAGTACACATGTCAAAACTCTCACAACATACGGCAGTCCCTGGTATTCGCAGGATCTGTATCCACTGTTGACCTCTCATGGAATCTTTTAAATCTTGTGTTGAATCAATGCGACCTACGATGACGGCAGGCCTACTAAATTCATCTCGTGTCACTCACATGTTCAGTTGTACTCCATTTCTCCCTGTAATGGCATCACTATTAATATTCACTCAGTATTTGTGTTCAAATAACCCTTATTTACCATAATAATGGCTCAGAAACAAAGAGTGATGCTGGTGACTGAGAAACTGCAAAGAGACCTTGTCAAGTATTAGGGGGACCGAAAAGAAATAAAAAAATTCATTCAATTACAAATAATAAGTTTATTTAAAAATATACTGTAAAAAAAATTCTACAAAATAATGCCTAATTGTTGACAGTATATGTCGGCAGTAGTTGTGTCACCTGGTTTCAGTAGTTTAAAGTAAATAACTCTGGCAATATCCCACCACACACAAAGAAGTACCTTTTTTTACCGCTAGAGACGGTTTTGGAGTAGGAATAGCTACCTGACCCGGTGAAAGCCATTGTCTTTTTCGTGTATTATTATTGTATAGAACCCATTTTTCGTCACAGGTAACAATTCGCCGCAAAAAGGGTTCAGATTCATGCCTGGATAAGAGAGACGCACAGATTAATGATAATTCATGAGGAATCCAAATTCTTTGTCTGTAACTTTTCCCTATGCGATGAAGGTGCTCCTGTATAGTTGACCATGGACAGCTAAGCTCTCTTGATAATTCTGAGATGGATTGTCGAGGATCAGACTCCACTAAAGACGTCAGAACATCATCATCTTTTTTTAAAGGTCTTCCCATTTTAGGAGCATCTTTGAAGTTCCTGTCACCATTTTCATTTTTTTTTATCCACCTATAACACTTATTAAGTGTCAATACATCTTCATATGTTTAGTTAATTTTCTGCATCACTTCTTTCCCTTTCATTTTTGATCAAACAAAAATATCATACAATGACGCAAATGTTCTTCATCAATTGTTGGTCTCGACATTGTTTATTTAAATAACGGTAAAAAAATATAACATTAAAACAATAAATTTACAACAGTCTTAATTCACTAACAACAAAAAATCCGTGTTCACTGCACTGCACTGCACTGCACTGCACTGCACTGCACTGTGCTCAACATAAACTGACTGTGTGATAGGGTGTCAAAATATTTTGATTTTTTTTTCAGTCCCCCTAGTACTTATAATAAGAGAAAAGCTAAAAACTCTTGATTCAGTACATAAAGAAAACAATCACTGCTGTTAATAGAATGTATAGAAAAAGCTATTGTTCTATTTGTGAAGGGCTCAAAAATAGAAAGTAATTTGTGCAAGTTCTGCTGTTGCATCTCAAATTGTAAAAGTTACTGAGAAACGGGAGATGAGAGCATTCAGTGTATTTATGATATATAGAAAACGGCTGTCTACTATAATTATTTAGAAGGGTTAATTCGTTATTATCTGCAGACTTCGCCATTTGGGCATTGAACCTTTTCCCTGCGGATAATGAGGGACTATTGTACAAGTACATATAATATTGGAATCGATGTTATTTTTGATGTTATATTTATTTATTTTTTCAAAACAGGCTTAGCCCAATTACTTTGAAAAATACAAGACATTAAAAAAGAAGAAAAATTACATAGAATTTTTTTTTTAAATTATATAAAATAAAAAATAATGCATATGCATACAAACGAGTATGTACACACAAACATATGATACACATATATTCAGTCACTTGATGTTGATGAGTGCTTTCTAACGCGCTCAATCTAAGAAGAAAATTTACTTTTGCTTTTGGTAATGTGATATGAAATATGTCAATATCCGAAGCAGTCCCGTTCAGAAGGGGTTAAGGCCCTTCCAACAGGCATAGCGGCTGGAAGACCCGTTCTTGCGTATGTTATTGAGAACAGTTCTTGCCGGCGCAGTCTAGTGTAATTGTTAGGAACATTTAACGCTAATCTTTGTAGTAATGCTGGACAGCTCACAACTCCTCGAACGAGTCTGACAACGTATACCAGGAGACGCAGATCTCTTCTTACGCTCAAGGAGTTATACCCGAGCATGCCCAGCAGAAACTGGGTAGGATAAAGCCATGGATAGACACCGAACTTTCTCATATAGAGATATCGTAGATATTTTGTCTAGGACTGGAAGGGATGGAGACAAGTGGTGCACCATGTTAGAGACAGCAAAAGACCACGATACTCAGCATTGAGTGATGACAAAGATGAATAGCACATTTCTCTCAAAACCAACAAAAATAAATCAGTGATTTTTTCAAGCTAACATGGTAAAAAGTAATTCTTTCATCCCAATTATTTCAGGAAAACATATTTTTGTTTTAAATATATAGTTTTTGGGTCGTCAGATATAGCATATATCTGGACATTTTTGTAGTCCAAAAGAGCATATTTCGTTTGAAAATCAAATTTTTTTTTTATTCAAGTCAATTCAAAAATTATATTTTGTTACAATTTTATCATGACTTATAAACACCTACAGTTTTAGTTGAAAATTGATGTTTTTTTTGTCTGATGTGCCACATTTCTCTCAAAACCAAAAAAAATCCTCATAAAAGACTGAACTTTGATGAAATTGTGTTCTTATTCAAAAACAATCCTGTTATGAAGTTACCCATTTATCACGTTTTTTTAGAACTGTATTTTATCAAAAAGCATTTCTTTAAAAAAAAAAATTCAAGAAGATGTTGGTAAATATATTGTTTTTTTTAAATATGCTAAAACTATAAAATTGTTTATTTTAAAAAAAAATCATAAATAGCTCTATATTTAGCTGAAAAGTTATGGTTTTTTTTTTCAGAAATTTCCCATTTAATTCAATACAACGAAAAAACTGTCGTAAACTGCTGTTTTTTTTTCTCTCTGAAATAACCTTATTTTTAATTTTAAGAAGCGACTGAAAAAAACTCTAAATTTCTAGTCAGTAATATAATTTGTTTCATTCCCGATTTGGTTATATCATAAAAATGCCTATAAGTTAGGTATAAATGACAAATTTCGGGTATTTCTTCACACATTTCTACAGTATTTATTCAGCCTTTTTCCACGTCCACCTTTTTCATTGCTATGTATCAAAGTTGTGACTAGAATACTATTGCAGACTTAACAAAGTTGTGACTAGAATACTGTTGCAGACTTAACAAAGTTGTGACTGTGAATACTGTTGCAGACTTAACAAAGTTGTGACTAGAATACTGTTGCAGACTTAACAAAGTTGTGACTAGAATACTGTTGCAGACTTAACAAAGTTGTGACTGTGAATACTGTTGCAGACTTAACAAAGTTGTCACTAGAATACTGTTGCAGACTTAACAAAGTTGTGACTAGAATACTGTTGCAGACTTAACAAAGTTGTGACTAGAATACTGTTGCAGACTTAACAAAGTTGTGACTGTGAATACTGTTGCAGACTTAACAAAGTTGTGACTGTGAATACTGTTGCAGACTTAACAAAGTTGGGACTGTGAATACTGTTGCAGACTTAACAAAGTTGTGACTGTGAATACTGTTGCAGACTTAACAAAGTTGTGACTAGAATACTGTTGCAGACTTAACAAAGTTGTGACTGTGAATACTGTTGCAGACTTAACAAAGTTGTGACTAGAATACTGTTGCAGACTTAACAAAGTTGGGACTGTGAATACTGTTGCAGACTTAACAAAGTTGTGACTGTGAATACTGTTGCAGACTTAACAAAGTTGTCACTAGAATACTGTTGTAGACTTAACAAAGTTGTGACTAGAATACTGTTGCAGACTTAACAAAGTTGTGACTAGAATACTGTTGCAGATTTAACAAAGTTGTGACTAGAATACTGTTGCAGACTTAACAAAGTTGTGACTAGAATACTGTTGCAGACTTAACAAAGTTGTGACTGTGAATACTGTTGCAGACTTAAAGTTGTGACTAGAATACTGTTGCAGACTTAACAAAGTTGTGACTGTGAATACTGTTGCAGACTTAACAAAGTTGTGACTAGAATACTGTTGCAGACTTAACAAAGTTGGGACTGTGAATACTGTTGCAGACTTAACAAAGTTGTGACTGTGAATACTGTTGCAGACTTAACAAAGTTGTGACTAGAATACTGTTGCAGACTTAACAAATTTTGATACCTGGTTCGAGTACATGTTTTAGTATTTTAGGGTGGGGATAAATAGTAAAAATCCAACAATATCATAAATTTATCATTTATTTTCAAAACATCAAAAATTCTTTACACAAGCTATCCAATAATAAGTCCCTTGACACGGGTAATAATATCATTTCATTCAAGATTACAAATTAAAAAAGGAAACGATATAACATATGGGGGAACCGATAGCGTGTCACACACGCATCGCATCGGCGTTCGTTGACAAAAAAAGCAAATTTTATTTGACTATATTTAATACATACTAAAAATAGAGTATAAAAAATTGTCATTGGTATAATATATAATATAGTACATACCCGATAAATCAAAATATCAACCGCCGTATCAAGCAAACCATAGATTAGCAACTAAGCATTGAAAATGCTTATTCAGGGTGGCCAACATTAATCACGCTCCAATTTTATAGTTTACTTTTTCAAATAAATTAAAAGGTATTCTTAAGTTTTTTTTTTGTATGATACCCTTCAATATATTCGAATTAGTGTTTCAGACATATTCAAGAGCGCTGCCAGGAGACAAATATTGTCTTTGGCCCCAGTTATCGAACTTTCGGGTGTAGAAACTCTGAAGTAGACACAGAACTTTTTTTTATCCACTTTGCACGGATTTCTCCTGTTACACAAAGAGGGTCTGCTTCTAGAGTTAGCTTATTCGTTAGGAATAATATCAACCAGGATTCTTCTCATACTGCTACCACGCGTGACTGAGTGTTTAGCCATGATATTCGTCCTGTAAGTTGGTATATAGAACAGAGGGTGATTCCTTGCACGACTATATTTATTGGGTACATATAAACTTAGTGCTTCTAGAATCGCGGGACAGTTAAAGCAACCTTGGAAAACCTTTATTAGGAATATCGCAATGGGTTCTTGCCTTCTTGTTTCGAACCTGTTGGTAACATTACCGTTCGATGCATGCGAGTATTGTTATCAGGCGAACTCTTTTTAACGGACTAGCTTTTTTTTCGGTACCGTCGGGAATCAAAACCCACGAGTGGAAGTCAAGAATCTAACCACTGGGCTATGGAGGTCGTCCTTAAGTTTTATACTATGGAGAGTGTAGCAGAAAAACTAATTAACCACTTGACAGTTTTGCCCGAGCGGGACTCTGGCACGAAGTTTCTTTTTATACTGATGAGCCCGAGCCTCGTTCGGGCAAATCTTGTTTCCACTTGTTGGGAGTGTTTCTCCCGAGCGTCGTTTGGACAGATCTTGTTTCAACTTGTTTTCTCCGAACGGAATATATTTTCGTATAGAATTTATTCGTTCACAGTTCGTCATTGTGTTACGTCGCATGTTAAAAATCCGACTGTTAAGTGGTTAATAAGAATATTCAAACAGTACAAGAGAGTGTTGCTGATGATCAAACAACTTTAACCAGGCAATGGTTAACCCATCTCGGAATGTCTCGAACACTGCAACGAATATCTAAAAGTGATTTGCACATTTTTCCGTATAAAAATTAAATTAGTACGAGTACAAGATTCACAATAACGCCTTGAATAGGAACATTAGAGCATGACTTATGGGCCACCCTATATGAATATGTAAGCAAAAAAATGACTTAATGAACAGTGGTAAATTGTTATTATCAGTAAAGTCAGGCAGCATGAATGTTGTTAATATTAAAACCAAATTTACCTGTCATGTGTTCATGGAGAGACAGCGAGGGAAAAGCAAAGGAAACAAAACATCATTAACCTTTCCCTTCCTGTGCTAAAAAAATCCACCCGTTCCGTTGCTGTGTATTCAATACACGTGTAAAAATGAGCGATTTAAAATCGGAAAAATAAGAATATTCATAGCCAATCGCTTAAATTAATTAAATTTGAAGTCAAAAGTGATAATAATTGAAATTTAATTGCTGAAAACATGAAAAAAACATCGGCCGACGTTCACCAAAATGGGCGAAGCGACCACCACAAACGAAAGCCCGCTGGCTACTGAGCTAGAGAAGCGAGCAAACTGAGATTCTATTTCTTACGTTCCCATATACCGAAGTAGACTGAGAGTGAGACGTGAATAGTGTCGTTTCCTCACCTATAGCAGTTTTTTAGAATGAATATAGCTACGTCACACACTGGCGCACGTTTGATTGTATTGGTGAATTTATTCCCGATTTTCACAAAATATCTCTGATATGGCCGATAAGCGCTAATTATTATTAATATTATTTTTTCATTCAATGCGTAAATGTATTACGGAGGAATACCTAAAATCTGACGCCAGTATTTATTATATTTATAGAGATATTAAGGTTTTTAGAAGTAATGTATACTAGTTACACATCACAGGACAGGAAGGGTTAAAACAGCCCTCCTGGGTGTGTATGTACGAACTTGTCCAGACGTCCCGTACACTGATTCAATCACAGCACTCGCTACTCTATTAGCAAGTTTGTTCCAAGATACAATAACTCTTTTTAGATTATCGTCGTATTAAGTTTCGGACAGTTTCAACTGATGTCCTCTCGTCCCCGTTTATTGGATATAATCCAACTATTGGACTACACAATTTTTCTTTGGCGATGTGATCTTTATTGGCAATTTTTTTAGTTTCAATCTTGTCAATTTGTCATTTATACAGCGATTTGGATAAATCCGTAGATCACATTTTGTCGTACTGCAATAATAATAGGGTCAACAATTGCAGAAGGATCTTCATTAAAAAAAAAACAATGTATCCTTTTACCGTGGAATTTAGTTTTAGTGTGATTCAACTGATGTCTTCGCAAATGCGTGTTTTAGTGTGATTCAACTGATGTCTTCGCAAATGCGTGTTTTAGTGTGATTCAACTGATGTCTTCGCAAATGCGTGTTTTAGTGTGATTCAACTGATGTCTTCGCAAATGCGTGTTTTAGTAAAGAAAATTACTGTCCCGAGTTCTGAAGAATCGTTATTACTGCTCTAAAATCTTATAACAACAGTCAATCATGTTTCAACAAGTTCGTCTTTGTTGAGTAGGTTGCCATTGCTATTCCTGTGGTGTGAAATGGCCTATCTCCTAGTATCAGAGATATGAGCAGCTTTAGGAAGCACTTAAAGATAATCCTTTTTGGGAGGTCTCAACAAAATTTATGAGTGGGTTCGAATCCTGAGTTAAGAGCGCCCTTTAGGAGAGTTTACTCTCTAAACGGCGCTGTATAAATTGAGTGGCGAAGTGCCAAACCAGCCTATACAACGAATATGCTGAAATGAGATAATGGAGCTCAAATTCTATGGGTTATTATAAATCAAATGTTGTGTAATTAATTTTTTTTATTCATTGAACAGATACATTCTAAAATTACTACAATAAAAATGAAAAAAATTAATCTAATATTACAAGATTATTTGATGATTCAATTTTTTTTTGTTTGATAGGCTAATTTGGCATAAAAGTATATCACGAAAATCGCTTTGCCAAAAAAAATTATAAATTTCAGCAGTAGTACCTAACATTTAGAATTTTGAAGTAAAGGCACTTCTGGCTTATAAAGAAACGTTATGTGACTCAAATTTTAACACTAACTCATTTTTTGGTTTTGTTGGATAGGCTGGTTTGGCTCTATGCCACTCAATTGTCCTTTTATTATTATTAAAAGTAACTTCAATAAAGGCAGTTATAATTCATATTTTATTCCCATGCGTAATTTCTGTTCCCACTAACTTTAGATTTACGTCAAATGGCATATGAATTAATCATTTAAAGATATATTGATGAACTAACGTAACAGTTACGAGACCAGCTCTTGAGATATACGAATATAGTTCAAGTATTTGAATTTGAATTTTTCAATCCAAAATAAACTCAATGAAACATTCTTTTGCGTTATGAAATATTGAAACAAACTGTCCAAGTGCTGTGACATTGAAACCAGTTTAAAAACCGTCTGGACAAGTTTCTATGTAAAGGGTCTTTCACACTGAGCGTTTTTTTTAATTCTTGAATAAAACACATAAACACACTTTGATTTCAAAAAACTTTTTATTGGTCATTGAAGTATAATGTACGACATTTAAACACAAAAAACAATATCCGCAAAATGTCCACCTCTTGCAGTTCCACAGATGTTCACTCTTTTGTCAAAATTTTTGATGACATTTTGCCATAATTGCGGTTCTAACTCACCAATAACGCAAATAATTTCGTCCTTCAGCTCAGGAATTGATCGGGGGTCATTCTTATAGATCTGGCTTTTCACGTAACCCCAGAGAAAATAGTCCAACGGTGTCAGATCACATGATCTCGGTGGCCAATTAATTAACAACACCGTTTCCGGAGATTGTAAATACATAAAATAATTCAACAATTTAAACACGTTATTGTATTGTATACGACTCCATTTTTATAAATGTCATACATTACACTTCTCAAATGTCACAAGACCCAGGCAAGTTAGCGACGCCATCTGTGTTTTATCCAAGAATTTAAAAAATCGCTCAATTTGAAAGACCCTTTATAACAGAAATTAAAACCAAAATATTACCATTAATGTAAAACAAATATATGTTTACATTGTATTAACAAAGATTTTAAAAAGAGATGCATAGCCGCGCGGTAACGCATTGGACTTCCGTGCGGAAGGTTGTCGGTTCGAACCCCGCTCTATGCTCCTCTAGGCAAATGACACAGGTATTTTTTAGGCGCCTTGTATTAGAGGTTTTAAGGATACCACGGCTTCAAGTGGTATCCTTAAAACCAGGCAAGTTCGCGATGGCATCTGTGTTTTATCCAAGAATTAAAAAAACCCACTCAAGTTCAAAGACCCTTATAAATGCAGGAGTGCTGTTTTATTTCTTTCTCTCCATGAACATATGACAGATAAACTTGATACAGATATTAACAGCATCCACGCTGCCTGATTACAATTATATATTCTCATTTCTTATCTTCTCTCTTTTCCTCAGACCTGAAACTTTCAATTTATCATGTTCTATTGAAAAAAAAAAAAACAATAATTAACTAGGAATTTATTTTTCTAGTTGCGATAATAAAAATTCGTAAATTCGGAATCTCGTTTCGATAAAAAAACGCGCTACGCATTCATATCAGCGATTAACGTAACGCGGACATAATAAAATATAAGTCTTACAAATAAGAAATGAACAGTTACAATAAAAACTAATTTATACACATATAACATACAAAGGTGTTTCGAAAGCGGAGATAAAAAATAATTTTAGGGCATAAATTTCCATCAAATTAAGAAATAAAAATTCTATTTCGTTTGGAGTTCAAAAGGTGAATAACTAAGGCAAAACAGATCAGTTTCATCGATTCATTCTATAGTATCCTTCAATACAACTGTATTGGATTTATACTATGTCCAAGCAAAGATTCCCTTTTCCCCACTCCCCTCTCGCAAGCGGTGGAAAGGAGTGATGAAAAGGGAAGCGGTGAAAGGAGCGGTGAGAAGGGAAAGCCGGCTTTCCCTTTTCATTGCTATCCTTTTTTACATCGTCCTTTGCTGTAAGATTATGTAACCAGTTACCAAATAATGTTAGACTCGCTCCGTCACTGGCACGTTTAAAGAAACTCTAAATTTTCATCCAGTAATGTAACGTGTTTCATTTCCAATTTTCCTTTCGTCTACACCAGGGGTCTCCAAACTATAGCCTGTGGGCCAATACCGGCCCACGAGCACCACCAATCCGGCCGGATATGTCCGGTATCCGGCCCGTCATAGTTTATTTTGATTACATTGTAAAATTTACAATGTAAGTAAATCATGCAAAATAATAATCAGATGTTTTTTTTTAACGACCATTTAAGAAACACAATAACTGACATACATAATGAAATTGAACATTTTAACTGTAATTAATGATATGAGATTTATCCTAAAAACTTAGGCTATCTCTGCCGCAATGAAATGTTCTTGACGCTTGCCCGTAAGTAACAATTGAAATTGGGAACGGTGCGGAGTCCACCCCCGCACCCTGCGCCATAGATATATCATTCGCCGGCTAGTTCCAATACAAAAATTTGCGCATAATTCAAAACTACAGTATGTTGGTATGACGAGCTAGCTAGGTCTTGGCCCTTGGGACTTAGTGGAGGAGTCAGTGTGGCCCTTAGGCTAAAAAGTTTGAAGACCCCTGGTCTACACCATTCCTTCCTTTTTTCTTTGATTGTATCATATCTCAATTTAATTTTTATTATACATCTGTTTGTGAATTTTGTGACCATGTAACTTTTTTTATTTACTTTTGTCTGGTTGGTTAGAAGAGATTGTCGCCTTGCAATAAGCCCGCCAGATTGTTTTACAATGAAGTTTTAAAATAAATATATTGATGTTTTCCATTGAATTTTTTTGACATAAAACGATCAATATTTTAGATGAAAGTTATAAGTTATCATCTATCTGGCAACCCTCTCTAAGAAAATATATCTCTTCCATGAACACCGTAACCTTACAAGAGACAGACACATCAAGTAACTACTGCGATTGTTACAACAAAAATGCAAACATCTCAAAATGACAAGGCAACACCAAGCACTAGTGACAGTTAAGGTCACTAGTATCACGGAAGCACTAACTCCATCAAGAATGACGCGTTGAAACTAGTCGAGCAAATAAGACTCATATACAAGTTTTTAATCAACTTCTCCTGCGTTTGGTCTTAACAAGCAGTGTCTTCTCCAACCAGATCAAAGCATCCAGTGTTAGGTTGTGTAGCTCTTAAACGTCTCCAGAGAACGCATACAGTGTGGTCCATGGTCTGGATTTACCTGCACTTACAGAAAGACGGCTCCACCAGGTCCCACTTGTGCATATCATATGCAGTGCAGCCCACTCCGTATTTGATCTCATTTTAAGTACACCAGTTCTTCCAAGGTAAAAAAAAACCCAGCCAACTCCACTGTCGGGTCGCTTACAAGATGCCTGTTTTTTACATCACATTCCATTCAACGGGACCACCATTTATCGGCGATCTACCTGTTGTCTATTTGCTCTAGAGTCTTCCTGATTGGACAACAGGAGGTAAAACGGTTTGGTAGCTTTAATATACAAAAATATAACTCACTTAAGTATAGTTATAAAAGTTACTTAAGCTATGTTAGAACCTCAAAATAATTGTTTTATATTAGACTGTTGTTACATACAGCACATCCTGGTGGTCTTGATACAAAGTGGAAATGTCTTTTAACAAGTCAATGATACAAACTTGAGAAATAGAACCTATTTTGCCATAGTTATCTATCTAAATGGATTGCCTTCATAATTTCAATTGATCACTTTTAAAGTACGATTTTCGAGAAAATAACATATCGCCGAGATAGCACCGATAAAAATACAATACAAAACTGAATCAGAATCAAGATCTTTCGATTGATTCTCAACATCTGAAGTATAAATCTGTTACGAAAACAATATCAATACAATAAAAGCTAATAAATTTCGTAACATACCGATCTTTCGCGCAACACCTTCAATACCGAGAACACGTTTTAAATGTCCATACAAACATACGCCATGTGCGCACGACACACTCCTGGCGGCACGTTCTGTCGATAATACGTTTATGCCTTTGCGAAATTTCTCAGCACAACGGCATGTGTTTACACAAAATTTTATTTGCACAAAATGTGAATTTAAAAAAAAATATATAAGACAAGAGACTCCTCGTTATACGTGTTTCCACTATAACGCGATTTAAATAAAATTAATCAAAAATATATATAAAAAGCTGAACTAAATTTATCCAGTCGAAATTAATAAACAATAATTGTCTTTTTTACCATAAAATCTTTCTAGATGTGATTTTCTTTAGAAGCAATCAATTGCAAGAGACACCTGTATAAAGCAAGGGACACCTGTATAAAGCAAGGGACACCTGTATAAAGCAAGGGACACCCGTATAACAAATGCTGGGCAATCTTTCGTAATATAATTTAATATGAAAATGATATACACAGTAAATTAATGTTGCCATATTGATTGTTTAATTTTAGCATATTATTGCAAGTTTCCTAAATGTACGATATAAAATAGTGGATTATGCACGAGGATGGATTAAAATAAGACTAGTTTACAATCTAGCTGTACGCAAAACAGGATGGACTCTTTGAGCATTATTTGAATATTGATTAATATTGATTCAAGGTGTTCGCGGACCAATGCCGTACAAGATATCTGAGGTTGGCCACCGTCACGGCAATGTCAATTTTGTTGACTGAAACCCTTTACCGGACGTATGCGTCACATAAACTAGGAAATTTAATTTGTAAAATTGTTTTTGAAGTTATTACACCTATACCTCGCTATACGGCCGCTCTTTATACGTCATTTCGCAATAACGGCCTTTTTTAATTATGGCATCTTTTTGTTTTTGAAGTTATTACACCTATACCTCGCTATACGGCCGCTCTTTATACGTCATTTCGCAATAACGGCCTTTTTTAATTATGGCATCTTTTCGATTTACGGCCCACAATGTTTCGTTATACGGTCAAAAAAAATGCTGTACTGTTAAGAGTAGTACGCATGCTATCAATTTCGTTTCGTTTGATTTCCTCGTACTTATTATAAAGTCGAATGCAAAATCTTTTAAAATTTCGAAACGTTATTAAAAAAAAAACTAATTAATTTTTACCGCCCTGGTTAATTTACAACCCGGTTACTGCAAAATGCTTAGATATTTTGTACCACGACCAATTATGAGACGCATGGGCGTGCAGTAACACATTGGAATAACGTGCGGAAGATCTCCAGATTGAATCCCACACTGAATTGCTCCATTCGAACGACACGGGCATTTGATCGGACGAGTATAATGATACCTATATGACTTCGGTCAAATCTATTATTTAAAACAAAAAAAACATTTCGGTGTGCTTCGATCGACTCACTTCAGTGTGTCATCAAATACCGCGGTAAGTTTTCTAGTGTGTAACGTCTCACTCACTTAAGAGGGTGTTCTACTCTAGAGGCGTGAATTTTGGGTGTTTTTTCAGACTAAATAAAAAAAAAACAAACACTATTTTACAAATACATTTTTTTTACAATTTGTTTATTGGTGATCTGAGAATGTAAAAAAAAATTCAAGATGTTATCAGCTGTTACATCTTGTAAAAAAAAAGGGGGTGAGCTGGCCGAAATGATTGGAGCCCTTTCGTAAATTTTAAACAAAATTAATACACAGTTTCTTGATAAGAAATAATGTCGTTATAGTTGGTACCAAAGAGAAAAAAATTGTAAAATGACGGCTATCTGAAAAAATTTCTTTACTATTTTTTCAAATTTTTTAAAAATAGTAAAAAAAACCCAGTTTTGAGGAACCTACCTTACCTCCCTACCTTGGAAAAACCCAGATTTTCCAAGGTAGGGACGTTATAAAAACATTTATCGAAGTATTATACCAAATTTGAAGGCAATCGGTTGGATAGAACTTGAGATTTTATGTCGACCAGGTCGAAAAAAGTAGTTTCGAGAAAAACTCGTTTAAAGTTTTGAGATTATTGTCCGAGTCATTCCGAAGCGGCGTAATTGCTGCCTCATTTATAGCTATAACTTCGTAAATATTGAGAATTTTAAAATTTCCTTATGATAACATATTCGTAAAGGTCTCAACTTTAAACTAAACTTCTTCTTAAGGAGAAAAATGAGCGATTCGCAAAATCCCACGTCACAGTTTCGCTTTCCAACAGAACTGACGTTGGAACGGAAAGGAAATCCTCGACAATGAGGACCAACAATGACGGCAAAGACTTGTACCATTATTGTAGACTGCATTGATCCACGAACACCTTAAATACTCTTTAAACATTTCTTTTCTAAACTATGTATATATATATATATATATATATATATATATATATATATATATATATATATATATATATATATATATATATATATATATATATATATATATATATATATATATATATATATATATATATATATATATATATATATATATATATATATATATATATATATATATATATATATATATATATATATGTACACATATAAAATTTGGTTGCAAAATATGATATAATTAATGAGATTTTACCGTAGCAGTGTAAAAAAACAGCATATAAATTTATTTCTGCAGAAATATAAATGCTCCAACATCAAATTTATAAACGTAATGAACGAATTTATAACATATTATTTTACACACAATTATAAAAGGAATATAAAACACGATTTTTTTTTATTTATTTGTACATAATATTATAATAATCAAAATAGTTTTTTTTTAAATAATTTTAAATAATCAAACTGTATAAAATATATCGATCAATATTGATAATGTATAGCTGAATTATTTATTTATTATACTAAATTTGAGGTTAAGAAGTTTTTCAACATTTATTTATCCCCCCGGGTTGAGAAATGCTAAGCGTCTTGCCAACGAAGACACGGAGGTTATCAGAATTATGTAATTAGAGTTTTTAAGTACAGTAGTTGCCCCATATCCGTAGTTTCAGCCAACTACAGTCAGCTGGGGTTTGAAAATACTAAATGGCAAATTCCAAAATATCATCACTAAAAGCTTAATGCTACGTAACAATGCCTACGTCATTCGCCTCACTTCATCTAACAATTTTGCTGTATATAGTACAACCTGGCAAATTTATTGCAATGTGGGAATTTCTTACAACCGAACAAAAAGGTGGTAAACAAGCCTTAAATGAAAACTAGAGCCTTTTAAAAATATCTGGTCATATTAATATTATTCTATTTACTTTATGCCCATTGTCTGATTTCGATCAACAAGTGTCCATTGTCTGATTTCAATTGAGTGCCCATTGTCTGATTTCGATCAACGAGTGCCCATTGTCTGATTTCGATCGAGTGTCCATTGTCTGATTTCGATCAACGAGTGCCCACTGTCTGATTTCGATCAACAAGTGTCTATTGTCTGATTTCAATCAAGTGTCCATTGTCTGATTTCGATCAACGAGTGCCAACTGTCTGATTTCGATCAACAAGTGTCTATTGTCTGATTTCAATCAAGTGTCCATTGTCTGATTTCGATCAACGAGTGCCCATTGTCTGATTTCAATCAACGAGTATCTATTGTCTGATTTCAATCAAGTGTCCATTGTCTGATTTCGATCAACGAGTGCCCATTGTCTGATTTCGATCAACAAGTGTCTATTGTCTGATTTCAATCAAGTGTCCATTGTCTGATTTCGATCAACGAGTGCCCATTGTCTGATTTCGATCAACAAGTGTCTATTGTCTGATTTCAATCAAGTGTCCATTGTCTGATTTCGATCAACGAGTGCCCACTGTCTGATTTCGATCAACAAGTGTCTATTGTCTGATTTCAATCAAGTGTCCATTGTCTGATTTCGATCAACGAGTGCCCATTGTCTGATTTCAATCAACGAGTATCTATTGTCTGATTTCAATCAAGTGTCCATTGTCTGATTTCGATCAACGAGTGCCCATTGTCTGATTTCGATCAACAAGTGTCTATTGTCTGATTTCAATCAAGTGTCCATTGTCTGATTTCGATCAACGAGTGCCCATTGTCTGATTTCGATCAACAAGTGTCTATTGTCTGATTTCAATCAAGTGTCCATTGTCTGATTTCGATCAACGAGTGCCCACTGTCTGATTTCGATCAACAAGTGTCTATTGTCTGATTTCAATCAAGTGTCCATTGTCTGATTTCGATCAACGAGTGCCCATTGTCTGATTTCAATCAACGAGTATCTATTGTCTGATTTCAATCAAGTGTCCATTGTCTGATTTCGATCAACGAGTGCCCATTGTCTGATTTCGATCAACAAGTGTCTATTGTCTGATTTCAATCAAGTGTCCATTGTCTGATTTCGATCAACGAGTGCCCATTGTCTGATTTCGATCAACAAGTGTCTATTGTCTGATTTCAATCAAGTGTCCATTGTCTGATTTCGATCAACGAGTGCCCACTGTCTGATTTCGATCAACAAGTGTCTATTGTCTGATTTCAATCAAGTGTCCATTGTCTGATTTCGATCAACGAGTGCCCATCGTCTGATTTCAATCAACGAGTATCTATTGTCTGATTTCAATCAAGTGTCCATTGTCTGATTTCGATCAACGAGTATCTACAGAACAATTTACTTTGATGACTTGCGTTGACAATTGATTGACTGAATGTTTAATATTTAATGATTTGCGTTGACAATTGATTGACTGAATGTTTAACATCTGATAACTTACATTGACAATTGATTGACTGAATGTTTAATATTTAATGATTTGCGTTGATTGACTAAATGTTTAATATTCATAGTGCAAATGCGGTTGACTGAAAGTTTAATATACAATGACTTATGTTGACAATTGATCAACTGAATCAATTTAATTTGTTTTAATAACAATGACAACCACCATGGCCTAGTTGATAAGATATCGGTCTTCTGACCCAGGAGTTGCGGCTTCAATTACCGATTTCCCGTTCACTTGACGCTTGTTTAACACCTTTCTGATTAGTTGGAAGTGATTTCCATATGACAATAGACTTACAAGGTTGTACTGTATACAACGAAAGTTTAATAGCATGGAAATATAAAACTTATTGCCAGTATCGTAATTTATTCACTCCTCGGAGATTTATCACATTTTTTTAGAATGGCAGCAAGCCCCCACAGTAGGAAAACAAACTTTCCTACGACAAATTCAATAATCCTCGCTTCTCGCTCTAAATAGCTTCTTCCTGTTTTGATAAAGCTATCAATTAGTGAAAAGACAAAGATAACATGGACATCATAGTAAAAAATAACCATGTAACACTTAAAAAAAAAAAGATTAACAAAGATCAAATGAAAGTCAGTTCATCCTACCGATAGGCACTCTGCCACTTTGAAATTAAGTCTTGGAACGTATCCGCCACGGATAAAAGGGACTACTGTAATGCGCTACAACAAATAGCGTACTTTTGCCTGACAGTAGCTGTAAAATAGTGACGTTACTTAATTTTTACTTAGCTTTATCGTCTGGAGTAGCTTACAAATTTTAGGATTGAAAATTAGCTTTCAAAATGCGACATTTCTAAAGTAGTTTAAAAAAAAAGTTATTTTAAATTCCTGTCCAATATATTATTTCAAATTTTAATCACAATGAAGCACTTATAAAGAATGTGAACTATAGTAATCTATTCTTTAAAAAAAAAACAAAGCACAATTTTCTAAATTTTGTCCTAAAATTATACAAATGATAAAATTGTGTAAATATATAAAATAAATTTTCTAACTATTTTATTAAGATAAATCGAGAACAAAAATAATATATATAACCATACCATCTTAAGTTGTAAGATATACAAAAATCACAGAGCCAATTTTTAGTACATACATATAACCGTTTAATACATTTTATTAAGATCCACATTATAACCATCTTATTTCGTAACATGAAAAGAAAAAGATAGTTTAACCGAACAAAATTTCACAATACTTAGCAATACTTTTAAACATGTATTTAAAAAAAACACTTTAAACAGCTTATTTTCTTTCAATAGTTTTTTTTATATATTGTTCATAAACTATTATAGTATCTTTTTTAATGGAAGCAAAATTGAATATATATATATATATATATATAAATAAAACACTTAGTACTTCACAAACGTAACGATGCTAACTAGACTCGTAGTTATACTAGAGAAAATGTAGCATGGTCCCTGTGACAGTTCACAAATTTGCCCCAATACAACCTTGTAACAATGACGTTCAGTAATTTTAATTATTTTATCAATTTGTAATTTATTTTTATCAAACACTGTTTATTCCACTTTTTTGTGACGGTATAACCCTACCGGTTTCAAGGCTTTCACCTCATCTTCAGGGGAGCGCATACAAGACTGTTCCGTGCCTCCTTCACCCTCCAGCTTCCAACCGTTGAAGCGTGTATATCGGTACCAGTTCGAACAGCATTTAGTCTTGTTTGCGCTCCCCTGAAGATGAGGTGAAAGCCTTGAAACCGGTAGGGTTATACCGTCACAAAAAAGTTGAATAAATAGTGTTTGATAAAAATAAATTACAATGTCTTTAAACCTCCACAACGTTAATGCCTTAACTATAAACAACATATTTTATCAACTTTAATATAAGCCTCGATTCTAATAAATAGCAAGTTATTTAGGTAAATACATTACATAGAACTAACAATAATGACAAATTAATACATCTTGTTACAAATTAGAAAAAATATGTCAGTTTGTTAAAATCAAATAATGTTTGGTGACATTTGTCAAAAGTCACTACGTTAGTCTGCATTGGCTAGGGATGGGGTATACGATAATTGGATTTTCAATTTTTTTATACCTAAAATTAAATGTTCGTAATTAGTATTAATTCAAAGTGGATCTTGGCCTATTTAAAGATAGATACAAATCGTACGATACATTAGAAAGTCAGTATAATGAAAATTAAGAATTAAAACGTCAGTTTAGAGAAAAACAATTTTTTGATTTATAAAAAAACGATTTTACCTCATCCCTTTGAGACATGACATTTCAAACGTCACAGGGACCATCCTACATTTTCTTGAGTATAGGTTAACAAGTTACATTTTGCTACCGTTACAAACAAAAAAGCAGGAATTGCATATGAGAAAATTTCAAAGTAAAATCATTTCTTTAACGACAAAAATATCCGAGACCTACATCATTTTTAATCACGTATAAGAGAGAATTAAAAAAAAATTACGTAACTCATCTCATTTTTCTTTTATCTGCCTTATCCTCGAGTTCCTTTCGTCTAGTCTAGTGTTTCCCAATTAAATTTCACGTCCCAATTAAGTTTCAGTCACGGAATCCTTTAATATTTTGTAGAACATACGGGGAACCCCTTAAATATTTTTCGGGTAGCATATTAAAAAAATGCACCTTGGTTGAAAATACCTTTAATTTGAAAATTGCATTTTACCAGGGGGAAGGTAACTACTCATTTTGTCCACTTTCGTGTCACCTTGTATACGTGCTTGTCAAAATAAAAATTAAAAGGTTTTACTTTTAATTAAATTATAATTATGGTAAGGGTGGTTGTTACAGATCCAAGAACGGAGCGTTAACAATTTTGTTGTTTACTCTTAGTTGCTTACTTTGTGCCTGAGGACTGGGAGCGGGTGACTCAGGACCGTGAGGGGTGGAGAGCCGTATGTTCTCGGGCTGATAGCGTCTCAGCTTTTGACAAAGTAGAATGGAAAAGACTCTTCGAGATTTTGAAGAGAATTGATATCAAATACAGAGATAGACGTATAATCCAGGCGCTATACAAGAATGAGGCCGCTATAATCAGATGTGACGAGGACACAAAGGAAGCCAATAATAAGACAAGGGGTAAGGCAGGGATGCTCTCTGTCACCTGTTCTTTTTAACGCCTATATACAGAGCGCGATTGACGACTTGAGAGAGAGAATGAGTCACAGAGAAGGTGTAAAGATACACGGGCAAAAGGTGGATATGATAAGGTTCGCTGACGATATTGCTATGGTTGCTGAAAGTGAAGAGGAACTACAAGAGGCCTTAACAACTATGGAAAGCATTCTTCAAAATAACTACAGTATGAAGATAAATAAAGACAAAACAAAGCTGCTGACTGTAGGCCGAGCGCAACACCAGATGAGAATAGTGATGTCGGGTAAACCACTAAAGAACACCAAGGAGTTTGTCTACCTCGGGAGCAAAATAACATGGGACGGTCGGTCCAAGAGCGAGGTCGACAGCCGTATACATCAGGCTAGACTTTCATTTAATAAAAGGTCGTGTGAGAAACAGTCAGCGCACTGCGAACATGCGTCAGCATGACCAGGCGGCTCAGCAGGGTCCACATGTCTGTGGGATTTGCAGGAGTTAGTGTGCATCTAGGATCGGGCTGTTTTCTCACAGAAGATCACACGATCGACGTGGAAGAACGGTTCAAGATGCGAGGGGATCCTCGACTACGTGGCCCGGCAACGAAGACGTTGGTTACACTCCATGTTTGAATTCGTATTTCGCATGCCTAGTATTTAGGTAGAAATAACCGTTGAAATACGGATGCAAATACGGGGCGTAACAACAGTTGTTTCCTAGTATTTAGGTAGGAAGGTGCGCTAGTATAGAGTAACCGTAATGTGCAGGTTCTTGATAACAATAACAATAGCAGTTTAGTACACAAGCTGTCCTGTAAGAACGACCTAACCAAAATATTGTCTCGTACGCCTGATATAATATGCACGTACAATATTTTTATCTATGCGTAAATTTAATTTTTTATTTTACCACATTTTATTTAAATATTATTTTTGGATAATCTGTCGTTAATTCAAACAACTTTACGTATCTGAAATTTTCTTCTCCGTATCGTAAATAAAGGGATCACTGTATGACACTTGTTTAATTTTTTTTTACGTAATAATTGCTTTTTTACATACAACAGTAGTTATGTCGAAAAGGTTCAAATTTGCTCAATGCTTCTGTTCTCAACGGTATAAAGATATCCGCAGTAGTCTATGGTCAATTTTTGACATGTGTTGCATTGATTCGTTCGATGTGGGTCTAAAATTTTTAAGTTAAAATTTGGTATACAAATGTACATTTACAATAAATCAATTGTAGTGTATTGTATTACACTTTCGTTGTATACAGTACAACCTGGCAGGCTAATTGCCATGTAGCAATCTCTTCCAACCAACTAGAAAGATGTTAAAGTGGGCATAAGTGAAAAAGTCTCGAATTCTTTTTTAAAAAATCTAGGTTCCAGCTAGATTTAAACCCACAACCTCCGAGACTGGGAGACGGGTGTCCTGCCAACTAGGACACGGAGGCTGTCAATATATTGTAAATTGACAAAATTTAAACAGACGTTTTTTTATTCCACTTTTGTTGTATATTACAATGTGACAATCTCTTCCAACCATCCAGGAAGATGTTAAAGAGACCTAAAGTGAAAATCAGACTTGAATCTTTTTTCCAACAGGAATCAAACCCACAACTTCTGGATCGTAACACAGACGTCTTACCAACTAGTCCATGGAGGTCTTCTTCTTCTTTCGTAAGCTACGCTTCAACATATCCATATACGTGATTCATACATATTGAAGAGCGTGGTCGAGAGACAATATTATCTTCGGCCCCGGTAATCGAGCTTTTGTGTTTAAAACTACTGGAAAAGGCACGAAATTCGCAATTGCCAAGTACGTAAGCGAGCGTTATCACATAAAGAGATAATAACACTCGCAATTGCCAAGTACGTGTGCGAGCGTTATCACATAAAGAGATAATAACACTCGCAATTGCCAAGTACGTGTGCGAGCGTTATCACATAAAGAGATAATAACACTCGCAATTGCCAAGTACGTGTGCGAACGTTATCACATAAAGAGATAATAACACTCGCAATTGCCAAGTACGTGTGCGAGCGTTATCACATAAAGAGATAATAACACTCGCATACTTGGCAATTACCCGATGAACTAACGCCTTTATCAGATTAGGACGCTTTTCTTAAAAAAAAAATTGGTACCATCAGGAATCGAACCAGATTGAAATCGAGCATCTCATCAATTAGACCACAATAGCCATCACATTTATTCGATATTCAAAAAGAAATTAAAAATATCAAACCTCTCGAATCCAAAACGTCTGTTGGAAATAGACCATAGACTACACATTAATTCTTACAGTTTTTTTTTTTTATTTTATTTATTTCGAATAATGTATTAAATTAACAATTGTAATTAATACAGATATAAATATATCAAATTTAATATTTATAAAGATAACGGTGCCTAAAAAAAACATAATACAGTTTGAAAGCAAAACAATATATTTTAACAATAGCACGGCTCGAGTGAATCTAAGATCCATAATTAGCTGACGAAATGTTACAGTTTATGACAAAATTTTATCTAAAGATTAATTCATTAGTTCGGTCTTCTTCACTTTTTTTGAGTGGCTGGTTCTATCGCATGGAATAGACTTCTTCAAGTGTCGGGAAGTTATTGTTTGTTTTTTTTTTTTTTTTTTTTTTTTTAACCTGGCGAGTTTATTGCCATGTGGGAATCTCTTCCAACCAACCAGAAAGTTGTTTTTATAGGCCCTAAGTGTTAACCAGACTGGAATCGTATTTTTTTTAAATCTGGGTAATTTATTGCCATGTGGCAATCTCTTCCAACCAACCAGAAAGTTGTTTTTATATGCCCTAAGTGTTAACCAGACTGGAATTCTATTTTTTTAAAATCTGAGTTCCAGCGGGGATCGAACCCGCAACCTACGGATCGGCAGACAAGTGTCTTACCACCAGGCCACGGAGGTCGAAGTTACATGGCAATGAAAATTTATCGATCGAAGTAACGTTATTTGTTTTTAATAACAATAACGACCATCATGGTCTCGATCGGTGGTCTCCGAAATGGGGTACGCGAGTCGATACTTGGGGGTACGCCAAGTGAAAATTTATTAAAGATGAACAAATACTAACATAAACATAAAAAAGGCGAGGAATTGACAGCGGCGACACTGTCGGGTACTCGTAGAAGAAGCAGACAGCAAATCTTAATATTTCTTCTGTTTAAGGGATACACGATCAAAAAAGTTTGGAGACCACTGGTCTAGACAATAAGACGGTCTTTCAGCCAGGGTTCAATTGCCGATTTTTCATTCATTTTTAAGGCTTGTTTAGCACCTTTCTGCTTGGTTGGAAGAGATTTCCATTCGGCAGTAGACCCGCAAGATATACCATAAACAAAACAAATTGAATACCACAACTTATGGCATAGAAATATAATCCATATTGCCGATATTGTACTTTTTCCGTATGCCCAAGAGCGTTGCCTCCATTTTTTTTTAATTACGACGAGCCCTCTACGACAAACAAAAAAAAATCCTCTACAATCGCTCCAAAGAGCTTTTTTCCGTCTCGATAATGACATCAACTAGTGAAAAAGACGACGTCACTATCGAAACAAAAAAAACCACCTAACACGTAAAAAAGAAAAGGGTTATCAAAGTTTCCATGAAAAAAAAAAGTTAGCCCGTCCCACTGATAGGCACTCCGCAACTCTGAAGTAAAATTGGCGCGCAATCAAGTTGCCAGTATGTTGAACGGAAATGGAAATTTTGACTTATTTTTATTTATGAAAAAATATTAGCGTTTCGAATTAATCACTTTTTTAAAATTTCGTCATAATTAAAGCGTAACTTTAATGTGACGAGGAAATATATAGCAAATACCCTTTCGTGATAGACTCAGTGTCCATATATTATACATAATGTTCAGTACGTAGCCAAGGATACTTGACTCCACCCTATCTCAAAGCGTGTATAAAAGAATTATATAGCTAAATATTATTGTTATATACATACATTTAAAGCTGACACGATACACGAGACAACTGTAGTCTGATTTCTTATTTAGACGGCGATACGTTTAACTATTTATTTTTATTACGGCGATATTTTTATTACGAGACATCTTTTTAATGTAAAATTAAAAGAATCATAATGGCGAGAGGAGCATTGAATTTATTACACAAGAACTCATTTTACGACACTTACAAATTCACTTTACGACAAAGTTCTGTTCACATTGAGCACATATTTCTTTCTCTTTTAGATTTTTATCTAATAAACATGCAATTTTGAACGTGCAGCGGTGTCAATAAACTTTGATTTTTTAAATCAACGAGAATACGAAAAATAAGATAAAAGGTCGAAACGCAAAGACTTCATCTCATCCAGACTAAATGACAGTATAAATAGTACTTTTTAAAATGACTGACAACAACTTGTTCGATGAAAGGGCGTTGATGACGGGATTCGGAGATCTCGGCTGATGGTCCAGAACTCCTGGAGCGTCGCCGAGGTTGGTAAATTTGTTCGTCTGAGGTTTCTTCTGATGAAGCGTATTGGTCGCTAGTTGAGAACCCATTCGCACTGGTTCGTCGTTGATGCGCCGGGCCGCCCGGCAGCTGGCCCGGTCCGAGTTGTCCTCCCGCTCGTGGTCTATACGCAAGTGAACGAGATGGAGGCCGGAGACCGGAATATCGTCGTCGAGTTGAAACTACCACAGTTGGCGACAATACGATAATTTAACTTGTGAGAATAACCTCGACAGGACCGGGAGCGATGACAAAGCGGCCCGCGCGCGACAGGGGGCCGGCGGCGCTAACAGAGCGCCCCCACATGACGAGGGCCGGCATTCCGCGTCACGCTATGGCGTGAACACAATCTAATTTAAGAATTGCAACACTAAATCTTTACTCTGATAAATTTACACAGACCTATTTCTTGGCTTCGAAGAGGAATAGTAGCCTCCTCTCATATCTGTTTTTTTTCACTCGTTGTACTCTTTACGTAGAATATATACATTTGAAATATAGTGTAGGAGAAAGACGTTACATTGATGGCAAGGTAAACTAACACCTTCATTCTCGAAGAACTGAGAATCAATGACAGATCAATCGACAATGTCTCTCCGATTCTTTGGACACATTGTTCGTGGCCAAGGAGACAGTTTGGAGAGAGGCTTGTGGTCACTGGAAGTATGGAAGGACGACGCAACGTATTTGACTGACCAAGTGAGAGATGCAACAGAACTACGGATGGAGAAGAGTCGTCCAGCTCTAGAGCACGGGAGTCACAATGTTCAGTGACCAGAGCTACACGGCGGGATGATGATAATACTCATAAAAGAGTAGCCATGATCGTACGAGAAAATTGCCCGTACTGCAGAAAGAATAATACGCCTCCATCTCATTTATCAGACTTGGTAGCATTTTTACGGCATTCTTTGGTTTGTTCTGTTGGTCGTATTCCTTACCAGGTGTTTCCATCATGTTGGTGATCTGCCCCCGGGATTGAGAACCTTCTATCTTCCCACGGGATCACCAGCCTTTCCATTGTATTCCCATTTGATAATATGGCCAAAGTACCTGAGGATTCGTGCACACAATACATTGCCAAACCCCTATCATAGTCCATCTTTTTGCGTTCTTCTCACAATACATCTGGGAATTAATCAACCACCCTTACAGTGTGATACAGTACACTCATAAAGTAAATGAATTCAGTCACAAAATTATAACTACCATCTAAACTTCTTTTCTTTTCGCATCACACCGAAATGTGAAAAGTACAGCGACTGCACAGACAGAAATCAGACAGAACAGACGAAAGAAACAACACAATCAAGTTTTTACAAACATACCTACTATCACGCCTTTTCCCTGTCAAGATAGGCAGAGTGAACACAGCGCTTGACTTTCATATCTCAACACACATCCTTCTAAGCCTCTTCTGCGTCTGTGCAAGTCGTACGATTTCTCTGACTTTTTATATTTCATTCTTTCAAAATACCATTCACTTTTTCCAACAATACTTTCCGTGGTCTTCCCCTCACAATATGGTTTTTAACTCTTTTAAATAAAAGATCTGTATGCCGTATTTGTCATCGTACAGTTGTCTTCACGTATATCGCCGTATTTTATTATGACAATAAAAACTACGTATTAACACGTACATATAATCGAATACACTGATGCGGCAACATCAAATATACAATCTACAGTTTACCTTAAAATGTGTGTTTGATTATAAATTTATACATTGCAATGAACGATTTAAAATCCATTCGAAAAAAACGCCTTCACGTCACTTAAACAATTTGTCACATTTTTTTTTTTCGTTTTAAATTCGAAAATCTTTACATTTCAACTCCCTTAATTTAATTTCTGTACACTGTTTCGTGTCAATTTTATTGACACTTTTTTTTTTTCGTACCTTAGATTGATACAGTTATATCTATAATGGAAATCAACACAGTTCGAACCTTTTCATTTCAAATTGATACTTTTTCCGTCTATAAAGTCCTCTATACATCAAGTTTATTACGTTATCTCTTTCGTATCATATCTACACAATTTTCTTAAGTTTAAATCAATTTCCTTTTATACAAAAAACCAAATACTCGGATAACGTTCGCCAATCTACATTGGTCGGTACAAATTTACCGCGAAATATGTCGTTTTTATTCCAGTTTCAAAAATGTCCATTTCAGAGAAGTTTAATTTTTTCAAAATGAGCTTTTCGCTACTAAATTTATCGTCTTACGATTTACTTCAAGTTCTCGGTTATTTTTGAAAATCAAAGAGACCTTATTTTGTGGCATGCAGCCTTCTGAATTCGGTGCAACGCGGTCGGATATTTTTTTCGTACGCACAAAAAACTGAAGCTCTACATTTACGTGGTCAGAATCAGGTCGAGACAATATTGTCTATCGGCGACACTATCTAATACATCCGAATTATAAATTCGGCACGTTGTTGAATACCATACAAATTATAGTATATACCATACGAATCTTTTCATTTGTAGCCCTACAAATATGTAATAAATGATCTCTCAAGATATTACAAATAGTTATGTCATGTTTATTGTACAACTTTGGTCACCTCACCATACTGATACATTTGTGTTAATATATGAGAGTATAAATGTGACATTTACTAAAATTTTGTTTTCTTACTTTGTGTGTAAATGCCCGTTTTAATACGAGTCTACTCGGCAAACTGAGCATAGTTCATTTGAAATTAAAAATTCTACAGGCTCTCAAAGTCATATATGCTAACAGGCAAACCTATGCATTTGCCTAACGGTGCCTAGCCAAAATGGGCACCCAAAGATTCATAAACAGGTTAAAAAATATTAAAACAGTTAATATGGACTTCAATAACACCGTAGATGCATTTACAGAGAAGAAAGTAAGACGTTAACTGTTATGGTTTGTTGTGTAGCATGAAATACATCATCATTCGAACGGAAAGGATAATTGGGGGAGGGTCATCATCCGAAACGGAGAGGATAATAGGGGGTCATCATCCAAAACGGAAAGGATAATTGGGGGAGGGTCATCATCCGAAACGGAGAGGATAATTGGGGGTCATCATTCAAAACGGAAAGGATAATTGGGGGAGGGTCATCATCCGAAACGGAAAGGATAATTGGGGGAGGGTCATCATTCGAAATGGAAAGGATAATTGGGGAGGGTTATCATCCGAAACGGAAAGGATAATTGGGGGAGGGTCATCATCCGAAATGGAAAGGATAATTGGGGGAGGGTCATCATCTGAAATGGAAAGGATAATTGGGGGAGGGTCATCATCTGAAATGGAAAGGATAATTGGGGGAGGGTCATCATCCGAAATGGAAAGGATAATTGGGGGTCATCATCCGAAACGGAAAGGGTAATTGGGGGAGGGTCATCATCCGAAATGGAAAGGATAATTGGGGGAGGGTCATCATCCGAAATGGAAAGGATAATTGGGGGTCATCATCCGAAACGGAAAGGGTAATTGGGGGAGGGTCATCATCCGAAATGGAAAGGATAATTGGGGGTCATCATCCGAAACGGAAAGGGTAATTGGGGGAGGGTCATCATCCGAAATGGAAAGGATAATTGGGGGAGGGTCATCATCTGAAATGGAAAGGATAATTGGGGGAGGGTCATCATCTGAAATGGAAAAGATAATTGGGGGAGGATCATCATCCGAAATGGAAAGGATAATCGGGGGAGGGTCATCATCCGAAACGGAAAGGATAATTGGGGGAGGGTCATCATCCGAAACGGAAAGGATAATTGGGGGAGGGTCATCATCTGAAACGGAAAGGATAATTGGGGGAGGGTCATTATCCGAAACAGAAAGGATAATTGGAGGAGGGTCATCATCCGAAACGGAAAGGATAATTGGGGAGGGTCATCATCCGAAACGGAAAGGATAATTGGGGAGGGTTATCATCCGAAACGGAAAGGATAATTGGGGGAGGGTCATCATCTGAAACGGAAAGGATAATTGGGGGAGGGTCATCATCCGAAATGGAAAGGATAATTGGGGGAGGGTCATCATCCGAAATGGAAAGGATAATTGGGGGTCATCATCCGAAACGGAAAGGGTAATTGGGGGAGGGTCATCATCCGAAATGGAAAGGATAATTGCGGGTCATCATCCGAAACGGAAAGGGTAATTGGGGGAGGGTCATCATCCGAAATGGAAAGGATAATTGGGGGAGGGTCATCATCTGAAATGGAAAGGATAATTGGGGGAGGGTCATCATCTGAAATGGAAAAGATAATTGGGGGAGGATCATCATCCGAAATGGAAAGGATAATCGGGGGAGGGTCATCATCCGAAACGGAAAGGATAATTGGGGGAAAGTCATCATCCGAAACGGAAAGGATAATTGGGGGAGGGTCATCATCTGAAACGGAAAGGATAATTGGGGGAGGGTAATTATCCGAAACAGAAAGGATAATTGGAGGAGGGTCATCATCCGAAACGGAAAGGATAATTGGGGAGGGTCATCATCCGAAACGGAAAGGATAATTGGGGAGGGTTATCATCCGAAACGGAAAGGATAATTGGGGGAGGGTCATCATCTGAAACGGAAAGGATAATTGGGGGAGGGTCATCATCCGAAACGGAAAGGATAATTGGGGGAGGAAACTGCCTAAGGGCGCTGTCTATACAAATGTGGCATTGCAGGCAGTACAAATATATTCTTCATAACACTGGATGAAGCCAAACTTTTCTAAATACATAGTTTATTGAGCAACAATTTAATTAATCAGGATTAAATAATAAAAAAATACTGTCAGTGAACATATAACTCATTCTAGTGTCATAACATTTACTACTTATTTATTAAAAAGATACACAACACGTGATTGGACTGGTATAAGGAGCGTTGGAGATCTTTTTTGAGCTGCCGGGGACAAAGATGTCTTCTCTCAAGTGATATTTCACGTTGGGGGGACCTGACATGACACTGGGAAGAAGAAGTATGGATGTATGTAGAGGACACAAAAGAAGTATGTCATAATACGAAAGTCTAATCCAACAGGGAAATTACGTGATTATGTGCACGTATGTGTATTTATGTATAGACCAAAACAAAATATATGCCCGTAAATGGACGCCAAAACCCAATAAGTCTACAAATAGACAACTTTACCTTCCAAACCGTTTCTGAATTTGTGTATCTCGGTACCATGGTGACAAATAAGAACGATGTTTCCACTGAAATAAATCGAAGATTAATAGCTGCAAACCGATGCTATTTTGGACTGCAGAGGTACATGAAATCACGACATCTCTCTAGAAAAACCAAAACTCTACTTTATAAAACACTCATCCGACCTGTGCTCACCTATGGCTCAGAATGTTGGACTCTAAGTAGAGTGGACATGAGGGCTCTGGGGACATTTGAGAGGAAGATTCTGCGCAAAATATATGGCCCCATTTGCAATAACGGAGAATGGCGTATCAGGTATAATCAGGAGCTGTACGGTCTGTATGGAGACCCTACCATAACACAGGAGATTTTAATTGGGAGACTCAGGTGGGCTGGACACGTGCAGCGAATGAGTGAGGAGGACATTCCGAGAGGGCTCTTGAATGGCACACCGGGGGGTCGAAGAAGGCCAGGAAGGCCGAAGCTTCGATGGCTGGATGGTGTCAATAGGGATGCGCAGCTCATTGGCATCCAGAACTGGCGAACAGCAGCACAGGACCGCCAGTCATGGAGGCGTGCTTTAAAGGAGGCCAAGACCCGACCTGGGTTGTAGAGCCACTGTTGATTTGATTGATGTGTATTTATGTACGAAAAATTTATTTAAAAAAAAAATGAAAATGGATTAATAAGAATCTCAGTCAAGAGCTACGATTGAGGAAATGTCTGAGAAGGACCCTCCTGAACTCGACAACATATATACTAAAAATATCCACCAAACCAATCGTTGCATTATCACGTTAGATGAATCACAATGTAAAATTATCGTGAGCAAATTGCTATTGTCACATATGAATTATAAAAGTTATCGTGTGATCATACTAGAATTAGTAACAAATTCTTGATTTTACAAGGTATTTAGTACAAAACACAAAGATGGCCCTTTGTAAACACAAAGATGGCCCTTTGGAAACAAAAAAGATGTTTCATTTTACCCCTAGTGAGGGTTTAATATGTACAGAATAAAAATGTTGAAAAAGAATTGGGTCTTTCAATTGTAAAATACTGTGAAAATTCCCAAAAGCATACAATAATTTTAATTTAAAAAAAATATACGGTTGTCTGGAAAATAATTTCGTATTTCTCGGAAAGGATGTCGTTAGACGAAAATTTTCATTACGAACTTCGTTCCAAATGTGCTGAATGTAAATTATGATGAACACGTAACAGTTTAGTGTATATTTTCGGTAATCGTTTACCCAAATCGTTTGCAACAGTTTTTTTTATGTGACATTTCGAAGATGGCACATGTTGATTTTTCGGTGCGTAACGTTTTTTTACTATCATACACGAAAAATATGAGACACAAACCAAATAAAACATTATGGTTTAAAAAAATCTGTAATGGTGATATGACACTCGAAGTTGGTTTAAGCTCTGAAAGTTCGATTACCACGTATAACGACAAAATCAAAGCTTCCGTGGAGAAAAACCAGGCGTTCAACGACACGAAAGATTGCCGAGATACCGGCAATATTTCGTGTCGTAAAAACATACGGCGCAATTTTCCGTTTGTATCGTAATTTAAAAAAGTATGAAATTACTTTTCAGACGACCCAAAATAAAGATGTACATAAATAAAATAAAACAAGGAATACTTTTTTTCTCGATAAGCCAAAATACACAACATAAAAAAATAAATGAGTATTTTTTAACAATCACTAAAAATAATAATACATAAGGTTTTTTTTTTTTTCAAAATAAGGGTAGGATATTTAAGTTTGAGAATCAAAATGGAATGAGAATTTTCGTTGCACATGTGACTAAAAATAATGTAAACCCTCCTTAATCTGAGCATAGACAATCAAAACTATAATGCACTTTGATAATCATAGACAATTAAAGTTATGATGCATATTTCCAGAATTTACACAATTGTTTTAAAAAAACAATGTGTCGCCTGCTGATTGTTTTTAAAGATTAATTACATATTATTGTTTAATAGATTCACTGACCAAATTTTTGCTTAACCTTTCCTTCCCTGTGTTGGGTATCTTCTACACGTTGCTTCTAATAACCATCAATATCTCTATAAATATTATAAATACAAGGTTAAGATTTTAGGTATTCCTCCATAATACATTTACGCATTGATTTAAAAAATAATATTAATAATAATCAGAATTTATCGACTACATCGTAAGTATTTCGTGAATATTGGAAACAAATTCGCATTTAAACGCTGTGAGTGCCTCGATCTTGGGTCTTGACGATAGGTGAAGAGTATGCGGGAAGCGCGACACTATATTCGCATCTCACTTTTGCATACGTCACTGAATAGCGAGGAGCTCGATTGTCTCAAACTCGCAAGTGTAAGCCACGCCCGAGTTAGCCACTAACCCTACCGCGCCGCAGTAGCTGTTGAGCTGGCAACGAGACTAGATCTACGCCCGTTCCGTGAGCGTTGCCAGATGGTTTTTTAATGTTTTCAGCAAATAAATCTCAATTATTATAATTTTTAACTTCAATTATAATTAATTAAGGGGATTATCTATGAATGTTCTTATTTTTCCGATTTAAAATCGCTAATTTTTGATCGCGTACTCACTACCCAACACCGGAGCGCACGTTTCAATTTTATCACCGTAAGGGAAGGATTAATCATATTCTGAACGCCTTTGGACTCGAATTTTGAAATTCTCAGCAACTTTGGACATGAAATTCAAAATATGCGCTATGGCAATTTTTACATACAGTGTTTCTTCCATTTTACATTTTTCGTGGCATTTTATGAGAAACGTAAATTGAGGGATCAGCAATTTATACAAAATAAATAGTTTCTATACAAACAACAACGGTTTATTTTTAATTAATATTAATATTTTAATGAGCTTTATTTTCAACTGTATATTTTTATGAAATATTAGAAAAAAATCGGCAAGACCCTCGTCTAAAAATCAACAAAAAATATGAGAAACTTTCAAAAAACTTTTATTAAAATGTCAAAACATCGAAACTATGAAATCTATTAACTCAAAATCTATATAATTCAGATTAATAAGGTTTTACTGTGCATTACAATTCAATACAAAAAAAGCGTACATTTTCAAATCAACATAATTTTCTAAATAGTAAGGGTGAAAAGTGATTTATTTTAAATAAAAATGTACAATAATTATTTTCAATAACTTAAGAACCGATCGCATATCGCTTTGCGAGTTCTATAAGGAAACAACTATAAATATATATTTTAAATTATTGTTTTTCAATGCCCTAATCAAACCCATTTTGATGTTTTGAATTGTTCCATTGAAAGAAAGCATCCAAGTTCTCCGCATTATTTGAGAAAGCCTTAAAAAAAGACTTTCTATGCTCTCGGAGCTTGTAGCGTTGTCAATATTTATCACCAGATGATTGATACCACTGCACACAATAGTGCATGTATAGTATTTGAATGTGAAGATGGTATGGGCACGTTGAACGCAGAGCACCCGATCACATTGTGAACCAGGCAATCTCCATGGATATTCCTCGAATAACAACCAGAAGAAGACCAAAGAATTCATGGGTGGTGCAAAAAGATAACCTGATGCAGAGGCACGGGCTGGGGGACGTAGTCCGGGACAGAAAAGCATACAACCTGAGGACAAGGAGAGCTGACCCCAACAGTCTTCGCAGACAGTGAATTGGGATGGAGCCAGGGAGAAGTATTTGAATGTGTTGCCATATTTGAAATTACGTTACAGTTTCTGGATTTAAAAAAAAATCTCTAAATTAGTGTAACACCTGTGTTGTTACAACAATGCCATGATAAGGGTTAAGAGCAGCTATAGACAAAGTTAAAAGAGCCAAGATGATTGCCGACCTCCAACGTGAAGAGGAACTTTAAGAAAAAAACTCTGTCAGGACATAAAGTATGTTAAGGACAACGGAAATGAGAACTCTGCGCGCTATTGCTGGGAAGACTTAGCTTGATCGTGTAAGAAACACCACAATTCGAGAGGTCTGTGAGGTCCAAGATGTGGTCAGATGGGGACGACAGCATCGACGATACTGGTACCAACATGTACAGAGAATGAATTCCACAAGAATTCCATACATAGCTCTGCATGGGGTGCCGGATGGACGGCGTCCGCCAGGGAAACCCCCGAAACGATGGAGAGATAGCTGGAGCTCAGCATCACAGGAGGACAATCCTGCAGTAACAGACTTTTGAGAGTCTACAGAAAGTTTAAGAAGAAGAAGAATTATGAAGAAATCCTTCTATACGATAAGGCATCATTAATTCGAAATCACATTGTTTTTACTTGTTTCCTTACTGAACTCGTATATCGACGTGCAGTTCAACTGTGTTGTATACATACGATTGCCAGATATCCCTATATTTCAATTAGTCTCGTATATAGTCCTGCAATGGCGGACGAGGGTAAAAAAACATGTAACTATTAGTGTGCAATCAGCGGGGATTTGAACAGATCCACGATTTTAGTACTGAATTCATGAACATTACGACAATAGTTTCGTAAACCGATCCTATGATAATCATAAATCAAATATGTATATATAGAATCTATTTACAAACCATCCTACATTTCGTCACAACTTATGTTAACACCTAAATATATCAAACCCCCAAAATCAAAAGCTTTGACTTATTTCGGCATTTGAACAGATCCACGATTTTAGTACTGAATTCATGAACATTACGACAATAGTTTCGTAAACCGATCCTATGAAAATCATAGATCAAATATGTATATATAGAATCTATTTACAAACCATCCTACATTTCGTCACAACTTATGTTAACACCTAAATATATCAAACCCCCAAAATGAAAAGCTTTGACTTATTTCGGCATTTGAACAGATCCACGATTTTAGTACTGAATTCATGAACATTAGGACAATAGTTTCGTAAACCGATCCTATGAAAATCATAGATCAAATATGTATATATAGAATCTATTTACAAACCATCCTACATTTCGTCACAACTTATGTTAACACCTAAATATATCAAACCTCCAAAATCAAAAGCTTTGACTTATTTCGGCATTTGAACAGATCCACGATTTTAGTACTGAATTCATGAACATTAGGACAATAGTTTCGTAAACCGATCCTATGAAAATCATAGATCAAATATGTATATATAGAATCTATTTACAAACCATCCTACATTTCGTCACAACTTATGTTAACACCTAAATATATCAAACCTCCAAAATCAAAAGCTTTGACTTATTTCGGCATTTGAACAGATCCACGATTTTAGTACTGAATTCATGAACATTACGACAGTAGTTTCGTAAACCGATCCTATGAAAATCATAGATCAAATATGTATATATAGAATCTATTTACAAACCTGTGATAATACCCGACACCATGTCCCGCACAAACATAAGAAAAAATCTGGCAACCTTATGTATACGTAACTGAATTGTTTCGGAGGTTTTTTTTAAAACACTCGCAAAATAGATTGAAAAACGTAACAAATGTACATTTTTGATTAAGTATATATAAAGAATAATAATTATTTATGGATTTGTTTCTTCGAGGAATAAAGGAAGAACTGATATCAATGTGGTGTAAGAATGAATAACACGTACACTGATATTATGAAGCACCAATTCGACTGTACCATTGTTGACACGTAAATTTGATGTATCTTTTACTTTGTCTAGTCATAATATAAATAGGCAAAAACCCGTACGACGGCTGTCGCCAAAGAAAGAATACGAGAATTGAATTTTGAATACGAGAGAGCGAGAGAGGAATACTTGGATTGTTTCCGAAAGTAATTCGAAATTTGAATCTTGGCGGGTCCGTGATACTGAACGAATTTTAAATACTTAGTTAACAATTTTTGAACCGGTGTAAAAGGGGACGATGTATAAATGATATATATATAAACAAATTCTACATTTATGAATATATATTTTCATAAATGTAGAATTTGTTTTACTTCCGTGAATATTTCACGGGTTGCAACTAGTTTAATAATAACCTCCGTGGTCAAGTTGATAATACATCTGTCTACTAACCTAAGGATTGCGGGTGCTTTCCCTGTTGGTACTAAGATTTTTTAAAAGGGTTCCATTCAAGGTTTCACTTAAGGCTTGATTAACCCTTGCCTTACTGTGCTAAAAAATTCCGCCAGCCACGGTGCTGGACGCGTCCAGTGAAAAATGTATATTTTAAATTAAAATTATGCAAAATCTGCTAGGTTATTTTTTGTAATTAGCTATAAAAATAATTTTATTATGTATTAAAACGTGGAATAATCAAATAAAATATAAGTCCTGGTCACTCGCTATCCATCACAGGGTGGCAAGTGTTAACAACACCTTTCTGGTTGGTTAGAAAAGATTGTCGCATGGTAATAAGGTCGCCAGGTTGTATCATATACAACGAAAATATAAAACAATACAATCTTTTTCTTAACCACACTCACTGCCCCTCGGTGCCATCGTCAGTCTGTCAACAACTAACAGGAATGTAGAGTGAGTGTTTTAAGTGATCGCTATTGGATCACACGATTCTAATAGTATCAAACCAGACAGCGATTCTTTTTTCAAAAATGAAAATATTCTAATGAGAATCGAATCCGCAATCCACGAAGTCGGTAAAACAGGCATCTTAACAACTATGCCACGACGAAGGTTGTCAGACAAAAATTTGGATGGAATTCCGAACATAAAAATTTACGTGCCATATTGATCGACAGTCTACAGATTGAGCGTCATCATAAACTATACATTTTAATCAACCTGCAAACATAACGACGCAAAAAATTATCTTTTTGTTCTGTAACACCAGTGACAATGACATAATACATATTGCATGACTATTCGAAATTTAATCAAAGATAAAATTTCTTTTTCCGAGGCTTATTTAATAACGTCCTTAAAGGCGTTTTTCTAAAAAAACAGTGTTTTCCAATTTACGTAAATTCAAAATTATCAAACGAAATTCGGTTATCGTAAAAAAAAAAAGAAACGGAACTGAAACAGTCAAAAACAAAATCAATGGATTATTTTCTTTTATATATAAAATATTGCATCTAATTGTGACATCCGTTTCGAAAAAGCATCGATCACTAACGACGATTGACTCTTATTTATCGTAAGAACACTATCTGGTACAGAGCCACGTTTGCTAACAGGCAAACCTAAGCATTAATTTATTTTCATAAACCTTACAAATACAGGTTAAACCCAATTATATGCAAAGCTTAGATAAATTATATACAGCAGCAAAAATATATTAGTTCGTCCGAAACAACTAACTTCCATTACTAAGAATGCACAAAGTGCTTTCTTTAAAGACATTAGCGGTAATGTTGAAGATGTAAATATCCGCGGTTTTATTTAAAAGGGACATCCCGTGATACAGTGGGAGAGCACATGGCAGATAAGAAACTTATTGGCAGTTTAGATAGGTCAATATTTCGGTCGGGGAACATAAAACTTTATCATTTCCGATATAGTAGGATTAGGTGTGGCTTCTGTCAGCAATTTGAAGATATAAAAGAGATTTGAATCGAGGCGCCAAGCCAAAAGGTTGCCCAAAGATTAAGTATTTATAAACATGTTATAAAAATATGAACGATTGTAAAAATATGAACGATTGTAAAAATATGAACGACGATGCTTTATGAAAGAAAGCGTTCACTTCAGTTCATATTTGAAATCTAATGATAGTCACAATTGTTCAATGCTACAAATTAGCTAATTATTAAATAACAAAAATATGAATAGCTGTACATCCAAATATTTAAACACTTTTATTGCAAATATAATCTGGCGGACTTATTGCTTGGCAGCAATTTCTTCCAAACAACCAGACAAAAGTAAATAAAGACAGGTTACGTAGTCGCATAAATCATTCAAATGACTATCCCCCCCTACGAAATCCATGAACACGTACGTGAGCATACATCCACAAAGACGGACAATCACCCGAACATTCCTTTTCATATAAAGTGAGATATCATCAATCAAAAGGAAAGGAAGGGATGGTGGAAAGGAAAGAAAAAATTAGGAATGAAGCACATTATATTACTGAATAGAATTAAGAGTTTTTTCAGTCGCTTCTTAATGCATGCCAATCTTAAAGCAGGCCAGATCTGTTCTCTCGGCCTACCTCGCAAGGGACACAGCGTGATAATATGTATGTACATAAAAAGCAAATCCTTCTTGTCTTTCAATATTCTCACATACATCGCAAACACTCTTTCTCTAAATCCATAAAGCTGCTTACATCACCCACTCTTTCGACCAACCAGTAAAATTAAAATTTGAAAGGTATTTAAGTTACACAAACCACATTTCTCAAAAAAGTTACACAAACAACATCCCTCAGAAAAATTACACAAACAACACCCTTCAAAAAAGTTACAAAAAATGATATCCTTCAAAAAAGCTACACAAACGACATCTCTCAAAAAAGCTACACAAACGACATCTCTCAAAAAAGCTACACAAACTACATCTCTCAAAAAAGTTACACAAACTACATCCCTCAAAAAAAAATCGAATAGCTACATCGATTTAACTGAGAGATGAAAAGTGTGTTTGATTCAGTATTATTCAAGTGACGCACTTTGTTACAAAAGTAAAACAAAATGGTAAAGGTTATTGGTAAAGATTTGACGCAAAAGTAAAACAAAATGGTAAAGGTTATACGTCATTCGAAAGAAAATTTTCTGCTCTACAAGATATTGTGTTTGCTTTTACGTTACATGTATTATTTTATTTGATTACAAGCCTTCAAAATGGAATGTCAAGTAGACGAAAGTGAGCATTTTCGACACATCCTTCTGTTCGCGTCCAATCGAGGGAATAAAGCTGTCAAAACTGCTCGCGATATTTGTGAAGTGTACAGTGAAGATGCTATGAATGAAAGGACAACTTTAAACATAAATTACAGCATGGGTTGGTGCAGGCGAATGATGGTTCGATATGGGTTGAGTTTGCGGCGACGTACAACTTTAGCGCAGAAATTATAATGGTGAGGGAAATGTTTTATTCTCCAAAAAGCAGATAAAAAAATAGGGGTCGCCTTATAATCAAGGTCGCCCTATAGTCGGGTCAATACGGTATACATAATTTTTTTTAACACAAAAGAATAAAAAATAAATATAAAACATAATTAAACGCTTGTTAAAAACTGAAAAACACTGTTTTTAGATAACAATATTGCACGATAGAAGTTTTAATACATTTTTCTTTTTATGTTTTAGTACAGTAAAATCACATGATGGTGTAAAATTAGTTTTTTTTATCAAAAAATGCATTACAAAACAATTGCATAATTTTGAAAAAAAAAAATATAAATATTTGCAAAATACATAACACGTTCACTGCGTCGAACACGGCTCCCGTGTCCATACAAATATTTTGTATGGACACGGGAGCCTCGAATGTTTAGTGCACTCATTAAAGTCTCCCGATAAGGATTTGTCGCCGGTTTCATGTGTTTTGAAGACACGAAAGAACACACTTGTATATGATGTTTAAATATTATACGCAGTGAACGTGTTAAACATTACGGAATACCAATTAATATTAATATTCAGTAACGTTTTTTGATATCCTCTAGAGAAGTCTTTTAAACCAAGTGGCAACGATTCCTAAAAAAAAAAAAAAACAACTAGCGGTAAACAGCTGTGAAAATCCTCTATGTCGAAAACTTTTCCTCAAAAAACATATGGAAATGTTTGAAATCTGATTTAAATTAACTCAATTATCCACGGTCAGAAATTTTTCAAAAATATTTCGAAATATAGTATAGGCGAGTACAATACAAAGTGGGGGAACAGGGAACTTGACGTAGATGCCACCGTAGGTGACTGTGTAAGCCAATGTGTATCCTATTGCATTTAGTACAAGGAGATTCAGTACTTGCAGTTTATCTGCATATAAATACTACTCAAAATGTATTTCATTCGAATACATAATATGTACCAGAAAATAAAACTAACTAAATGATAATATGTACCAGAAAACAAAACTGGCAAAATTGTGAGCACGTCGTCAAATGGAAATTCCGGTCAATGACGTATTCCCAAAATGATTATTCGATAGCGCTTAGATTCAGTGTTTTCTTTTGATGATGCGAGAGGTCGAACATATGACGTCAAATTGAAAATTTTAATTACACATGCCTAGTGGTTGCGTTTTTTTTACAACAGAATTACAACAATATAAACGCGCTTTAGTTCCGTTCTTCAAATGTCATATTTAATAGTATGCATCATCGGCGAGTTAAAATAGTCGAATCGAGGGAAGAGAATGCCGAAAGAAGAGGAGAATGCGTGGAAGGAGTTCAAAATTCGTTATCGCTGGAGGCATCTTGGTAGAATGAGCTGCCCATGCTGCGGTCCATGATACCCGTTGACAGCTTGGTGTTCTGCGTCATGGGGCCGTGGAACGACTGAGATCTCAGCACGGAACTGCTGAAATTTCACAAACACAAAAAAATTATATTATTTATAGTTAAAGGCGTTAAACACTGTCGAGGTTTCAAGATTGTAATTTGTTTAATAAAACACCGTTTTTCTCACTGTTGTCTAACTGAAATATCAATCAGTGAAATGGGAAGAACATCTAGTAAACAGATACCTTCCCAAGGTCTCACCGATGCTTGCCGAAGTTATTTCCTACCTCCCACAATCCCCAATTTGAATTCTTACTTAGTGTTTTATTAAACAGATTACAATGAAAAATATTAATAATTTGATATGGACATTAAGAAAAAAAGAAAATGCAAACCAGCAGAGACACATTACACGCATTGGCAAGGGATCAAATGTTCACTATCCCTAGAGCTAGAACCTATTTTACCCAAAGCCTATTTGGCTCCCATGATATACAATGTGTCAAATTCAATCAAGGCAAAAGGGTGCAAAAAATTCAGACAGTGGATCAGAGCATGGTTGTTATTGCGACATGAATTTGAGTGCTTGGGCTTGCAGGAGAAATGAATTGTAGTAAAGATTTGTGTGAACTCTTTAGTGTGAAGTGTTTTTGGTGCTTATGTGCAGTACACTGTGGGAGGGACTTTTTGGTCTGTCTGTAATGATAAAGTATGTCGGGGTTCGACTCGCGTGATACATACGAGTACATGTAATTAAGTGTCACTGTTTATCGAGTTGATGAGAGTTTGCAACGAGGTATTGTATAATCAACAATCTGAAAAAAGCATCAACTTATCTTACCATGTTATCAGTAAGATACAGGCAAAAGTCTAGTTTTCTGGGGACACGACAAATGAAAGACTACAAACCCAGATCCGTATAAATTGTATGTCTACTTTAAATCAATAACCTGTTGTTTTTTTCATAAATTATGTATTTAATAAATCTCTTGTCATATATAAATAAATAAAAATATCTGCAATATTAGTGATTACAGTTTAATAGCAGCTTGTTGAAAAAATTATCTACGTACAAAGTTTCCATACAATAAAGCTAACGAACGAAACTTTGCTATTTTAGTTCAGCACCCAAAACACCCCTTGGTCACAAGCCAGCATAAATATATTGTGATTGAAATCTAGGAATAGTTTCATGTAGAGAACACAAGAACTGATGATTCCAGATAAAGCGCCTTTTTCTGGAAGTTTAACACTTTTAATCCCAGCATATTTTGTCAAAAAAAAAAAGTTTACATTTTATTTTTTATCTCAGTTAACATTTAATTTTAAATGCATTCTTTTAAAAGTGAATCATTCTCAAAGTTAAAAAAATATATATTCAACATAAAAACTTGTATGAAAACTTTGAGGCCGATGACTGGCCCCGTGGGATTAAACGCGTTAATATTCTTGCCATTGGATTTTTGAGTTTGACTTCTCTGACTTTCTAGTTTTCATTCTTTCAGAATTTCATTCACTTGATCCAACCATACTTTCCTTGGTATTCCTCTTGTACACCTTCCACTCACATTTGCACTGTATATCTGTTTTTTTAGTTTTTTTTATTCATTCGTTCGTTAACCCTGAGAGTGCTACGAGAAAAAAATATAATTGTCTATCTAGTGCTGAGATATATTTACGATTCGGACGTTCGTGATAAATATTTATTTTAAACAACAAAAAAACAAAAAACAAATATTTGTACAACATAAATATATTTTAGAATATGTACCCTTGTATTCTAAATGAATGATATTCATTTAGAATACAAGGGTAGAACAAATTTCTTCAACTGCTATAGCAGTGCGCAGATCTCTCAGGGTTAAAGGTATAAATACATTTATAAGCAGGCTTTAACTTTGCACCCAACCCTGCAATATTTTAGGCTGGCTCTGATGAAAAAAGTGTTATTTAATACAAGAGAAACCTTATATAAAAACGTTGATAAAAGCCTAGAAATACATTTATATACCTAACATATAATAGAAAAAAATATTAATTTATAAAATCACTTTATAAAAATCTTTAATCAACATCTTTTTTAGACTACAAAGACCAGTGCAGTGTACACATATTCTATAAAATAAATGACAATATTTCATGTAGTTACAATTAAAATTATATAAAAAAAATGTTGAGAAAGATTAGATAAAAAAAGGAAGTATTTTTTTACATCTGTCAGTAAATTTTATAATTATTTTAATGGTTTTAATAAATCGCTCTTGTTAAACAGTAAACTGTACATTATAAGTAATTAAAAAAAAAGATCTAAATATAAATGTATTCACATGTGCCTTCAATGAACAAGTGTAAATGTGACTTTATCAATAAATTTTCAAATCAAAGTACCTGATTAGATTTGTGCTTGTGTTGACATGTCGAAAAATTCAAATTGGAAAACATTCTTTTTTTTTATTTTTTTATGATAGTCCACTTGTGTCCATATTGTATATAAACAAATCTAAACAGGTATTAAAGAAAAAAACAGTGTTGACAATGTAAGAAAAAAAAAAGAATTAGTGTAAAATATAAAAAGTACCTACTCTCTACATGAAAAGGTTCTTTTTTTAAATAATAGAGATTCCTAATAAAATTTTAAAAGCCATAGCCAATACGGCATAAATAAATGTATGAAAAAAACTGCAAAGCCCACGTAAATTTTGAAAATTTTCTAAAACTAATCTCCATTAATGACAGAAGCAATTTTCAAAATGATAAATATGAGATGAATGATTTGTATTGAAAGTGTTACAAATACAGGTTTTGCACTTCAAATTCACCCTTTTGCATTTCAAATTCACCATTTTGCACTGTAAATTCACCCTTTTCTTAATAAATTCTAGATTTTATAATACAAAGATGTAAGTAAACACAAGTACTTATTAAATAGTAATTAACAATTCATCATAATTCATAATTGTGTACACAAAACTTAATAACATAATCTACAGTGGTTCTCCTGCAGTAGCTGTTGGTAATTTCACATAAATATTTATGTTTTAATTGTTAGAATCTCTGAGAGTAACAGTTGTAACAGATTATTTATGACATCTATCAAATATTTATGTTTTAATTGTTAGAATCTCTGAGGGTAACAGTTGTAACAGATTATTTATGACATCTATCAAACGTTTATGTTTTGCAGGATCATGGTGCAAAAGGGTGAATTTGATTTGCAAAAGGTTGAATTTGATTTGCAAAAGGTTGAATTTGAAGTGCGATTGCTGTAGATAAGAGAAAATACCCAAAAATTCCTAGAATAATTTTATAGTTAATGTTTTTATAGTCACTATACATGGTTTGTTAGTCTTTTATAATCATCTCATTGCTGGGGTAGGAAAAGAGGACAGACTTTTCTATCTAGACACATATCGCTCTTCCAAATTCATACACCTCGTAAAGGACCTTTCAAATTGAGCGTTTTTTTTAATTCTTGGATAAAACACAGATGGCGTCGCGAACTTGACTGGGTCTTGTGACATTTGAGAAGTGTAATGTATGACATTTACAAAAATGGAGTCGTATACAATACATTAACGCGTTCAAATTGTTGAATTATTTTATGTATTGTAATCTCCGGAAACGGTTATGTTAATTGACCACCAATATCATGTGATCTGACACCGTTGGACTATTTTCTCTGGTGTTACGTGATCCAACTATACTTTTCTTGGTCTTTCTCTACTATGCTCTCCGCTCATATTAGCAAAATATATTTGTTTTCTTAGTTTTTAATCATTCATTCCTTCTACATGCCCAAACCATCTCATAGTACCCTTCCTCATCTTACTCAACACATTAAATTTAAGTTCACATTTAACTTTAATCACAAATGCAGTACTTGTAAGCAATAAAATAGACTTCACAAAATCTTCAATAATAACACAAAAAAATTATTAGGTGTACAAATAAGTTTCCGCAGTTTTTTATAAAAAAATGGGCATTTATTGTGAAAGAACGGAACCTCATGTTTTATTCGAAGTAGTACCCATCGCTTGCCACTACTTTTCCCCATCTTTCTGTCAGCATACGAATACCGCGTCAGTCATCATCATCATCTTTTGAGGCTATCCACGAATCGACTCAATTTTTGGTATCTTCATATGATGTGAAGTGCTGCTCAGACAGGTCATGCGTCATCGATCAAAACAAGTGGTAATCAGAAGGAGCAATGTCTGGTGAATACAGCGGGTGGGGTAAAACTTCTCAATTGAGTGTTTCCAAATAGGTTTTGACCGGTGCCGCAACATGTGGACTAGCATTATCATGCAGGAGAATAATTTTGTCGTGTCTGGCGTAGTAGTGGGCGCGCTTTTCCTCGAGTGCTCGACTCAATCTCATCAATTATGTTCGGTAGACAGCCCCAGCAATGGTTTCATTCGGTTTGAGCAACTCATAATACACGACACCAAGCTGATCCCACCAAATACACAACAAGAGTTTTTTTCCATGAATATTTGGCTTAGCCGTAGATGTTGAAGCATGACCAGGGGATCCCCATGATTTCTTCCTTTTTGGATTATCATAATGGATGCATTTTTCATCACCAGTGACTATATGGTGCAGAAAACCCTTTCGTTTATGCCTGGCAAGCAGCATTTCACATGTGGAAAATTGGCATTCAAAGTTTCTCCGTGTCAGTTCATATGAATCCCAATTTCTTTGTTTTTGAATCATTCCCAATGATTTCAACCCATGTGAAATTGCTTGTTGAGTCACTCCTAATGTAAGTGCAAGTTCTTCTTGCGTTTGGCACGAATCTTGATCCAATAATACTTCCAATTCCGCGTCTTCGTACACTTTCGGCCTTCCGCTACGTTCTTTGTCTTCGATGTCAAATTCACCGTTCTTAAACTTTTGAAACCACTCACGACAACTTCTCTTACTTAAATCAGCCTCACCATATGCTTCTACAAGTAATCGATGCGCCTCAGCTGCAGATTTCTTCAAATTGAAGAAGTAAATCAAAAGTTCCCGCAAATGACGCTTATTCGGCTCAAAACTTGACATTTTCGAACACAAAAAAATATGTTATACTGATAAAAATTCACTAATATTTCAAAGTCATGTTGTTGACAGATGTCCAACCTTACGATAATGACATTTTACATCTGACAATTTTAACCATAACTTACTGGTGGCGACAACTTTTGTCAAACGGCGGTGACTTATTTGTGCACCCAATATATAAAAAGATAGCAAAAAAAAGCCTCCATCCATGTCGGTGCACAGCCCGGCGCTTCATATCCTTGGAAGCCGTGACTGAATCAGGTTCGAGGTGATCTATAGCTATTGTAATCATTTTTTTTATTTACATAAAAGTGTACACACAGTTAATATTGAAAAACGTGTCCAATTATTTATATTGTATAAAAAGTGAATTTGTGATTTAATTCAGTGCACCAATAATTATAATGGAAGTGCAATGAAATTGCTCTTTTTAAAATGTGTGTGCATCATATCGTCTAGGTTCACAGTGCAATAAAAGTGAATCAATAAAAGTGTTCACTTGTTCCCTTTGAAATAACAGCTATCTGCATTCAAAGAGATTATTTCCCTTTGAACGAGGGTTCATTCATTCGTAAAGTATAGTACCCGGCGATAAGTAATACACATTGGGCTTAAGAAACAGACTGTCGCTTTGTAGAACGTCGTCTCTGTCGCACGATGCGCGAACTGTCCGTGTGACAGAGACGACGCTCTACAAAGTGACAGTCTCTTTCTTAAGCCCGATGTGTATTACTTACCGCCGGGTACTGTACCTATCAAGATTAGAATTGCTAACTTCTTGAGGTGCCAGGGAAGGGCACTGGTGAAAATACTGAGGTCAGGGTAATTAGAAAAAACTATCTCACAAATTGCCAAATGTTTATTGCACTGGATGGTCAACTGTGTAACACAGTTGACCCATTACGCACTTTTGCCAGTGTCGTTCACTAGAGCGCATGCGATAGTGCGAAAACGACAGATAGGCACGGTGGCATTAATTATGTTTCTCGCCCTCTGCCGTCCTGCGTATTAAAATTCTTACAGAGTAAACAAAAAGAGGATAAAAGAAAAAAGTTGAGCACAAAAGAAGGACAATTCGGGTACTTCCTGATCTCATTCGGAAGGACACAGGACAAAACGTCTGAAAAGACTGTCTCTCCCAATGAACGATTGATAACCCTAAACAAGGACAATTCGTGTCCTTCCTGATCTCATTTGGAAGGACACAGGACAAAACGTCTGAAAAGACTGCCTCTCCCAATGAACGATTGATAACCCTAAACAAGGACAATTCGTGTCCTTCCTGATCTCATTCGGAAGGACACAGGACAAAACGTCTGAAAAGACTGTCTCTCCCAATGAACGATTGATAACCCTAAACAAGGACAATTCGTGTCCTTCCTGATCTCATTCGGAAGGACGCAGGACAAAACGTCTGAAAAGACTGTCTCTCCCAATGAACGATTTATAACCCTAAACAAGGACAATTCGTGTCCTTCCTGATCTCATTCGGAAGGACGCAGGACAAAACGTCTGAAAAGACTGCCTCTCCCAATGAACGATTGATAACCCTAAACAAGGACAATTCGTGTCCTTCCTGATCTCATTCGGAAGGACACAGGACAAAACGTCTGAAAAGACTGCCTCTCCCAATGAACGATTGATAACCCTAAACAAGGACAATTCGTGTCCTTCCTGATCTCATTCGGAAGGACACAGGACAAAACGTCTGAAAAGACTGTCTCTCCCAATGAACGATTGATAACCCTAAACAAGAACAATTCGTGTCCTTCCTGATCTCATTCGGAAGGACGCAGGACAAAACGTCTGAAAAGACTGTCTCTCCCAATGAACGATTGATAACCCTAAACAAGGACAATTCGTGTCCTTCCTGATCTCATTCGGAAGGACGCAGGACAAAACGTCTGAAAAGACTGTCTCTCCCAATGAACGATTGATAACCCTAAACAAGGACAATTCGTGTCCTTCCTGATCTCATTCGGAAGGACGCAGGACAAAACGTCTGAAAAGACTGTCTCTCCCAATGAACGATTGATAACCCTAAACAAGGACAATTCGTGTCCTTCCTGATCTCATTCGGAAGGACGCAGGACAAAACGTCTGAAAAGACTGCCTCTCCCAATGAACGATTGATAACCCTAAACAAGGACAATTCGTGTCCTTCCTGATCTCATTCGGAAGGACACAGGACAAAACATCTGAAAAGACTGTCTCTTCCAATGAACGATTGATAACCCTAAACAAGGACAATTCGATTCCTTCCTGATCTCATTCGGAAGGACACAGGACAAAACGTCTGAAAAGACTGTCTCTCCCAAAGAACGATTGATAACGCTAAACAACATATCGAAATTGATTGTGTTGAAGAGCGTGGCTGACAAAATTATCTTCAGTCCTCTTATACTTCAGAAAGTCTAGGATGAACCGTGCGACGTTTGTCACAAAGGGATGGGGGTAAAATAGTTTTTTTTTACGAATCGAATAGTTTTTTTACAAATCTAACAATTGTTTTTCTCTAAACTGACGTTTTAATTCCTAATTTTCATTATACTGACTTTCTAATGTATTGTATGATTTGTATCTATCTTTAAATAGGCCAAGATCCACTATGAATTAATACTAATTACGAACATTTAATTAAAATCGATTTTTGAAAATCCAATTATCGAATACCCCATCCCTAGCCAATGCGGACTAACGTAGTGACTTTTGACAAACGCCACCAAATATTATTTGATTTTCACAAACTGCCACATTTTTACTAATTTGTGACAAGATGTATTAATTTGTCATTATTGTTAGTTTTATGTAATGTATTTACCTAAATAACTTGGTATTTATTAGAATCGAGGCTTATATTAAAGTTGATAAAATAATTAAAATTACTGAACATCGTTACAAGATTGTATTGGGGCAAATTTGTGAGCTGTCATACGGTTCATCCTAGATTTTCCGAACTATAGTTGAGTCTATAGGTTTAAATCCACTGGAGTAGGCACGTAACTAAATAGCTATTATTGTACAGAATGGTGCAAAAGTAACTTCTCGTTTCGAAAAATTCGTAACTTTTTTGTCGATCGTTAGTCAATCTGACAGATCTAAAATAAGAGATATAATATGGAGGAACAACACACAATGTACGAAAATTGTCACAATTTACCTTCAAAACAATAAATCAACTATTCGAACTCAAAGAGAATAATAGACAGATATTTAACGTGACCACAGCTCCTATAATTCGAAGTTCGCAGATGAAAGACGTACAGAAAGACCATAAATCAGTTGACCTAACATCAATATTGCACGTGTAACGACTTCACAAACGAAGAGGTTCTCCAACGAATCGAAGGAGGAAGGCACCTGCTCAGGATCTTGTCCGAAAGGCGTGCAAGATGGATCGGTCATATAATACGACAAGAGGGCCTCTTGCATGCCATAATGGAGGGTATGACCGAGGGGACAAACTCTATGGGACGCCAACGCCTAGAGTACCTCGAGGACCTGTTGGTGGACGTGCGCTGCTCAACATATACAGATTTAAAAAGAGCCGCACAGGACAGGGGGGAATGGAGGAGAAGAGTGGAAATTGCTGCAAACCAGTCTTAGGACTGCAACCACGGAGAGAACGACGGGTGTTGAAGAATTGAAGAGACATTGACCAGAAGTGCGCTACTCAATTACAGTTCTTTCGGAGCACGCAACAGCGAATTTTACGTACTGATTTGCATCTCTTTCCTTATAAGATCCAGTTGATGCAACAACTTCATCACGAAGATAAACCATCAAGTCTGGAATACTCCCGCGTCCCGTAAAACATCACAGAAAACGGTGACGAATTCCACTGCAAATTAACGACGAGTGACGAGGCACATTCCCATTTAAATGGTTTCATCAACAAGTAAAATTGTCGATTCTGGGGTGTTGAAAATTCAAGACAACTCCATCAAAGATCTATACATCCGTTTCGAGTAATGGTTTGGTGTTCCATTAAAGCTGATAGAATAATTAGTCCATATTTCTTTGACAATGATCAACTTGTTGCCGTGACTGTAGATGGTGATCAACACGGCAATAATCCAAAATGTTTTAGTGCCACAACTACAAGAAGAGCGCCGGTATATTTGGTATCGAAAGGATGGAGTTACCGCTCATACAGGCAGGGCCACAATAAGGGAACCTTAAGGGAACATTTTCCAGATTGAAGTATCTTCAAAAATGTCCACAGTGTCCACACTATGGTCCAGAATTATGGTTCAGAATTTAAAAGTGTCCACAGTTTAAGAATGTTTGTCAAATGCAAAACGAGAGTGGTGAAAATCGTTATTTTGAAAATGAGAGTGCCCTGAACTCATTTTTAAAATAAAAGCGCTCAAAATTCATCATTTATAAAATGACAGTGCCCAAAATTCACTATTTTTAAAATGCGAGTGGCCAAAATTCTTTTTTTTTTTTAAATGAAAGTGCTCTAAACATTTAAAAATGCGAGTGGCCAAAATTCTTTTTTTTTTTTAAATGAAAGTGCTATAAACATTTAAAAATACGAGTGCCCAAAATTCATTATTCAAAATGAGAGTGCTTCAAACTCGATGAATTTAAAAATGGAAATACCCAAAATTAATTATTTTTAAAATGATAAGTGTCGAAAATTCATTTCTTTAGAAACGCGAAAGATCAAAATTAATTATTTTAAATTAATGTGTACTACACTGCCCTCATAAGCAAAAACGCAGCTAATGGCAAAAGTTAAGTCTTGAGAAAACTGCACTTTTATGTTTTTCATTGTTGCTTAAAAATGTCGTGATTCATAAACAAAAAATCACAGTAAAATGTGATTTATAAGCAAAAACGCAGCAAACGCATAGAGGCATTTGCTGTCTTTTTGCTTATGAATCACATTTTATTGTTTTTTTGCTTAGTATTTTGTAAAATTAAAAAATACATTACGTCGATTTTTGTGTTGAAATAAATGGTTTTCTGTATTTTTTTTTAATGGATTATGGGTTCCGAATTTGATATTTAAATTTTTTTCCCGTTAGCTGCGTTTTTGCTTATGACGGCAGTATAAGTGTACTGTTGAATCCTTTTGAAATGAGAGAGAGAGCCCAAAATGAATTATTTTTAAAATGAGAGTGCTCAAAATGAATTTCTTTCGAAACAAGAGAGCCCAAAATTTTTAAAATAAGAGTGATAAAAACAATTTTTTTAACTGAAAGTGTCCAAAACTACGCTCTTTTATGAGAATGCTCGAAATTCTAAAATTTAAAATGAGAGTGTTAAAAACTCTTATTTTTAAGTGAGAGCATTCAAAAGAGTATCAAAAACTCGTAAGTTTTAAAATAAGAGTTATATACAAAACAAAAATTATTTTATTCATGAGAGTGGTCAAAACTTAATACTTTCAGAATTGGCAACTCCCTATTAAATTCACAGCTAATGTAAAAAAACCTAGTCACACATAAAATGCTAGTAAAACCTAGTCACAAATAAAATGCTAGTAAAAAGAACTAAAATTCTTAAAAATGTGGGTGCAAGGAATTCATTCCTAACTTGTGTTTATGGCGATATTTCACATGGGTATGGAAATAAAATGGTGTCATATTAAAACAGTTGCTTGAAGCGAAACAAAAGTATGGAGTGATCTCTGTGAATGGTGACTGAAAGACTGATAGATTGGAGGTCCACTAACTTAGAGAGTGGAGTGGTTGGTGATCCGCAGACCCTTGGATATTTTGTTACAACTCATTTTACATATTCGAGAGGAAAAACTGTTCAAATAATTACAGTCGACTCCGGTTATAGTGAACTCGGTAATAGTGACCCTTTGGCTAAAGTGAACCAAAATCTACTAGTTTCAGTTCACTATAACATAGGTTTTTTCCATACATTTTTGATATATGGAGTTGGGACAGAAAATTTTGGTTCACTATAATCGAAAGTTCACTATAACCGGAGTTGACTGTATGTACGCAAACATCAAGATACGCGTTTCACTAAAAAAACAAGTTACATCTTTTACTAAAAAAAATATGATACGTGTTTCACTAGAAAACAAGTTAAGTGTTTCACTAAAATATAAGATACATGTTTCACTAAAAAACATGATACATGTTTCACAAAAAAAAGAACGAAGTCTACATATTTTTGTGCCCAGATTATAAAATACATATTGTATCATATTAATATTACCCTTTTTTGTATACTGTACAGCCTGATGGATTTATTACAATGCGGTAATATCTTACGACTAACCAGAAAGATGTTCTAGAGGTCTTAAGTGAAAACCAGACTGGAACACTTTTAAAAATAAATTGGGTTTCAATGGAAATTGAACCCGTAACCCCTAGGTGTGAAGACGGTCGTCTTAGCAACTAGACCACAGAGGTTGTGCATATATACTCGTACATACAATCACGCCATTTCCCTATATCATTCATTCGTATTGTACCTCGAAACGTACGCTAATTGATGATACAGACATGTTGGGGCATGAGACAATATTGTATTGTACCTCGAAACGTACGCTAATTGATGATACAGACATGTTGGGGCATGAGACAATATTGTATTGTACCTCGAAACGTACGCTAATTGATGATACAGACATGTTGGGGCATGAGACAATATTGTATTGTACCTCGAAACGTACGCTAATTGATGATACAGACATGTTGGGGTATGAGACAATATTGTCTACAGCCCCAGTATTTGGGTGTTCGAGAAAGCAAGCAACTCACAATCGCACGTGAACTGGGAAACACTTACACACGTCCTACATGGGCGAGTACTGTTACCAGATGAACTCTAATTAGATTGGAAGAACCCTTTTTATTCGCTTTTATTTATTCTTTCAGGAGTCGAACCCGAAATCCCCAGGACGAAAACCAGCATCTTACCAACTAGGTCACGGAGGTCATCATGTTCCTAGTGAAATAGGTTCGGTAGAAAAAGATTTCTCATAGCTTTTTCCTCTTCTTTGAACCCTTCTAACCTTCCCAAACCATCTCAGAATGCTGTACTTCATCTTTAAGTTCTCGTTCATCCCTGAGATCACTTGGTTCCATAGTCTGTAATACATTGTCACCCCATGTATTCTTCTCAGTGTACGCATTTCTACAGCATTTATTCGGCTCCTTTCAGTCTTTTACCACGTCCATGTTTTACTTCCATATATCAAAGTTGATACATACTAGAATACAATTGTGGACTAGCATCTTAGCAGATTTTGATATACTTCGGTTTAAGTATATATTTTTTGGTGCCGCAATAACTATGTTTCCTATCGCTACACGACGTACGATATACTTCATAACTCTCTCATCATCTGATAAAATACTACCCAAATTGTAGAAATCCTCAAATATAGTTCGGAAATTCTAGGATGAGTCCTGTGACAGCTCACAAATTTACCCCAATACAACCTTATGTAATGTATTTACCTAAATAACTTGCTATTTATTAGAATTGAGGCTCATATTAAAGTTGATAAAATAATTAAAATTACTGAACATCGTTACAAGGTTGTATTGGGGAAAATCTGTGAGCTGTCACAGGACTCATCCTAGAATTTTCAAACTATAGTACCAATCTTTCATTGTTCGCCCATATATTGCATTTACTTTTCCTTTCACAGTTTTCTATTACCGTGACTTTGGATTTCGCAACAGTCATTCTCAGATCTATCTCTTATACAATTTACTTTCCAGACTTTCAAATTCATCCTCATTCTCCGCCAACACTACCATTACATCAACAGACAGCCATCCGTACACAATCCCGTTTGACATTTGTGTGACACCCATTGACCTCTGTAGTTCCTTAACACATGAATCAATGTAAATATTAAACAACCTGCATTATAACATACAATAGATAAATAAAGGCATTATTAGTTTTAAGCTTGGAAATTAGTGAATATACAGTGTTTTAATAAATTCCTTTTCAGATTTCCTCCGATATACATGTATATATATACAGGGTGTCCTGTAACTCAATGTCAAGCCGGTATCGAGGAAAAAGCCAGCTTATGACGGTTCAGAGTTAAAAAAAATCTTACAAAAGCCTTATACTTTTCGAGTTATAGACATTTTTTTGAAAATTGTGAAAGTAGCTACCCTGCACCAAATGTTTATATGCTGTGACTACAAATTGCCATATTTTACGATTTTCATGGATGTATCGCAATCCTAGATAACCCTGCTATTAGTCGGGGTCAGATATAAAACAAAAAAAAACCTTCACGTTCGAAAAAAAAAACAGTTTTTGTCCGATCATAAAAATTAATATTTTTTATCAGCTAACTTCAACTCATCATACTGTAAAAATAATGTACTACGCTAATCTGGCAAGTTACATCAAAAGATGGCCTGTTTAGTCAGGATTTCAAAATGGTACAATACATACCTACTACTCCTTTAAAAATAATTTAAAAATAATAATTTCTGTATTTTTTTCAATGTTGACACTTTTCACCTTTCATATTAACTTACGTCGAATGTTGACTATCTGTCTCAACCTACTTCATGTCAAATGGCGACACTAGCTGTCTTACTCTAACTCGTTCATACACTGTATCGTGTCTCGCTCAAACATATTGAATTTGATCTTTGATTATTGAAAAGTGTTATCATTGTACAGAAATTATTTTTTTAAATCATTTTTAAAGGAGTATTAGGTATGTATTGTACCATTTTGAAATCCTGACTAAACAGGCCATCTTTTGATGTAACTTGCCAGGTTAGTGTAGTACATTATTTTTACAGTACGATGAGTTAAAGTTAGCTGATAAAAAATATTAATTTTTATGATCATACAAAAACTTTTTTTCGAACGTGAAGGTTTTTGTTTTGTTTTATATCGGACTCCGACTAATAGCAGGGTTATCTAGGATTGCGATACAACCATAAAAATCATAAAATATGGCAATTTGTAGTCACAGCATATAAACATTTGGTGCAGGGTAGCAACTTTCACAATTATCAAAAAAATGCCTATAACTCGAAAAGTACAAGGCTTTCGCAAGAATTTTTTTTTAACTCTGAACCGTCATAAGTTGGCCTCTTCCTCGATACCGGCTTGACGTCGAGTTACAGCCCACCCTGTATATGTGATAAATTCTAACAAAACAGTTCGGGGTCTGCGAGTGAGAGGGTTGCGGTTAGGTCAGCGTTAGCGCTAAGCAACACTTGGTTTAACATTTGTTAAGGACTTACGGCTCCGCTGTGTGTGTTAATGTTGGAGTGCGTCAGTATGCACGACTACGTCTGATGTTAAACGTCGTCATAGCCTATATGTCAGGACAGAAATGCAACAGAGGGCATTGTGTCAATACCAGATTATTGGAAATATTATAGAAACGATATGTAAATTAGAATATTTAAATGTAATAAGAACAGTTCAGTTATTTTAAGAATGAGATTTTTATGCTCTTCGAAGATTTATATCGACATCTGCTCTATAACGCAGATGGGTCTTGGCTGCCTGCAGGATTCTCTGTTACCTGCAGCGTCCCTCCTACAATCGGTTATACAGTAAAAGTTCGTCAATTTGAACAATGATAATTCGTAATTCAGCGAAAGTCTCGAAAATGATTTTTCCTGATCAGTTAATTCGAAAAACCTCATTTTTTGTAATGTTTTTTTCGCCAAAAAGTATTTATGCATTTTAATAATTAACACTGAGAGCGCTACGAGAAAAAAATATAATTGTCTATCTAGTGCCGAGATATATTTACGATTCGGACGTTCGTGATAAATATTTATTTTAAACAACAAAAAAACAAAAAAAATATATTTTTACAACATAAATATATTTTAGAATATGTACCCTTGTATTCTAAATGAATGATATTCATTTAGAATACAAGGGTAGAACAAATTTCTTCCACTGCTATAGCAGTGCGCCCATTCTCAGGGTTAAAAAAAATTCCACACATATCATGGATCTTAGTAACTAGTGGCCAGTTAACCCTTATCTTGGCAAAATTAAATTTATCCAAATATTAACGTTTTTCTTCGGTGATTCCTTGTTATATGGTAAGTTATGAAAGAAAATTGAGGGAAAAAAAAATCACAACTTATCCTTATGCGGTTTTTTATATGTGACACCCACGTTACATTGTCAAAATATCAATTTTTTATAAAACGCAAAAAGCGCTATAAAATGATTCTATAATTTAAAACATGAACAACATTTACACAGCTGAATTATCAACAAATAAAATGGTTTGAATAAAATTTTCTCTACATGTAGTGATTAATGAGATAGAGATAGATTATTTACCCCAATTTTCAAAACGCACCCACGCTGTCCAGACATGTTGACCCGATGTCGTTTGAAAGGTTGTAGCGTTGTCAATATTTATCACTAGATGATACCACTGCACACAATAGTGCATGTATAGGATTTGAATGTGTTGCCATATTTGAAACTACGTTACAGTTTCTTGATTATTATTTTTTAAATCCCTAAATTAGTGTAACACCTGTGTTACAATGCCATGATAAGGGTTAAATTGCCCGGGATCCCCATATATAAAAAGATTCAATATCGAAATATCTCAAGATTATTATTGTAAGTATGGGGTTTTGAGAGTTTTTTTTTTAAGTACGTATTTATATATTATTTTATTTTTAATAATATCACAACTTTGAACATTAATTTGTCAAAATCTTTTAATATTCAATTATGATATTAAATTGTAATCAAATGCACGGCCAAATAAAAACCATTGACATCATCATATTTCTACTATACGTGCAAATATAAACAAGTAAATCTGCGTAAAAAAGTTACAATGTCAAAATCACATAACTGACAATTATAGTATTTCGTTCGTGTTGTTTGCCCGTGAAAAATAGTGTGTATTTATTTTACGATTAAATATGTTACGGAAATATGTATTCCATTATTTTACGAGTAATAAAAAATTACCACAATGTTCACATCGTGTAATTCGTAAATAAAACTTTTTCGTGAAATTTCATCCCGTGAATTTCGAATTAACGGACTTTTACTGTATCCAGTATACGCAGTCCTCTGTCACTCCGTCCAGCCATCTCAGCTTTGGTCTCTCCTCTCTCGTACGTCCCGTCGGATCGCTGTACAAGACTTTCCTTGTCGAGTCATATATAATATCACGAACATACCACCAATATTGTACAGTTGATTATTTTAACCCAGAATAAATGGAGAACATATATTGAAAATCAATAATAATTATCTAATTTATTGCACGGGTTAATATATTGTAAAAACAGATACAAAGAAAAATTTCAAAAACCATTACAATTTAATGTCCCTTCCATTTACGACTCGAGAGAGAAAACAAATGTAAAAAAGCACGAAGAATTCAAATTCCGTTCTGAACAAGTCAGGACAGATACAACCCCAGCCGCGACTACCGCGTGGGCAGACAATGTTGTAGTTAACATTTGATAACTCCACCGTCAGTCATACGCCAACTAGAGCCGATAGAAGACGTGTTGTTTCGTTATATTCTGAAATTTAAAAATTGTAATATCGCGTGGTTATTAACCTTTCCCTTCCTGTGCTAAAAAAATCCGTGCGTTCCGGTGCTGTGTATATTCAATACACATGTAAAAATGAGCGATTTAAAAGCGGAAAAATAAGAATATTTATAGCCAATCGCTTAAATTAATTAAATTTGAGGTCAAAAGTGATAATAATTGAAATTTAATTGCTGAAAACATGAAAAAAAACATCGGCCGAAGTTCACAAAACGGGCCAAGAGACCACCTCAAACGAATGCCCGCGAGCTACTAAAGCGAGAGAAGCGAGCGAACTGAGATTCTATTTCTTGCGTTCCTATATACCGAAGTAGAGTGAGAGTGAGACGTGAATAGCGTTGCTTCCACACCCATATCGGTTTTTTAGAATGAATATACCTACGTCACACACTGGCACACGTTTGATTGTATTGGCGAATTTATTCCCGATTTTCACAAAATATCTCCGATGTGTCCGATAAGTGCTAATTATTATTAATATTATTTTTTTCATTCAATGCGTAAATGTATTACGGAGGAGTACCTAAAATCTGAACCCGGTATTTATTATATTTATAGAGATGTTAAAGTTTTTAGAAACAATGTGTACTAGTTACACATCACAGGGAAAGAAAGGTTTAAAGAAATTAAACGACATTTAGATTGCTGTCTATGAAGAATCTTCTCCATAGATATATCCTTTTCTATACGTCGTTTAATTTTTGACCGGCTTTTCCCTTCTTTCGAAAGGAAGTTGATTGATAACCGAGCGATATTCAATCTCAGAATTTAAACTTTTAGTGGTAAAAAAAAAGCGGTATGATGATACTTATCATTTTTAACCTTTCCTTCCCTGTGTTGGGAATCTTCTACACGTTGCTTCTAATAACCATCAATATCTCGACAAATATTATAAATACAAGGTTAAGATTTTAGGTATTCCTCCATAATATATTTACGCATTGATTTAAAAAATAATATTAATAATAATCAGAATTTATCGACTACATCGAGGTGTTTTCTAAAGATCGAAAACAAATTCGCATTTAAACGCTGCGAGTGCCTCGTCTTGACGATAGATGAATAGTATGCGGGAAGCGCGACACTATATTCGCATCTCACTCTTGCATACTAGACTGAATTGCGAGGAGCTGAATTGTCTCAACATCGCAAGCAAAGGCGTAAGCGCCGGGGTATGCGACTGACGTTCCGCGCCACTAGTAGCTTCTAGGCTTGCAAATAGGTTAGACGTACGCCCGTTCCGTGAGCGTTTTTTAATGTTTTCAGATGGTTTTTTAATGTTTTCAGTAAATAAATCTCAATTATTATAATTTTTAACTTCAATTATAATTAATTAAGGGGATTATCTATGAATGTTCTTATTTTTCCGATTTAAAATCGCTAATTTTTGATTGCGTACTCACTACCCAACACCGGAGCACGCGTATTATTTTTATCACCGTAAGGGAAGGGTTAACCAAAAAGGCCTGTTATGAAAAAAAATAGAATGAAGCCTGTTTTTTTGGTAGCATTGGAATAAAACCGAAACTGTATGGTGAAAGACAACGGATAAGATAGAAATTATCAACTAAGCCACGGATAAGATAGAAATTATCAACTAAGCCATGGATAAGATAGAAATTATCAACTAAGCCATGGATACGATAGAAATTATCAACTAAGCCATGGATAAGATAGAAATTATCAACTAAGTCACGGATAAGATAGAAATTATCAACTAAGCCACGGAAAAGATAGAAATTAAAAAGTTTTGTTTGTATAAGAAAGAACCCATTAATTCTAGATTGAGCGTTGTGAGTATATTTCATTATTTTCATTCTTGGATATTAAATAAAACAGTTCAACACGAATTAGTGTTCGTAGTTCACTCTTCGTAGGATCGTAATCTCATTCTTAAAATAACTGGAGAATAGTTGTTATACACTGTGGAAAATTAAAAAACAATCATTAATACAGTAGACATGTGATCTGTCGAATTGTGCAGTAGAATAATTTATTTTTTCTCTTAAAATCTCATTGTTACCGAGCATTTAATTAAAATCTCATTGTTACCGAGCATTTGATTAAAATCTCATTGTTACCGAGCATTTAATTAAAACAGAAGTCAAAATTTTCTAGTTTTAACAGATTCACCTTTTAACCACTTAACAGTTGGATTTTTAACACGCGACGTAACACAATGACGAACTGTGAACGAATAAATTCTATACGAAAATATATTCCGTTCGGAGAAAACAAGTTGAAACAAGATCTGCCCAAATGACGCTCGGGAGAAACACTCCCAACAAGTCGAAACAAGATTCGTCCGAACGAGGCTCGGGCTCGTCAGTATAAAAAGAAACTTCGAGCCCGAGTCCCGCTCGGGCAAAACTGTCAAGTGGTTAAAGCTTGGCAATTCCAGCTTCAATCGGAAGAAGTGAGAATAGAACCGAGGCTATAAAAATTGACGATATTTCCGTACTCGCTAAGTTGAGTCATCATAACTTCAAGGTAGATACATACACACCATCACGCAGGTCCCTGACGGGATAGACAGAGAGGACAGCGAGTTAGACTTTCGTATCTTGACAGCGAGTTAGACTTTCGTATCTTGACAGCGAGTTAGACTTTCGTATCTTGACAGCGAGTTAGAATTTCATATCCTTCGTCTATTCTACATTCATCTCTAACTTTCTATCTTTCCTACTTTCAAAATTCATACACTTGATCCGATCATACCATGCTTTTATCGGTTTTCCTCTACCCCAGGGGTCTCCAAACTTTTTAGCCTAAGGGCCACACAGACTCCTCCACCAAGTCCCAAGGGCCAAGACCCAGCTAGTTCATCATACCAACATACTGTAGTTTTGAATTACGCGCAAATTTTCGTATTGGGTCTAGCCGGGGAGTGAGATATCTCTATGGCGCAGGGCACGGGGTTAGATTTTGATGCAATCGCAAACGATATCAAGATTTTTCAAAATCCTTTTAACGCCGATATAGAAACTCTTGCCCCAGAACTTCAAATGGAAATGATTGATTTGCAGTGCACCGACATTTTTAAAGAAAAAATATTTCAAGTCACCATTGCTGGAATTTTATAAGTCTTCCACTCGCACAGTTTGATCAGTTGCATAAATTTGCTCGTGGCTTTTTTCCGCTTTCGTCACTACTTATCTGCGTGAAAAAACATTCTCCAAAATGAAACATACAAAAAATATTTCCAGATCCAAATTAACTGATGAGCATTTGAAGTCGCTGCTGATAATTTCCAGTAGTAAACTTGATCCACAACTGCAAACAATTGTCAGTGGAAAGTTACAGCTACATAAATCTCATTAATCATAATTATAATGTTTCATTTTATTATGTGAATTACCTATGGATGTCACTTATTGTAAGTTTTTAGGATAAATCTCATATCATTAATTACAGTTAAAATGTTCAATTTCATTATGTACGAGGCATATCCAGAAACTAAGTGTACTGAATTTTTGTAGGTTACAATTTTTTTATTTAAACAAAAAAATTACGTGGTTACCGTAGTACATATGTGAGCTATTTTTCGACATAGTCGCCATTCCTCTCAATGCAGGTGGTGAAGCGGGGTATCAACTTTTTGATGCCTTCCTCGAAGTAGTTTCCCGCCAACCCCTCCGTCCACTTCTCCACCTCCTCCTTTACCTCCTCGTCGGTTGAAAACCTTTTTCCACCCATGTGCAGCTTCAGGGAGGTAAAGAGATAGTAATCTGAAGGTGCTAGGTCAGGGGAATGCGCGGGATGGTTCAGGACATCCCATTTAAACGAGGCGAGCAGTTCCGTCTGGCATTGTCGTGCAGAAGGCAGACTCCCTTTGTCAGTATGCCTCTCCTCTTGTTCTGAATCGCCCTCCGCAATTTTTTTAGGGTCTCACAGTATCTTGCAGAGTTGATGGTCTCCCCTTGAGGCATATATTCAATTAAAATTATGCCTTGACAGTCCCAAAACACGGATGCCATGATTTTCTTGGCTGAAATTGTGGTTTTGAACTTTTTGGCGGAGGGTGAAGAGGTGTGACGCCACTGTTGAGACTGCCTTTTGGTTTCAGGCGTGTAGTGTGCAACCCAAGTTTCATCTCCAGTAACGATGGAGCGGAGAAATTCATCTCCATGGAGTTTGCAGCGCCTCAAAAACTCTTGCCCGGCCTCCACTCGATTCAACTTGGCGGGAGATTGGTTTGACATTTTTCACGAAACGTGTTGTCGCGTCGACACTTCTCAACGTACTGACCTCAAACTGGTCTCGTTGCGGAGGGGAAGGGTCAGGCTACACGGAAGTGTAGCCAACATGTCGAAAATAAAATCCATCTGGTCGTGAGAGCCTCAGTACACTTACTTTCTGGATACGCCTCGTATGTCAGTTATTGTGTTTCTTAATTGGTCGTTAAATAAAAACATCTGATTATTAGTTTGTACGATTTACTTACATTGTAAATTTTACTATACAATGTAATCAAAATAAACTATGACGGGCCGGATACCGGGCATATCCGGATTAGTGGTGGGCCAACACCGGCGGCGGGCTGTAGTTTGGAGACCCCTGCTCTACCCCATCTTCCCCTCGCATTTGCACTGTATATATGTTTTGTTAGTCTTTATTCATTCATTCGTTCCACGTGTCCAAACCATCTGAGAGTGCTCTACTTCATCTTACTTAACACATCAGCATTAAGTTCACATTCATTCCTCTTTCAATTCATATTCTATCTTAAATTCTTACCACTGCATTTCTATAGCACTTATTCGGCTCTTTAAGTCTTGTTCCATGTCCACATTTCACTTCCGTACATCAAAGTTGTTACTAAAATACTGTATTATCTTGACAGACTCAACAAAGTAATTTACTATCAAATATATATTTACTATCTTAAACAATGAGATTTTATGAGAAAAAAATTACGAGAATAAGTTGTAAGAAATTTATTGTTAGGAAAATGGTGATTTTTTTTGTTAAAAATCAAGCCTGGATTCCCACTTGACAGCATTCAACCTGCTGGTATCCTTTGGGTTGATGGTAGCATGCACTTGAACAAAAAAAATATTCGAGTGCATACTACCTTCAGGGAAAGCAGGGCTTGAACAAACAGCATATCAAGTCAGATTGTTAGTTTGCCTGATTTAAACTGTAAGTTGATTGAAATAACTTTATAGCAGTGTTACCATGGACAAATGTGTATCTGGAACAACCGTGAAGTATTTTTTTGTACATTTATTCAATTCTGCGTGATCCCCAACATATCTCAATTGGCAATGCGATATGTTGAAGCGCGTGACCGACAGACACTGTCTTTGGCCTCATTAATCAAGCTTCTGGACTTCAATCACTAAAGCATTATTTCTCAACCTATGGGTTGCAGCCCCCTTTGAGGATTGCAGTGAAATATCACGGGGGGGGTCACAAAATATTGGATGTTAACATAAGTTGTGTCCGTTTTTTCCAAATTTAAAAATGAGCACCAAAAATAAAACAAAATGGTAAAGGTTATACGTCATTCGAAAGAAAATTTTCTGCTCTACAAGATATTGTGTTTGCTTTAAAGTTACATATATTATTTTATTTGATTACAAGCCTTCAAAATGGAATGGATTAACGAACTGTCCTTTCATTCATAGCATCTTCACCGTACACTTCGCAAATATCGTGAGCAGCTTTGGCAGCTTTATTCCCTCGATTGAACGCGAACGGAAGGAGGTGTCGAAAATGCTCACTTTCGTCTACTTGACATTCCATTTTGAAGGCTTGTAATCAAATAAAATAATATATATAACGTAAAAGCAAACACAATATCTTGTAGAGCAGAAAATTTTCTTTCGAATGACGTATAACATTTACCATTTTGTTTTAATTTTGGTGATCATTTTTAAATTTGAAAAAAAAACGGACACAACTTATGTTAACACCAAATACTATACAATGGATTTACAATGAATACATTTTAACTTTTTGCAAGGGGGTTGTAAAGTCTTAATTTTTAGGGATCGCGACGGTTGAGAAACAATGCACTAGAGTAAACCAGTTCGTCATCGCACGTATTGGTAATATTACCCCGCACGTGAAGAAGCAACAATACTCGCACACGTCTAGCGTTTTTGAGTATTGTTACCTGACGAGCTTTTTTATCAGACTGGGACTTTAAGGGACATCGGAGATCGAACCCGAAATTCCCGGATAGAAGTAGAGTCTTACAATCTAAGCCATGAAAATCATCATTGTTCAAGTGGCACAGTTAGTTATTCCTTTTTAAATACAAAAATTTTATGATTTTTTTCTTAATTTAATTTGAAAAGTAAAAAAAAAAATAAAAAAGCATTGTATATACCTAGGGCTCTTGTTACCAGCCGGCTTGGTCTTTGCTTGAGCTGCGGCTTTCCTCGGGTCGTACGAAGCCCGTCGTTTCCATTTCTCCAATTCTTTGATTTTCATTTCTGTAACAAAATTCCAAAACCATTAATATAATGGATTAATGAAGACAAATAAGAATTCTTTGAAATTTGCAATAAAAATAGTAACAACAGTAACCAGCACCACCACCACTGAAGTTCAACATGACCGGAAGAGGCAATGGAAGAAAAGGTCTGGGGAAAGGAGGAGCCAATCGCCACAGGAAGGTTCTCCGTGATAATCACCAAGCCTGCCATCCGTCGTCTCGCTCGCCGTGGAGGTGTCATACGCATATCGGGCCTCATCTACGAGGAGACCCGCGGCGTACTGAAGATGTTCCTCCGCCATGGACGTAGTCTACGCCCTGAAACGTCAGGGACGCACCCTGTACGGTTTCGGGGGCTAAGCTTGTCCTGGCACCTCCGCCGCCACAGATTGAACAATTGGTGGAAGATTGTTATCGTCATTGCTGGACCTCGTATTCAAGGCTTTTGCTATTCCCATGTCAATCTAGGGCTTCTCTGCCATTACGACGCTGTGATCTTTCGTGAGAGTCTGATCCTAGATGTATCCTCCTCACAGATATGTGGATTCCACTGAGCCACTTGGTAACGATGACTAAGTGGCTGCTTATCATACGTCAAGCTGTTGAAGCAACATCAGCTTGAAAACAGACAGCTCTCCCACGAACTTCCTACGATCTTCAGCCCCGTGCTTTGAGTTTTCAGACCACCCAGACAAATTCAGTGAGATACATAAAGGGTCTTTCAAATTGAGCGGTTTTTTTAATTCAAATTTTTTAAATTCTTGAATGAAACATAATTTGTTTTGATTTCAAAAAACTTTTTATTGGTCATTGAAGTATAATGTATGACATTTAAACACAAAAATCAATATCCGCCAAATGTCCACCTCTTGCAGCTCCACAGATGTCCACTCTTTTGTCAAAATTTTCGATGACATTTTGGCATAATTGTGGTTCTAACGCGAATAATTTCGTCCTTCAGCTCAGGAATTGATCGGTGGTCATTCTTATAGACCTGGCTTTTCACATAACCCCAGAGAAAATAGTCCGACGGTATCAGATCACATGATCTTGGTGGCCAATTAACATCACCGTTTCCGGAGATTACAATACATAAAATAATGTAACAATTTGAACACGTTATCGTGTTGTATACGACTCCATTTTTATAAATGTCATATATTACACTTCTCAAATGTCACAAGACCCAGGCAAGTTCACGACGCCATCTGTGTTTTACCCAAGAATTTAAAAAACTGCTCAATTTGAAAGACCCTTTATAACAGAAATTTTGTTCATATAAAACCAAAATATTACCATTAATGTAAAACAAATATATGTTTAAATTGTATTAACAAAGATTTTAAAAAGAGATGCATAGCCATGCGGTAATGCATTTGACTTCCGTGCGGAAGGTTGCCGGTTCGAACCCCGCTCTATGCTCCTCCAGACAAATGACACAGGTATTTTTTAGGCGCCTAATATTAGAGGTTTTAAGGATACCACGGCTTCGGTTATATATATTGTTCGTGACCTTGTTGGTAAGACAACCTCTGTGGCCTAGTTAGTAAGATACTTGTCTCCCAACCCGAAGGTTGTGGGTTTGATTCCCGTAGGTAACCAGTTTTTTTAAAAAGGATTCCAGTCTGGTTTTCACTCAAGGCCTCTTTAACATCTTTCTGGTTAGTTGGAAGATATTGACACATGGCAATAAGCCTGCCAGGTTGTACAGTATACAACAAAAGTGTAATACAATATATTTATTTTTTTTTAATTTTAAAAATATATAAAAAGCCTAAAAAATACATAATAAATGTTTAAATTCATAATTTTAAATACACTTTTTCGACATAGGTGTAGAAACGCGTGCACTTAGATAAATACATGGAGTGACAATGTATTACAGAATACGGAACGAATGTGAACTCAAAACTGATGTGTTGATAAAAATGAAGAGCACTCAGATAGTTTGGGCACGTGGAAAGAATGAATATAAAAGATTTACAAAATGATGATACAGAGCGAATCTGAGTGAAAGACATAGAAGAAGAAGACCAAGGAAAGTATGGTTGGCTCAAGTGAATACAAGATAAATTGATGTTGTATGAGATGGTGTAAGGATATGGAAGAAGCGAAATGTGTGAAGAGATCAAGCACTTTGTCCTCTCTGCTTACTACAGAAGGGAAACGGTGTAATATTGTGTATGCATGTATGTAGTGACAGTTGTTTTGCCACACAATGGCATTATCAAACCATTACATGGCGAAACAGCTGTCACTGAGTAAATACAGAAATAAAGGATTCAGAACTATTAAAACAATTAATTATGATTTTCTTTATTAAAAATGGAGTTCTATGAATTAAAAATCTACAGCATAAATGTTTTAAATTATTTTTTCGACGGCATCAATGTTTTAACTTATTTTTTCGACGGCATCAATGTTTTAAATTATTTTTTCGACGGCATCAATGTTTTAAATTATTTTTTCGACGGCATCACTGTTTTAACTTATTTTTTCGACGGCATCAATGTTTTAAATTATTTTTTCGACGGCATCAATGTTTTAACTTATTTTTTCGACGGCATCAATGTTTTAAATTATTTTTTCGACGGCATCAATGTTTTAAATTATTTTTTCGACGGCATCACTGTTTTAACTTATTTTTTCGACGGCATCAATGTTTTAAATTATTTTTTCGACGGCATCAATGTTTTAACTTATTTTTTCGACGGCATCAATATTTTAAGTTATTTTTTCCACGACAATGTTTTAATTTATTTTAAATTTCCTTTTGTAACGATACTCACTGTCGAGCTTTCAACTATTGTTACGAGATACAATAATAAATAAAATGTGGACATACCCTGCTCCTGCTTGGCATTGTTCCTCCTGGCCTGCTTCCGGTGCTCCTGCGAGGGTAGAACAGCCACGTACGTCTTGCTGGGGTCCCTGCGCAGGAAGTTGCTGTTCGAAGATTTCTCCGTCTTGTACTTGCTGATGTCTAGGTAACGTGGTTGCACCGGTCCTGTCTTCTTGGCCGACACGTCCTTGGAAGCTGACGTCGTCGTGGACGAGGATACGGAGAAATCGCCGCTGTGTCTAAAAAAGCATAGAAATTTAGTAAACCCACACCTTGTTGTTTTACGGACCCTTTTTTTAAAGAATTTCACTACAACAGAATTGCATTACGGAAAAACATATAAGTTATATTTTCAAATGAAGATTGCGCAAAACATACCAAGATTCACTGCTTAACCTTTCTCTTCCTGTGCTAAAAAAACTTACGCGTTCCGGTGCTGTGTATTCAATACACATGTAAAAATGAGCGATTTAAAATCGGAAAAATAAGAGTATTCATAGCCAATCGCTTAATTTAATTAAATTTGAAGTCAAAAGTGATAATAATTGCAATTTAATTGCTGAAAACATGAAAAAAAACATCGGCCGACGTTTACAAAACAGGCGAAGAGACCACCTCAAACGAATGCCCGCAAGCTACTAAAGCGAGAGAAGCGAGCGAACTGAGATTTTATTTCTTGCGCTCCCATGTACCGAAGTAGAGTGAGAGTGAGACGTGAATAGCGTCGCTTCCTCACCCATAGCTGTTTTTTAGAATGAATATACCTACATCACACACTGGCACACGTTTGATTGTATTGGTGAATTGAGACTTGTAAAACAGCTTTCTGGTTAGTTAGAAGCCGGAAGAACTGTACACGACAAAAGTGTAATACGTACCTTTGTTGAGGAGGTACAGATCTACTCTTCTCCCTCATGGTGATCTGGCTGAGTGAGACCTTAGCGGCACTGTTGGTGTTGTCCTGTTCCCAGTCATCTCCATCGCTGCCACTGCCGTTGGTGGTGTTTGTAGTGGTAGTGGCCGTGTCGCTGTCACCTACCGGGAGCGTGGCGCTGCCTGTCCTGCGCCTTCCGCCATAGTGGTCACTTATCAGGGACTCGATCACGTGCGTTCGACGCTTGCTCGAGTCTTGTCCACCAGTCGATGGACGTTTTACTATGTCATTCGGGTTGACCTGGAAAGAATGTTAAATGAACAGGGGGATATTCTACTCCAGAAATTTGAAAATATCTTTTATTTTTTTATATATTCTTAAAGTTTAAACCGTTAAGAATACGTTTTCAAAAGGAAATTTAAAAAATCTTAATATTTACGAAGTTATAGGTATAAATGAGGCAGCAATCACGCCGCACCGGTATGACTCGGACAATAATCTCAAAACTTTAAATGCATTTTTCTCGAAACTATTATTTTCGACCTGGTCGACATAAAATCTCAAGTTCTATCCAACCGATTACCTTCAAATTTAGTATGAAACTTTGATAAATGTTTTTATATCGTCCCTACCTTGGAAAATTTAAAACAAATTTTTTTACTATTTTTAAAAAATTAAATCAAATTTTTTTTTCAGACTGTCGCCATTTTACTATTTTTTTTCTTCTCTTTGGTACCAACTATAACGACATTATTTCTTATTAAAAAACTGCGTATGATTTTTGTTTCGGATATTTAAAAGGGTTCCAATCATGTCGACCAGCTCACCCTCTTTTTTTTTTGACGACAAGATATAACAGCTGATAACATTTTTTTTGTACATTCTTAAATCATCAATAAACAAACAGTTAAAAAAATGTACACGAAAAATATATTTTGTTTTTTTTATTCAGTCTGAAATTCACGCCTCTAGAGTAGAACACCCCCTTACTCCGCTTTATAAGTATATTTACTGACTACACAAGAGTCATTTTCCATATCCTTTGATGTTCAAATCTTACATTCCCTGTTGCTACCATTCTTTTCAAACTCAGGTGTGTCACCATCGGAAGAGTCCCTATGGGCAGTTTTTTTCTTGGTCACAATATGACGTAGCGCTCATAAAAAATAAACAAAGATTTGGATCTCTAGTGTAGATCACGCTAAATGGGAACTTATTTTATCCCCCATAACAGTGTAGGTAGGGGTGGAATCCAACTGAACTGAAGTACAACAGATTGTACACTATAAAACCAACACACGCACAGGCGTCTTCCACCCACAAGATGGCTAACAATCATACTCGATTACGAGAGATAGCCTATCGGCGTCAGAAAAAGAAATAAATGCAAGGCCGAGGCCACACCAAAATGCTTCGTTAGGTGCTAAGCTAGATTTTATGTGACTCGTATACTAGGTGACTTCATGCCTGGCCACACCAAAGTGCTACGCACAAATTCATTTGACAGTTGAGAGCGGTTGAGTCAACACACGATGTCACTCTCAAAACTAACCAATTTCATTACAACTTACCATCTTTATTTACTTTCTGTGCAACTTCATTCCAGTGATTTTATTACAGGTACATTTTTCTATAATTTGCTCGATGGGTTCCACAAAGGTTCCCTTTTATACACAGCTGTCATTAAAACTTCCGCCATCTTGTAAATTAACCGACACGTCTGTTCGCCAGGAGATTCACTCGATGATTAATCGTCATGCAACGTGGCGCGAAGCGTGCAGTGTGGCCACTGCGATAGTATGCGGTACATTGGTTTGCTAGGATATGTCGTCTAACTCGCAACATAGCTCTAAGCATCAAGCGAGGCTCCTTTCTGTGTGGCCGAGGCCTAAATGCAGTGGATTGATACAGGCTCATATAGTGATGCTGTGTGAAGTTATAAAAACAAATCAGGGTGCAAGTGTTAGAAGCAATGTTAGACTAACAGTTCCACAATCGGTGTACTTCCCGACAACCAGGATAGATAGATATGTATAAGAGATATTACCTGGAACTTGGTGATGTAGTCCGAGGAGATGGTGACGCTATTGGTCTGCGCCTGCTTCTGCCTGGATCTACCTAAAGGGCAGGTCACCGTCCCGCAGCCAAGAGATTCCTCGCCCACCAGGGAATTGGACATTCTGCAAACACGGAAAGGAATCCTTTAGATACACGCATCCGCCGATTATTTTAAGGCTTTAGAAAAGTGATGATATAAGACTTGCTTAAAAGTAATTGATTCAAAACCTTCAAAATACCTCGTGACATCGTCTCTCAAGTTGTTGGTCATGACCCCGAGGGATTACGTAATGAATGTTCAAGGGGGTTCAAACATAAAAATAATGTACGTACATGCAAAAGGAAAACAGCACATTTTGTAAGAAAATTTGAAAGCCTTGAAACCGGTAGGGTTATACCGTTACAAAAAGTGGAATAAACAGTGTTTGATAAAACAAATTACAATGTGCTGTTTATAGTTAAGGCATTAACGTTGTGGAGGTTTAAAGACGTTGTAATTTATTTTTATCAAACACTGTTTATTCCACTTTTTGTAACGGTATAACCCTACCGGTTTCAAGGTGCACACCTCATCTTCAGGGGAGCAGTCTTGTTTGCGCTCCCCTGAAGATGAGGTGAAAGCCTTGAAACCGGTAGGGTTATACCGTCACAAAAAAGTGGAATAAACAGTGTTTGATAAAAATAAATCACAAATTACAAAGCTGCAGTTGTGGCGGGCTGCCTGAGAGATGTCATATGGAGGAATAAAGATATGAGAACGGATAGCAAGGTACGCATTTATAAGACCTGTGTGCGACCTATCCTCACATATGGCATCGAAGCGAGGGCGGACACTGTCAGGACAAAAAGTATGCTAAGGACAACGGAAATGAGAACTCTGCGCGCTATTGCTGGGAAGACTTTGCGTGATCGTGTAAGGAACACCACAATCCGAGAGGTCTATGAGGTCCAAGATGTGGTCAGATGGGGACGACAGCGTCGACGATACTGGTACCAACATGTACAGAGAATGAACTCCACAAGAATTCCATACATAGCTCTGCATGGGGTGCCGGATGGACGGCGTCCGCCAGGGAGACCCCCGAAACGATGGAGAGATAGCTGGAGCTCAGCATCACAGGACAATCCTGCAGTAACAGACTCTTGAAAGTCTACAGAAAGTTTAAGAAGAAGAAGAAGAAATTAGAATGTCTTTAAACCTCCACTACGTTAATGCGTTAACTATAAACATATACAATATATCAATAGTTTAATTTGACTGTAATATTTTTCATTTTTTCTATCCTCTGACCGGCGACTGCTTCCGTCAGACAGAATAAGGTCATACCTGTTTTCGAACGAAACTTTCTACAATCCGCAATCAACATCACTGCTGGTCAGGAATGAATACTCACAAGGTATGTTCAGGATGGTCGTCTTCCGTGTCGGAGCTCGGCACGTCCTGGTGCTGGCAGGCGGCCTCGCCTGGCAGCACCACTTCGCCGCAGCAGTTGAAGGAGCGAGACCGGTGCACCGGAGAGGATTCCCTGTAACAGTGGGGGATATCTAATCTCTCTCCGACACTAGGGATATTTCATTTTACGACCTAAATTAATTTGAATTAGGATGGATGTTATTTTGCAAATCGTCACAAATAATTTTTTGACAAAAATATCAGGTGTACAAAAATATCAATAAGCCGCCGCCGTTTGACAAAAGATGGCGCCACCAGTAAGTTATGGTTAAAATTGTCAGATGTAAAACGTCATTGTCGTAAGGTTGGACATCTGTCAACAACATAACCTTGAAATATTATTGAATTTTTATCAGTATAATATATTATTTTGTGTGCGAAAATGTCAAGTTTTGAGCCGAATAAGCGTCATTTGTGGGAATTTTTTATTTACTTCTTCAATTTGAAGAAATTGCTTGTAGAAGCATATGGTGAGGCTGTCTTAAGTGAGAGAAGTTGTCGTGAGTGGTTTCAAATGTTTAAGAATAGTGAATTTGACATCGAAAACAAAGAAAGTAGCGGAAGGCTGAAAGTGTACGAAGACGCGGAATTGGAAGTATTATTGGGTCAAGATTCGTGCCAACCGCAAGAAGAACTTGCACTTACATTAGGAGTGACTCAACAAGCAATTTCACATAGGTTGAAATCATTGGGAATGATTCAAAAACAAGGAAATTGGGTTCCATATGAACTGACACCGAGAAATGTTGAATGCCGATTTTCCACATGTGAAATGCTGCTTGCCAGGCATAAACGAAAGGGTTTTCTGCACCGTATAGTCACTGGTGATGAAAAATGGATCCACTATGATAATCCAAAAAGGAAGAAATCATGGGGACCCCCTGGTCATGCTTTAACATCTACGACTAAGCCAAATATTCATGGAAAAAAGCTCTTGTTGTGTATTTGGTGGGATCAGCTTGGTGTCGTGTATTATGAGTTGCTCAAACCTAACGAAACCATTGCTGGGGCTGTCTACCGAACACAATTGATGAGATTGAGTCGAGCACTCGAGGAAAAGCGCGCCCACTACTACTCGAGACACGACAAAATTATTCTTCTGCATGATAATGCTCGTCCACATGTTGCGGCGCCGGTCAAAACCTATTTGGAAACACTCAATTGGGAAGTTTTACCCCACCCGCCGTATTCACCAGACATTGCTCCTTCTGATTTCCACTTCTTTCGATCGTTGACGCATGGCTTGTTTGAGCAGCACTTCATACCATATGAAGATACCAAAAATTGAATCGATTCGTGGATAGCCTCAAAAGATGAAGCATTCTTTCGATGCGGTATCCATATGCTGCCAGAAAGATGGGAAAAAGTAGTGGCAAGCGATGGACAATACTTTGAATAAAACATGAGGTTCCGTTCTTTCACAATAAATGCCAAATTTTTGATAAAAAACGGCGGAAACTTATTTGTACACCTAATATATTATTCTCTTCAAGGCTAGAAAAGGTTAAAAAGCACTGCTACATGTATTTTTACCTCCTATTCTGAGGCTCTGTTCATGTGGAATAAACCATGTTTATTCTACCTTGTAAAACACAAGTTTGATTCCTGTTGGAACCCAGATTGTTTTAAAAAGGGTTTCAGTCTGGTTTTTACTCGAGACCTCTTGAACCCTTTGCACTCGAAAGCTATTTGTTATGTGCCTACCGCCAAATCAAACATTTAAAAAAAAAAAAACATTTACGTTGAAATATAATCAAATTTATAAAAAAAGAAAAACTTTTTTTTTAAATTTTGTTTTGGTGAAATAGGTATGTAAGGAATAGATTGGACATGAAAATTGATTATTTGAAGTTTCTCATTGTATGGTATTTTACATAACAATGCCCCAACGTGAAGTCCAGGTTTACTTTCGCAGGTTTCGCAATATAATCGTGTTTCTTTACTTTCACCCGGAATTTTTCTATTGGAACATACTGCGCAGTCCTTCTTAGTTCCAGAACGTAGAATATGCAATTTATTCATAAGTCGGTCTTCTGTAGGGAGAGTAGCAGAGCGTCATCGAAATGGAGTTGTCTCCTCGATAATCTCTTACTAATTGATCAGCCAATCATTTTACAGATTCTTAATTTAATTGTTCTAATATGACCCTTGGTTAAATAATATTGTACTAATATGACCCTTGGTTAAATAATTGTACTAATATGACCCTTGGTTAAATAATTGTACTAATATGACCCTTGGTTAAATAATATTGTACTAATATGACCCTTGGTTAAATAATTGTACTAATATGACCCTTGGTTAAATAATTGTACTAATATGACCCTTGGTTAAATAATATTGTACTAATATGACCCTTGGTTAAATAATTGTACTAATATGACCCTTGGTTAAATAATATTGTACTTATATGACCCTTGGTAAAATAATTGTACTAATATGACCCTTGGTTAAATAATTGTACTAATATGACCCTTGGTTAAATAATTGTACTAATATGACCCTTGGTTAAATAATTGTACTAATATGACCCTTGGTTAAATAATTGTACTAATATGACCCTTGGTTAAATAATTGTACCAATATGACCCTTGGTTAAATAATTGTACTAATATGACCCTTGGTTAAATAATTGTACTAATATGACCCTTGGTTAAATAATTGTACTAATATGACCCTTGGTTAAATAATATTGTACTAATATTACCCTTGGTTAAATAATTGTACTAATATGACCATTGGTTAAATAATTGTACTAATATGACCCTTGGTTAAATAATTGTACTAATATGACCCTTGGTTAAATAATATTGTACTAATATGACCCTTGGTTAAATAATTGTACTAATATGACCCTTGGTTAAATAATTGTACTAATATAACCCTTGGTTAAATAATTGTACTAATATGACCCTTGGTTAAATAATTGTACCAATATGACCCTTGGTTAAATAATATTGAAAACTGAAAAACCCAATATATTAAAAATATTGAGAAATAAGACTTTATTTTCTTGGCGCTATAGCGGCGACATCGAGTAATACGGCAAACCATGCATGCCGCCTCTATGGCGGCATTCGAGTGCAAAGGGTTAACATATTTTTGGTTCGTAGGAAGAGATTACCACATAGCAATATGTCCACCTATTTACCTGTGTCCGCGCTACGTTAATCGTAACTCACTCCATTGACAGTAAAGGACGATGTAAAAAAAAAGCAGCCAATCGGAAAAGCCAATAAACAATCTATGTTTGAGCATAGTCCATGATCGGCATTATGCTGAATTTTCTCGGCGGGATAACAGGGGGTGGCGGGACAGTGAACGATATTAAACAATCGTATCTCTATAAAACTAAAAATGATTAACGACAGTATCTTACATTCCATCAGCAGCTTGCGGTGCGGAGTTGGTGTTGGTTGTACCCTGTGCTTTGCCGTTGCTGGAACGCCTTCGTCCCTCCTGGGCGGCCTTCATGGGATCATACGAGGAGCGCTTCTTCCAGTTCAGTAGCTCCGCGTCTTTCGCATTCACACCGACCGCTGGTTTCTTGGCATCTGGAGATGATCATAATATTACAGTTTTAGGTTCGATTGTAGATCTTGGAATAGACTGTATTTTTCGGACCATAGGACCATAAAAAAATTATTTTGAAATGTAGTGCATCTTACGGTACGAAGGATAAAAATGTAGTGCATCTTACGGTTCGAAGGATAAAAATGTAGTGCATCTTACGGTTCGAAGGATAAAAATGTAGTGCATCTTATGGTCCGAAGGATAAAAATGTTGTGCATCATACGATCCGAAGGATAAAAATGTAGTGCATCTTAAGGTCTGATATGTAGTAATAGGTCCCTGCAGAAGTTAATTTCAACTATGAAAATAAATATTATGCACTCACTTCTTTTTATACATATGTATAATATAAGTATTACGTTAGACAGAATTTATTTTACACATGATTTGGACACACATTTTAATGGATCTGGGTTTGTTGCCTTTCATTTGTTGTGTCCCCAGTAAACTAGACTTTTGCCTGTATCTCACTGAGGACATATAACATGAAAAAATAGATTGATACTTCTTTCAGATTGTTGATTATACAACGCCCCGTTGCATACTCTCATCAACTCGATAAACAGTGACACTCAATTAAAAAACAACAGGCAATTTAAAGTGATCACAATTTTAATGGATCTGGGTTTGTTGCCTTTCATTTGTCGTGTCCCCAGTAAACTAGGCTCTTCCCTGTATCTCACTGATGACATATATCATGAAAAAATAAATCGGTACTTCTTTCTGATTTTTGATTATATAAAACCCCGTTGCACATTCTCATCAACCTGACAAACAGTGACACTCAATTATATATGTAAACATCATGCGAATCAAACTCCTCACACTTCATCACTCCAGACAGACCAAAACGTTCATCCCACAATATACCGCATATAATTATAAAGAAAATAACACAAGCTACCACACTCAAGAGCTCAAACAAACTTCTTTTACAAGTCATTCCTCTTGCAAGCCCAAGTTTTTAAACTCCTGTCACAATAACAACCACGCTCCGATCGACTGCCTAAATTGTTTTCCTCCTTTTGTCTTTATTGAATTCGGCATCCCCTTGTAGGTATCAAAAAGTATTTAGTTTTTTAAAGACAGAGACAATAATACGAAAAGTGACAGTAACGAGACAAGTGATAGTGCCGAAACAAGTGATGGTGCCTAGACACGTGATGGTGCCGAAACAAGTAATAGTGCCGAGACAAGTGATGGTGCCGAGAAGAGTGAAATTTAACTGAATGCTTTTGGTACAAGTTATGATAATAAAAATAAACAACCTATACTTGAGAAATTGTAGCATGGTCCCTGTGACAGTTCACAAATTTGCCCCAATACAACCTTGTAACGGCGTTCAATAATTTTAATTATTCTATCAATTTTAATATAAGCCTCGATTCTAATAAATAACAAGTTATTTAGGTAAATACAATACATAAAACTTACAATAATGACAAATTAATACATCTTGTTACAAATTAGCAAAAATGTGGCAGTTTGTTAAAATCAAATAATATTTGGTGACGTTTGTCAAAAGTCACTACGTTAGTCTGCATTGGCTAAGGATGGGGTATACGATAATTGGATTTGTGATTTTTTAACACCTAAAATTAAATATTCGTAATTAGTATTAATTCATAGTGGATCTTGGCCTATTTAAAGATAGATACAAATCATACAATACATTAGAAAGTCAGTATAATGAAAATTAGGAATTAAAACGTCAGTTTAGAGAAAAACGATTTTTCGATTTATAAAAAAACTATTCGATTTGTAAAATAAAAACGATTTTACCCCATCCCTTTGAGACATGACATTTCAAATGTCACAGGAACTATCCTTCATTTTCTCAAGTATACCTGTTTAACAACCGCTCAAACTTACGATCAGGCACATGAAACATATTAATGGCATACGTAAAACAATTGCGGAACTTGCTAACGTATTTAATTTAGATGACTTGCTAACGTATTTAATTTAGAAGTGGAAGATATTGAAGAATTGATGGAACATGCTGAGAGAGAGTAACTAACGAAGATTTAATAGAGTTGGAAGTGCAGCAGCACTTAGAAGAGGAAAGAATGAAAGCAGATCACTGTAAAGTGGTTAGCTGGTGTGTTCTCGAAAGTGAATCTGGCTATATAAGAACTAGAGGGTATAGATTCGAATGTTGAACGGTTCACGGAAGTGGAACAGCAAATGAATCATCTTTTACGATATTGTAAAATTTACGAAATGAAACTTTTCTCGAAAGCTAACACCCAGGATTCCATCCCTTACAAGTACTTTAATTTCCTCGCTGTCATATCCCTTACCCGGGCCCTCAACAGCTCTTGATAACTCCGATAATGAGACTGATGGAAGAGGAATGAGTGTGGATGAGGCAAAGTATGTATACGAGAAGATGTGGAGTTTTATCATCTCTGTCTACCTCATAAGGGATATGGCGTGAAGGTATGTATGTATTATCTGAAGTATTATACTCACTTTTATCATTACTTTTAGACTGGAAATCCTTTGCAGTAGAACTGGATCTTGTAAGTCTATTAGCGGAAGTCTGCTTGTTCTGTTCCTTGGTGTTCCTTCCCCTCTGGTTTTGCTGATTCTGTACGGTGTCCGTTCTTCTCGAGTCTCTCGACTGTGCCCTTTGTCTACTTTGGTTTCCTTGTTCGGTACTGAACTTCCTCTTCATCTCGGGAGTACCGGGACATCTTGGAGAATTAACCGGCACATTCTGTTGCAACTTCGGATCGGGGCTCTCCAAACGAGCCCTCCTTAAAGCGAAAGCTCTGTTGTAACGGGTGCCGCTTAAGATTTCGGTACCGTCAGATTTTCTGGCGCTTCTATCGTAATCAGAATAAAAACCACCTGTCGAAAGGTTATCAGAGTCCTCCGACATGTAATCTAATTCAGGAGTGTTAGTTCTTCCTTGCAAATGACTTAAGGTTAAGTTTTTAGACCTTGCCGACACTCGCGCCACAGGAGAACCGAGAATATTTTTACTATCATAAAGATTATTGTTTTTATTGACGACGTTGAAAGAACTGGACCTTCGAATAGGAGAACCCTGTATTGTTGCATGGACAATATTAATATGTTTGTTGTTTAGTTTGTTTTGATTGATTTGTGTTACCGTGTCACTACCACCTCTTTGATGGTTACTTCTTACGATATTTATTGCTTGGTTACTAGGCGACGACATTCTGCCTGTTTGATCAATACTTCTGTGCCTGCTGTCTTTCTTATCGAACAAATCATTGTTCTGTCTTGTGTCCGCGTTGAAACTCTGAGACATATTCGCATTTCTAAAATCATTAACATTCCGAAAAGTTTCAATGTAATCTCTCGAAGTTCTCATGTCGAAACTACGATGCCTCGAATGTTTTTTGATATCGTCATTCTTTGACATTCCAATATCCATTCTACCGATTATAACGTCGGGGCGTTTCTCTTCTAGTCTAGTTTTGATCGGAGACGTTAAGTTACTTCTGTTTAGTCTTGGATCCGTATCGAGTGACTTAGAAGCACTGAGATTGGCTAGAAGTATTCTCGCGCTAGTCGGCATCGCCTGCGTACCAGTTATGTAATAGTTATTGGGACTTCGGAGCGGGGAACCTTCGACCGAATCATTTCTTCTGTGTAATCTGTAATTAAGTGAGTTGGACCTGCTTAGTTGTGATACCGGAAGTTTAGTGAAGTTGTTGCACTTGTCCGGGAGGATCTGGAGATACTCCTGGTTCGGGTCCACATGCGAAGACTTGGCCTTCTGCAGCTTGGCTTGCAGATTGCTGATGACACTCTGCGTGCTTGCCAGGTAAGATTCCGTGTCTGGTGTTGATGAAAGAATGTCCTGAAAGAAAAGAAAACATACAAATTAATTATACATAAATACAACAAATAGCAATTATATGGTAGACAAATTTTGTATTATGATTTATCGCCCATTTTATTTCGCTCTCACATATTAGAATATATACCATCACGACATCTCCCTGTCGGGGTAGGCATAGAGGAGAGAGCGGCTGAGAGTGACACACATCTTTCACCTTTTCTACATCGATACACCTTCTCATACAGCTCTCAAGATTTCTTCAACTTTTTACATTTCCTTATTTTAAAATATATTTATTTAACACCTTTATTGCGAATGCAATCTGGCAGGCTTATTGCCAGGCGGCAATCTCTTCCAACCAACCAGACAAAAGTAAAAGAAGCAAGTTACGTGGTCGCATAAATCATTCAAATGACTATCCATCCCCACGAAATCCATAAACACATACATGAGCATATGCCCACGTCCATAAACACATATGTGCCCACGAACCCCAGAAAGACGGACAATTACCTTAGAAATTAATTTAGAAATTAAAAAACGCCGAAATTGTGCCGCGCACAAGATTCGTGGAATTTGATTTTTAACGCGGTGTACAGGTTAAAGCATGCCAAGGACTGAGCGAGTCTTATATTGGTTTGTAACCGATTCTAGAGTCTCACTGCATGGACAGTAAACGATAAAATATACACTTTGATCCAAGCATACTTGTTCAATCAGTAAGTGATCTTTTAAATAAAATGAAACATGATACTTGGCACTGATGGGCGTTGGATTGGGATACAACTGGTGTAAATAAGGGCTATAGATATAAATCAATCCAACAATCGAATCCTTTGGAACCATGGTTTAATACAAGGAGAATGAACAAGACGCAAGTGTAAGTCATGTGTCATTTGACGACGGGTCACTGCGTGGTGGCTAGTCACCTTTACAGATGAGTATTGTGGAGAATACTTGGCACTGATGGGCATTGGATTGGGATATAACTGATGTAAATATTTGGCACTGATGGGCATTGGATTGGGATATAACTGATGTAAATATTTGGCACTGATGGGCATTGGATTGGGATATAACTGATGTAAATATTTGGCACTGATGGGCATTGGATTGTGATATAACTGGTGTAAATAAGGGCTCTAGATATAAATCAATACAACAATCTAATCCTTTGGAACCATGGTTTAATACAAGGAGAATGAACAAGATGGAAGTGTAAGACATGTGTCGTTTGACGACGGGTCACTGCGTGGTGGCTAGTCACCTTTACAGAATGAGTATTGTAGAGAATCCTAACTACGAGTGTGGTCTGGATAATGAAACTATAGACCACGTATTTGTTGGAAACCTTTGCGAGACAGATTTGATGTACTAAAAGCCATATCTTGACTTCCTCCGATGAATTTTGCGTTTCTTCTTTCTTCGTGGAACTTTTCCACTTATAGATCGATTGATACATTTTTGAAGTGTAATCAGTTGAAACTTTAAATTGTCTAGAATTGACTTTTTTTTTTTAATTAGTTCTATTATATTGACTCGTATAATGGTATAATGACTTGAATTTGATGGCACGAATCATTCTAGTTTGTGTGGATTGCCTATAAAAAAAAAGACTATGTAAAACTGACTAAATTGTAAGATAGGAACGGTAAAGAAGATGTCATTGGTGGGATAGTGTTCAAAGAAGATGTCATTGGTGGGATAGTGTTCAAAGAAGATGTCACTGGTGGGATAGTGTTCAAAGAAGATGTCATTGGTGGATTAGTGTTCAAAGAAGATGTCATTGATGGGATAGTGTTCAAAGAATGGATGAAACTTGAATTCCTAGTATAGTTTCTCACGGTCACCCCAAAGATCAACAGGCAAACCCTCAAAAAGATGAAGGAATAACTCAAAAAATTACTACAAGAAGAAATAGTTTAAGATGGAAAAAAATTCGCAATACTTCAATGAATTTTAGGAGTTTCTAAAATTAGAAAGAGACAAACAAAATGTAACGTTTCACCAAAACAAACGAACAAGTTTGTTTGCGTAATACGATGAATTTTTTTGCTAGTGGCAAAATTAAAAATTAGAAAATTTTCACTATTTGACACAACAGTAAGTTCAAACGGACCGGATAATTGGACGAAATGTCCAGCATCGAGTTACCGCAGAGCTGGCAAAAAAATTAAAGTTTTTTTTTGTACGATGACAACTCTAACGAAGGAATCTTCAGAAATTGTCGTAGGAAAATTTTCATTTTAATCACATTGTAGGAAAATTGAGAAAATATTTGCTACACTGATCAACAGTAAAATTTATTCGTTGTAATTTGTATAGTAAAACACTGTTTTTTGCACTTTAATATAACGATAAAACCCTGCTGGTTTAAAGGTTTTCACCTTGTAGCGACCATGCGTGCGGTCACTGAACCCATTGAGGCGACCCTTGGCCGCTCGATCATTGAATTCGCACTGTAAAGAATGCGAGACAAGCACTGGGCGAAGGTCGCCCACGCGGTCATTGAACTCACTAGTAGCGAACAGCGAGAGTGAGACACCGATATATCTCTTGCCTCTCCTGCAGACCGTAGTATGAAATGTATATGGAACGCGTGACAATAACCATGTGTCCGGCGAAGCGAGACGGCGACATGTTCTGCGCCGTTCTATACATTATAAATACATACGCTCTCAATAAACTCTCACTCTTTGCTTATCTCGATCTCGACGACTTTTATTCAAAACAACCTCATCCTTCTATGCAAAACACAAGTCCCTAAAACTCATCATCAGGGGAGCACAAAAACATGAAACCGGTAGCGTTATACCGTTATATAAAGTGGTATAAACAGTGATTGACTGAACAAATAAGAATGTCTTAAAACCTCCACAGTGTTAATGTCTTAATATAAATAATACATTTACACTGTCGTATACTTGATTGTACGTAATCAGTTTGAACAAAATTCCACTGTTTGGTCCACCCTTACTCTGAATTTTCTGAAATATTGGGTAATCCATATGATCATTGCATGGATATTCTGGCTACTAACAGAAATAAAGTAAAGAAGTTGTTCTTGTTGGTGCTCATGTGATGATGAGGTGAAAACCTTGAAACCGGTAGGTTTATACCGTTACCGTTATGTAGAAAGCAATGAGAGTACCTGGAGGATCTGTTGGTGGACGTGCGCTGCTCAACATATACAGACTTAAAAAGAGCCGCACAGGACAGGGGGGAATGGAGAAGAGTTCAAATTGCTGCAAACCAGTCTTAGGACTGCAACCACGGAAGAAGAAAGCAATGCTCGCATTTGGAGCCCGGTGGGGGGGCAGAACTCACTCATGGTGGAGAAGGTACAAAAAGATATCTACGATATCTCTATATGAGTGAGTTTGGTGTATACCCATGGCTTTATCCTACTCAGTTTCTGCTGGGCATGCTCGGGTATATAACTCCTTGAGCGTAAGAAGAGATCTGCGTCTCCTGGTATACGTTGTCAGACTCGTTCGAGGAGTTGTGACTTTTTCTAGTACACCTTCGACTCATATTTGGACTGTACATCTGTTTTGTTAGTCTTTCTTCGTTCATTCGTTCTACATGCCTAAACCATTTCAGAGTGATCTTCTTGATATGATCACTAGAGTGATCTTCTGATCATTTCATTCCATATTCTTATTTTCCTTTCCTCTCCGTCATCCCTTCCTTTTTCCTTGGCTGATAATATATCTTTTATTTTTATTATGTATATTTATATTGAATGATTTATTTATATATGACAAGAAATTTTATAAATAAACTATTTGTGAAAATACAATAGGTAATTTAATGTGGACAAAATTTAAATGGATCTACGTTTGTTGCCTTTCATTTGTCGTAACCCTAGTAAACTAGGATTTTGCCTGTATCTTATCAAGGACATACAACATGAAAAAATTGATTAACATTTCTTTCCGATTGTTGATTATAAAGGGTCTTTCAAATTGAGGAATTTTTTTAATTCAATTTTTTTTAATTCACTTGAATAAAACACAATTTGCTTTGATTTCAAAAAACTTTTTATTGGTCATTGAAGTATAATGTATGACATTTAAACACAAAAAATAATATCCGTCAAATGTCCACCTCTTGCTGATCCACAGATGTCCACTCTTTTGTGAAAATTTTCGATGACATTTTGGTATAATTGCGGTTTTAACTCACCAATAACGCAAATAATTTCGTCCTTCAGCTCAGGAATTGATCGGGGGTCATTCTTATAGACGTGGTTTTTCGCGTAACCCCAGAGAAAATAGTCCAACGGTGTCAGATCACATGATCTTGGTGGCCAATTAACATCACCGTTTCCGGATATTACAATACATAAAATAATTCAACAATTTGAACGTGTTGTCGTATTGTATACGACTCCATTTATATAAATGTCATACATTACACTTTTCAAATGTCACAAGACCCAGGCAAGTTCGCGACGCCATCTGTGTTTTATCCGAGAATTAAAAAAACTGCTCAATTTGAAAGACCCTTTACAATACCCCGTTGCATACTCTCATCAATTCGATAAACAGTGACACTCAATTATATATAGTATGTACATATCACGCGAATCAAACCCCTCACACTTCATCACTTCAGACAGACCAAAACGTTTATCTCATAATGTGCCACACATAATCATCAAAAACACACCACACTCAAGAGTTCGTGTTTTCATTGTTTATGAATTTTACAAAATAAATAAGTATTTGAATAATTTCTGCGACCATATAAATGCATTTATTTACTTTTATCTGGTAGGTTAAGAGAGATTGCTACCTGGCGATGCACTTTACTTACTCGCAAGCATTTCATTTCGTATTCCCACTGATCCACAAAACAGCTCAATCCCTTTTATACCGAAAATAGCTATACTAATTATAAAATTATCTCCTCTATAATTCGTATGCAAAGACTTTGAAACGAGTTTTGCAACAATTTAGATATTTTTAATATAAGTATATATAGTATTCGCCAGAATATCACAACAATATTTAGAAATAGCTACTAACTTTGTGCTCTCCTTTATTATTATAAATAACGTAATATAAACAAAACATTAAGGACAATACTTTGCCTCTGGAGTTGAGTAACCCTGCATCAACATGTGGAGGGTTTCGATTCTGCAAAGCAACTTGCATCTCGTTCTATGTACAAGTGAGCCCGTGTGTTTTCTATATCTCAAGATCTATCCATAAAATTCTCGAAAAATCCAATTCTTCTTGTTATATGTAAGCGTTGTTCGACTAAAAACAAATCTAAGTTCTTTACGACTATAAAATAAGACTTGGACAATTACGTAAGTCTGTTTGGTGAAGTTTGGTAATATTTTGTGGTATACATACATATATTGAACTTAAATATACATATTAATATTACAATAAATAATTTTAAACAATCACTTTGTAATTTATTATTACTACTGCTTTTTGTATCTCCATGTTAGTTTAAAACAAAGTTTTGTATTTTTTGTCAATAATTTGAAGTACTTGTCATATGTCCATTTGTATATAAAATACACTGTTGTGTCGTTAATTAAATATATAAATAAATTATTCTGTAATTTTTTTACACAGTGAAGTATTAAATAAATAAATACATTGTTCCCAAAATCCTGAATAACAACGCCCTTGAGAAGTTTGCTCACGAAACGGCGCTATATAAGTGATACTTTTATTATTATTATTATTCACTAAGGTCATTAAAAAAGCAAACGCTCGCACCTCAGTGTGATGACCAACCAGACAGACCGTTGAAAAGAACCGCCGCATTTCGAAACCGCCCGCGATTACCGTATGGCGCTCGGCCATGACCGAATTTCGGCCACAGCGAATGGCGAACGGAGATAACGATCAGTCAAAATCATAGCAATATCATAATTTATGGCAGTGGAACATTAGCGCGATCGGCGGAGATATACTTTAGTATGGGAACGATTATAAAATTTACTACTAAAATAGCTGTATCTACACGAAATCTTGCATACCACTTTAAAACGTTCATATGACTCATTGCTTCACTACCATAAACAGTTTGAATCATTTCAAAAGTTTCTGTGGCATTTTAACTCAATATAAAACAAAATCTAATGTTGGCACGTTGCAGTATTGTTCCTTTTCCGACGGGGACTCAGGGGGTACTGTCAATTGTTACGTCCTTACGAATGAAACAACGCTTTGAAACTTTTAAGGAAAATAGTCGAAATGTGTTGCTAGTTAACTCATTTATTCATCCACGGATGGCGATGGTGTTTACGCGAAAATAAAATTAATCACCTTTCCTGTTGGGCAGAGTGTGTATACAGTACCCGGCGGTAAGTGATACACATCGGGCTTAAGAAAGAGACTGTCGGCCATAATCGGCTAACTTCGGCTTTGTAGAGTGTCGTCTCTGTCATTCATACACGTGTTCCGTCGCGATTTGTCAGTCGTTGTCAAGCGTTCTAGGGACAGAGATGACGCTCTCTCTCTCCGTGGTTGCAGTCCTAAGACTGGTTTGCAGCAATTTCAACTCTTCTCCTCCATTCCCCCCTGTCCTGTGCGGCTCTTTTTAAATCTGTATATGTTGAGCAGCGCACGTCCACCAACAGGTCCTCCAGGTACTCTCGGCGTGGGCGTCCCCTAGAGTTTGTCCCCTCGGTCATACCCTCCATTATGGCATGCAAGAGGCCCTCTTGTCGTATTATATGACCGATCCATCTTACACGCCTTTCGGACAGGATCCTGAGCAGGTGCCTTCCTCCTTCGATTCGTTGGAGAACCTCTTCATTTGTGATGCGGTCTCTCCAGGAAATGACGCTCTACAAAGCCGAAGTTAGCCGATAGTCTTTTTCTTAAGCCCGATGAGTGTTACTTACCACCGGGTACTGTACATACGGTTGCTATCAATAAACCTATTATTTTAACCCCCCCAGGTGGAAGGCAAGCGCATTGCCAATTAGACCACGGAGCTCGGCAAAACAAACCTAGAGGTTTAATATTCATAAGAGCTAATAATATAAAGCACTTTATTATATTTTCCCATTATGACGAGGGCCGAGGATAGGAGAGCTGGGAGCGGCTTATGGGGGAGTGTCAGGGTCAACAAAACCCTTTCGGGACACGTGTGGTAGCACGCAGATAGCCTGTATTCATAATCATCACCTAAAGACCAATGTTTTACTTTTTACATAAAGTCGAATGTGTTAGAATTTCATATCGGAAGTTCTACCAAAGGTTTTTTTGTAGTTCGTCTTCCCTTGGTAAGTTTTCTGCGACTTTCTTACCACATATGTTTTTATAAACATACACAGATGCGGGGAAATGCCTAATCTAAAGTTAGCAGACACCACCTTCCTATCATTACACTCAATTTATAGATTTTTTTTGTTTTTGAGAAGAGGTAATTGCTGTAACATCGAAATTCTGGGCTCGCGTACGAAGAGTACGTTGAGATGGTTTCGGCATGTAGAACGAATAAATGAACTAACACAATAGATATATAGTACAAACGTAAGTGGAAGGCGTGTGAGAGAAATACCAAAGAAGGGATGGTAGGATTAAGCGAATGATTTTCTGAGGAAGAAAACGTAGAAAGTCAGGGAAATCGTAGACGTTGTTTAAGACATATAACATATGTATGGATGTAGAACTTAAAAATTGAATGAAATAAATTACTGTTAAGGTACTATGACAGGAAACTTTTTTTAATGAATGAAATAAATTACTGTTAAGTTACTATGACAGGAAACGTTTTTTTATGAAGGAAATAAATTACTGTTAAGGTACTATGACAGGAAACTTTTTTTGATGAATGAAATAAATTACTGTTAAGGTACTATGACAGGAAATTTTTTTTAATGAATGAAATAAATTACTGTTAAGGTACTATGACAGGAAACTTTTTTTAACGAATGAAATAAATTACTGTTAAGGTACTATGACAGGAAACTTTTTTTAATGAATGAAATAAATTACTGTTATGGTACTATGACAGGAAACGTTTTTTATGAAGGAAATAAATTACTGTTAAGGTACTATGAGAGGATTTTTTTTACGAATGAAATAAATTACTGTTAAGGTACAGGAATTTTTTTACGATTGAAATAAATTACTGTTAAGGTACTATGACAGGAAACTTTTTTTTAATGAATGAAATAAATTACTGTTAAGGTACTATGACAGGAAACGTTTTTTTATGAATGAAATAAATTAGTGTTAAGGTACTATGAAAGGATTTTTTTACGAATGAAATAAATTACTGTTAAGGTACTATGACAGAAAACTTCTTTTTATGAATGAAATAAATTACTGTTAAGGTACTATGACAGGAAACTTGTTGCGATATATAATATAATATATTGAAAGAGTAAACGAAAGGTAGAAGGAAACGTAGTAAGTCAGATAAATCGTGGAAGCTGTATGATAAGGTGTATATGGATGTAAGAGATGCTAAGGTTGTGTGTCGAGATTGGTAAGTGTGGCACTATGTCATCTCTGCCTACCCCGATACGGAAATGGTGCGATAGTATGTATGGCATATTATTCTTTAGCACGCCAGCTCGGTAACGCACACTGGATTTCTGTTGAAAGAAGGCGAAATATATGCATGGATAAAATGAATATTTTAATTAAGATAAAGAAAGGAGCTTTAAAATGGTTTGGACACGTGGAGATAATGAATTATGAAAGAATGAATAAGCTAGTATACAAGTCAGAAGTGCAAGGTGTGCGCGGAAGAGGTAGACCGAAGAAAACGTGGCTGGATCAAATTGACCAGTTTTTGAAAGGTCAAGTGAGAAGGTCGCGTGATAACACACCGAGCTTGAAATAAAAAAAATATCTCTCGAACGACACAGGCATATTTATTCCGCCTAGTATTTGGGGGTATAAATCTAGTATACCTATGACTTCAGTCATATCTATTCTTTCAAAAAGAGAAGAAGAAAACATGCCGGTGTGCTCCGATCGTCTCCCTTCGTCGATCGTGAGTTTGCTGGTGTGCAACGGCACACTCACTTAAAAAAATGACACAGCTTCGCTTTTCCATTGAATTAACGTTTGAATGACGAGGGAATCCTAGACTACAAGGTCCGGCAATGATCATATTCTTTCATAATTTGTTACCTTGGAAAATCTTTCCCATCGGAACACCCTAAAAAACTATAGTATTTAACCATAAGTGTCCCTTTGCGAGATAGATTTGATTTACTAAAAGCCATATTTTTACCGCGTCCAATATAAGACTCGCTCCGTCCTTGGCATGCTTTAAGAAGCGACTGAAAAAACTCTTAATTTCTAGTCAGTAAAATAACGTGTTTCATTCCTGATTTTTCTTTTCCTTTCCTCTCCACCATCCCTTCCTTTCCTTTTGATTGATGATATCTCACTTTATATGAAAAATAATGTTCGGGTGATTGTCCGTCTTTGTGGGGTTCGTGGGCATGTTCTCGCGTATATGTTTATGGATTTCGTGGGGATGGATAGTCATTTGAATGATTTATGCGACCACGTAACTTGCTTCATTTACTTTTGTCTGGTTGGTTGGAAGAGATTTCCGCCTGGCAATAAGCCGCCAGATTGTATTTGCAATGAAAGTGTTAAATAAATAAATAATTACCTTTCCGACACACTTCGTACGGTACTTTTCCGACACAGTTTGTATGGTACCCTTCCGACACAATTCGAATGATACCCTTCCGACACAATTCGTATCCAATACACTCGTATTTCGTATGGTACCCTTCCAGTGCAATTATGGTACCCTTCCAATGCGTATGGTACACTTCCTCTACAATTTATGTGGTACCATTACCAACGAGCCCGATAGGCCCGCCAGATTGTATTGCAATAAAAGTGTTAAAAATAAAAAATAAATAAATAAATGTTCCGTTTCTTCTTTCTTCGATGAACTATTCCATTTATAGATCGATTGTTAAATTTTTCAAAACTTTGAATTATCCACAATTGTATTTTTTTAATTGGTTTTATCATATCGACTCGTATAATTTTATAATGTCTTTAATTCGGTGGCAGAAATCATCCTAGTTTGGGTGGATTGGCTATTAAAAAAAAATCCTAAACGTCCTGGTTTGACCCCTATGTCTATATCATACATTACTAAGGCAATAATTTTATCGAGACTAGACGGGAGTGAGAAGAGAAGTCCCCACAGATCACGCGAAGTTAACAGCCCCTGGGCTCAATGTCAAAGGAGACGATGTTCGCTTATACAATATATATGGTAAAATATTATCTCCAGTCTGCTACACAAGCAGAATAATGCACGGAATATTTCGACATTTATTACAATACTTTTACGATTTAACTGAAGAAAGAAAACTCCATTTTAACGTTTCGGATTCGAGAGCTGTAAAAAAATTAACGTTCGACATAAACCTACGGTTTTTATTCTTGACCAAGAACATAACATGCAATAAAGCAATGGTCAGTTTTCTATTACTTTTCCACGTTATATAGTATAAAACTAGCATTATTCTTTGTGAATTATTTTTAATGTAACTGTTATATGTGATTGTACTTTGTGCTGTTAAAAAATTAATCTTGGACACTAAATCTAAGGTTTTAATTCTTGACCAAGAACATATGCAATACAGCAATGGTCAATTTTCTATTACTTTTCCATGTTATATAAAACTAGTATTATTCTTTGTGAATTCTTTTTAATGTAAATGTTATACGTGATTGCACTTTGTGCTGTTAAAAAAATTACCTTGGACAGTAAACCTACGGTTATATTCTTGACCAAGAACATATGCAATAAAACAATGGTCAGTTTTCTGTTACTTTTCCCCGTTATATAAAACTAGTATTGTTCTTTGTGAATTCTTTTTAATGTAACTGTTATATGTGATTGTACTTTGTGCTGTTAAAAAATTAACCTTGGACAATAAACCTAAGGTTATATTCTTAACCAAGAACATATGCAATAAAACAATGGTTATTACTTTTCCACGTTATATAAAACTAGTATTATTCTTTGTGAATTCTTTTTAATGTAACTGTTATATGGGATTGTAATTTGTGCTGTTAAAAAATTAACCTTGGACAATAAACCTAAGGTTATATTCTTGACCAAGAACATATGCAATAAAGCAATGGTCAGTTTTCTATTACTTTTCCACGTTATATAAAACTAGTATTGTTCTTTGCGAATTCTTTTTAATGTAACTGTTATATGTTATTGTGTTTGCTTTCTTTCTTTAATTTCTTGTTCACAAGCAAGAATATTTATTTAAAATATTAGAATTAATTCAGGTATGAAGATGGGTCTTTTTCAGGTTGATGAGGATCGGAAAAGAAAGATGGCTCTTTAAAATGAACAGTAATGCAAACTACTAACTACCCTGTATCTTGGCGTGTTCATAACTAACGATACATAAATACTAAACGGAAGTGACCAACACCTTCGATGGAAGCCTTGAAGGTTGTATTTATGAAGAAGAACATCTTTTAGGTGATTGGTATAGGTGAAGGGCTCCCAAACTGTTTTGTGAATTATTAGGTGTTAACATAAGTTTTGTCCGTTTTTTTTTTTCAATTGGAAAATGAGCACCAAAAGTAAAACAAAATGGTAAAGGTTATACGTCATTCGAAAGAAAATTTTCTGCTCTACAAGATATTGTGTTTGCTTTTACGTTACATATATTATTTTATTTGATTATAAGCCTTCAAAATGGAATGTCAAGTAGACGAAAGTGAGCATTTTCGACACCTCCTTCTGTTCGCGTTCAATCGAGGGAATAAAGCTGCCAAAGTTGCTCGCGATATTTGCGAAGTGTACGGTGAAGATGCTATGAATTAAAGGACAGCTCGTCGATGGTTTTTGCGTTTCAAAGACGGTAATTTCGACCTGAAAGACATGGAGCGTTCCGGACGACCAGTGGACTTCGATGAGGACCGCTTAAACCATATTATTCATGAAGATCCCCTTGTCTCCATCTCCACAGCATTCTTCTTACTCTTATCCTTCTTCTCCCAGGTGATGTGTGTCTGTATATATGTATATTATATTTTACCAGCTTGTTTTTTTTCTTAGTGAACCTATTATTGCATTAACTGAATTGACTGCATTGGCTGCTTATTTAGGGTGTGGACTGAAAAACATCTTATTTACTCGCGGCCGGACTCGCCCTGTATTGGTGGGGGGTGTACCTCGCCTGGGATGATTTTATGGGATGAGCCCAGACCTTTTGATAGCTTCTGTCTTAAATGTATTTCTTCGACATTATCCTGAGATATATATATTATTCTTTGTGACATCTTTTAAATGTAACTGTTATATGTAATTGTGTTTGCTCTGTTTCTTTAATTTATTGTTCACAAGCAAGAATATTTATTTAAAACCTTAGAATTAATTTAGGTCTGAAGATCTTTAAGATGGGTCTTTTTCAGGTTGATGAGGATCGGAAAAGAAAGATGGCTCTTTAAAATGAACAGTAATGCAAACTACTAACTACCCTGTATCTTGGCGTGTTCATAACTAACGATACATAAATACTAAACGGAAGTGACCAACACCTTCGATGGAAGCCTTGAAGGTTGTATTTATGAAGAAGAACATCTTTTAGGTGATTGGTATAGGTGAAGGGCTCCCAAACTGTTTTGTGAATTATTAGGTGTTAACATAAGTTTTGTCCGTTTTTTTTTTCAATTGGAAAATGAGCACCAAAAGTAAAACAAAATGGTAAAGGTTATACGTCATTCGAAAGAAAATTTTCTGCTCTACAAGATATTGTGTTTGCTTTTACGTTACATATATTATTTTATTTGATTATAAGCCTTCAAAATGGAATGTCAAGTAGACGAAAGTGAGCATTTTCGACACCTCCTTCTGTTCGCGTTCAATCGAGGGAATAAAGCTGCCAAAGTTGCTCGCGATATTTGCGAAGTGTACGGTGAAGATGCTATGAATTAAAGGACAGCTCGTCGATGGTTTTTGCGTTTCAAAGACGGTAATTTCGACCTGAAAGACATGGAGCGTATATCAATTCAGGATATACTCGTATATGTACATACTATGTTGCTATCAATAGACTTACTAGTTGCAACCCGTGAAATATTCACGGAAGTAAAACAAATTCTACATTTATGAAAATATATATTCATAAATATAGAATTTGTTCATATATATCATTTATACATCGTCCCCTTTTACACCGGTTCAAAAATTGTTAGCTAGGTATTTAAAAGTCATTCAGTTATCACGGACCCACCGAGATTCAAATTTCGAATAACTTTCGCAGAGAATCTAAGTATTCGTCTCCCGCTCTCTTGTATTCAAAATTCAATTCTCGTATTCTTTCTTTGACGACAACCATCGTACGGGTTTTGGCCTATTTATATTATATTTAAATATGTTTTATCAAACACTGTTTATTCCACTTTATGTAATGGTATAACCCTACCGGTTTCAAGGCTTTAACCTCATCAAACAAGACTTGTTTGTGCTCCCCTGATGATGAGGTGAAAACCTTGAAATCGGTAGGATTATACCGTTACATAAAGTGGAATAAACAGTGTTTGATAAAACAAATTACAATGTATTTAAACCTCCACAGTGTTAATGCCTTAACTATAAATAATATATATGTATTTATTAATTATTTATGTATACCATCACGCGATAACATTTTTTAGGGTGCGAAAAAAGTTTACTGACCTGGATTCGAACACATGTGCCTTGCCTTATAAACGAACAATGACACCGAAGCAGGTGTTTGTAATGTTATAGCTCAATAGCCCGGAACAATGAGGGATACAATTCCCTATTCCCGGTCGAGTTACGTAATCCGCACCCGTTCATCCTCGAACATGTGTCCCACTCAGCATTTGACCTGCGCCTGCAACCTGCGCAACGTCCCAACAGGACACGAGACGCTCCCAGATAACTAACATTACGACTAGTTGTTTAAAAGTGAACTTAAGGTTGATGTGTTTAGTAAGATGAAGATCACTGCGAGATGGTTTGGGCATGAGAAATGAATTGATGAAGGAAGACTAGCAAAACAGATATACAGTGTAATTGTGAGTGAAAGGCATGGTAAAATAAGGCTAAGGACAATATGGTCGGATCAAGCGAATATTATTTTAAAAGAAGGTAAAGTAAGCGTCTTCAAAATGTGTGCCTAAGATTTATTTTCAACCTACGAAAGTACGATCATATAACTTCATACCAGAAGGCATTGAACTGGTTGAATGTTAGAAATAGACGCCAAATTCACATACTGTCTTTATTGTATGATATCCTTAACTGTCCCGCCGCACCCTCTTATCTCGCCGAAAATTTTCAGCGTCTTTCCAATCATGGATTAGCGCTACGCTCAAACAGAGATTGCCTATTGGCCTTTCAAGTTCACCGCTCCTCTTTATTTACGTCGTCCTTTACTGTCCATGCAGTGAGACTCTGGAATCAGTTACAAACCAATATAAGACTCGCTCCGTCCTTGGCATGCTTTAAGAAGCGACTGAAAAAACTCTTAATTTCTAGTCAGTAAAATAACGTGTTTCATTCCTGATTTTTCTTTTCCTTTCCTCTCCACCATCCTTTCCTTTCCTTTTGATTGATGATATCTCACTTTATATGAAAAATAATGTTCGGGTGATTGTCCGTCTTTGTGGGGTTTGTGGGCATGTTCTCACGTATATGTTTATGGATTTCATGGGGATGGATAGTCATTTGAATGAATTATGCAACCACGTAACTTGCTTCATTTACTTTTGTCTGGTTGGTTGGAAGAGATTGCCGCCTGGCAATAAGCCCGCCAGATTGTATTGCAATAAAAGTGTTCAATAAATAAATAAAGTAAAAACTAAGAAAAATCGTAGGAGCTGTATGAGAAGGTGTATTGATGTAGAAGAAGCGAAGGATATGTGTCGAGATAAGTGTGGCGCTATGTCTTCTCTGCCTACCCCGATAGGGAAATAACGTCATGTTACGTATGTTATTACTTCCCCACATTGCAAACAGTTGTCCAGTGCCTTCTGGACAGTGGACAACAGTTTGTAATGTCGGGAATGCAGATGGAGGCATGCAGATGCTTCTGGAGGCATGCAGATGCTACACAAACTAACTAGTTTGTCCGAAGATCGAGACCTATAAGCTCTGAATAAGACCTGATTGTTGCGAATGATAGGGCGATGTCCGTTGCCACCTACTGGAAACACGTGGCATAATGATTGATGGTCCGGACACGTATGGTAGCTATCCCGCGATTCTAGAAGCACTAAGTTTATATGTACCCAATAAATATAGCCGTGCAAGGAATCACCCTCTGTTCTACATACCAACTTACAGGACGAATATCATGGCTAAACACTCAGTCACGCGTGGTATAGAGATACTGAACCAACTGAATGACACTGTTGATATATTCTCGGCACCGCCTAGCAGGAACATACTATATGAAGAAGAAAAAAGTTATCTTTCATCAGGACAATGCACCGTGTCACAAGTCGATGGTAACGATGGCCAAATTGCACGAGTTGAACTTTGAATTGCTTCCGCACCCACCGAATTCTCCAGATTTGGCCCCCAGCGACTATTGGCTGTTCGCAAACCTCAAAAAGATGCTCCAGGGAAAGAGATTTGGCTCCAATGAAGAAGTGATTGCCGAAACTAACACCTATTTTGAAACCAAAGATAAATCGTTCTACACGATTGCCGTAGAAAAGTTAGGAAAGCGTTGGAATTAATGTATCGCTCTTGAAGGAGACTATGTTGATGAATAAAGAAGAATTTTGGCAAACAAATGTTGTTTTAGTAGTTAGTCCCGGGACTTATTGATCGATGTGTTATGAGAAGAATCCTGGCTGATATTCTTCCTAACGAATAAGCTAACGCTAGAAGCAGACCCTCTTTATGTAACAGGAGAAATTCGTGCAAAGTGGTTAAAAAAAATCATAAGACGCTGTGACCTGACTGGAAAGACACGTTGCGTATGAAAACGGAATGAAAAATTAACCAAGACTACGACTCGAGTAATAGAAAATGCCCTGCACTATTACCAGTACAACAAGACTGTTGACACTGTAAATTTTATTATGATTCGGCGATAAATGAACAGGTTTTGGGTTCGGTTCGGCTTGGTGTGTGGTCATGAATGAGGCGAATCGATGACTCAGTCAGGTGCGGTTCACAATCGATGGTTGTAGACATTTATTTATTTAATAGGCAATCAACCCATTCTAGGATGATTTGTGCAATCACACTTAAGTCACTAACGCAATTATATGAGTCAACACACTAAGAGAAATTTGTAAATATGATAATCTAAAGCTTCGACTGATTAAAATTTAAAAAAAAATTGATAATCGATGCCTCGATATATGCATCATCTGTTAGTTAGCCTGAATAGTCCACCTAGAGTATTGGCTGGGAGGACCAAGGTCCGGGTGAATGTGATGGAATACAAGTAGCCTGAACGAGTGGACATGTACTTGCTCAGTAATTAGTTGTAGGAACTGTTATCTAGTTTTAAGTAGTATGAGGGTGTTAAATATTTCTTAGAAATTATATTATATATTAAGATTATTAAAAAATAAAATAACATGTCGGAAATTAAAATGAAGTAAGTTCATAGTTATAATACGAGGAGAGATTGATAAATTTGCGTAATGTAGGGGAAAAAAAACACTTGTTCCTTATCCTTTTTAATATATTCACCATTAACTCTAATACATTTTTCAGATATTTCAATTGAAACCCATGAAAAAAGATTTGATTTTGCCCTCAAAATAAGCCGAAACTGCACTTTTAACTTCTTCATCGGCTGTAAATTTCTTCCCTCCAAGTTCTTTTTTCACATTTTGAAACAAATAATAGTCAGACGGAGCCAGGTCAGGGCTGTAGGGAGGGTGTTTCAATGTTTGGAAGCCACAGTTGTGAAAAGCAGCCAATGTAGAATTGCTTTTGTGCACGGGTGCATTATCATGCAAAAGCAGCACCCCTTTAGTTCATATTCCTCTCCTTTTCTCCTTCACAGCATCTTTAAACTGCATCAGCAGACCAGAGTAGTACTATCCAGTTATTGTAACGCCATTATCTTTGTAATTTATCAGCAGTATGTCTTCCGCATCCCAAAAAATTGTAGCCATATTTTTCCCAGCCGATTGTGACACTTTGAACTGCATGGACTTGTTCGACTCAGGCTCGTATATAAATTAGATTAATTATTAAGATATAAATTTGTATATAGATATAGCCTTTGGTAAATGTTTGTACCGTACAATCAAACCTCGGGTCACGAATAAATCGGCTTACGAACACAATTTCCGAACAAATGTTGACTCGACCTGCGTACAATGCCTCGGCTCACGAATTAGTTGTAACGGCGCATTACGCAATTACGCATTAGTTGTTCTCAGGTGCGCGCGTTGTGAACATTGTTTGTCGTTGCGTTCGTTGTTCTTGATACAATTTTCTTTTGCTTTATATATATTTATGTTATAATATACAGTACACGATACAAAAGATACAAATGATACAAAAGCTCCAAACAACACAACGCAGCATGGAAAGGTGCATGTTGAGTTATACCAGAAGAGACCGAAAACGTAATGAGTGGATACGAGCCCAAACAAAGGTTGAAGATGTTATAGAGGTTGCAAAAAGACTCAGGTGGAAGTGGGCTGGACATATCACCCGAGCAACAGATCATCGTTGGACGTATGAAGTAATCCAGTGACACCCAATAGGTATAAAATGCCTGTAAGAACACCTAAGTCGCGCTGGGTGGACGAAATACGTAAGCATGCAGGTATTATGTGGCAGCAATGTACAAAGGACAGGATTTTGTGGAGACAACTTGGAGAGGCCTACATCCTGCAGTGGATAGATACAGGCTGATGATGATGATGATACAGTGCATATCCTTCATGCTTCAACATCTACGGCTAAGCCAAATATTCATGGAAAAAAGCTCTTGTTGTGTATTCGGTGGGATCGGCTTGGTGTAATGTATTATGAGTTGCTCAAACCGAACGAAACCATTGCTGGGGCTGTATACCGAACACAATTGATGAGATTGAGTCGAACACTAGAGGAAAAGCATGCCCACTACTACTCGAAACACGACAAAATTATTATCCAGCATGATAATGCTCGTCCACATATTGCGGCGCCGGTCAAACCCTATTTGGAAACACTCAATTGGGAAGTTTTACCCCACCCGCCGTATTCACCAGACATTGCTCCTTCTGATTACCACTTGTTTCGATCGATGACGCATGGCCTGTTTGAGCAGCACTTCACATCATATGAAGATACCAAAAATTGGGTCGATTCGTGGATAGCCTCAAAAGATGAAGCATTCTTCCGACGCGGTATCCGTATGCTGCCAGAAAGACGGGAAAAAGTAGTGGCAAGCGATGGGGAATACTTCGAATAAAACACGAGGTTCCGTTCTTTCACAATAAATGTCCAATTTTTGATAAAAAACGGCGTAAACTTATTTGTACACCTAATATAAAATATATTTTGCATTAAATTAACCCTCATTATGGCTCCCAAGAAAATTTATTTCGGTTTGCGAACATTTCGGCTCGCGAACGGAATCAAAGAACGAATTAAGTTCGTAACCCGAAGTACCACTGTATATTACTTTATTAAGTAATATTTTTTAAAAAACATGTAAGGGAGATTAATATATTATAATCTGTGAAAAAAATAGTGATTTACTATTAAATGTTCCAATACGGAGTTGCGTCACATTAAAGCCGAAACCATCGGTAAAATAAAACCGCTTTAACACAACACAAAATAACGTTTACAACATTTATCACGAACTGTTCATAATTAATTATGAGTCATCTGTATGACGTCATCAACATTGAAATTAATCAATTCGAAGCGACTTTCGCGGAAAACGAAACAAATCTACGCCAAAAAAAAAATGAAAATAAACGAACAATGAAATTAATTCCTGTTAAGGCACCATGACGCGAAATGAGACATTTTTCACTATTTATTATAATTAAATTATTATGAATACCCGTATAGGGTGACTGCCACTTGCTGCGATATATAATACGAGGCATATCCAGAAACTAAGTGTACTGAATTTTGTAGGTTACAATTTTTTTTATTTAAACAAAAAAATTACGTGGTTACCGTAGTACATATGTAAGCTATTTTTCGACATAGTCGCCATTCCTCTCAATGCAGGTGGTGAAGCGGGGTATCAACTTTTTGATGCCTTCCTCGAAGTAGTTTCCCGCCAACCCCTCCGTCCACTTCTCCACCTCCTCCTTTACCTCCTCGTCGGTTGAAAACCTTTTTCCACCCATGTGCAGCTTCAGGGAGGTAAAGAGATAGTAATTTGAAGGTGCTAGGTCAGGGGAATGCGCGGGATGGTTCAGGACATCCCATTTAAACGAGGCGAGCAGTTCCTTCGTGGCGTTGGCCGTGTGTGGTCTGGCATTGTCGTGCAGCAGGCAGACTCCCTTTGTCAGCATGCCTCTCCTCTTGTTCTGAATCGCCCTCCGCAATTTTTTTAGGGTCTCACAGTATCTTGCAGAGTTGATGGTCTCCCTTGAGGCATATATTCAATTAAAATTATGCCTTGACAGTCCTAAAACGCGAATGCCATGATTTTCTTGGCTGAAATTGTGGTTTTGAACTTTTTGGCGGAGGGTGAAGAGGTGTGACGTGACCGTTTTTAAACTCGCGACACCACTTGTACACACTCGTACAATTCATAGCTTTATCACCATATGCAGTTTTCACCTCATTATAAACCTCAACCGGAGGTTTTCCCTTCCAAACGAGATAACGGATGACGCCGCGTATTTCGCACTTGGCGGGAGATTGGATTGACATTTTTCACGAAACGTGTTGTCGCGTCGACACTTCTCAACGTACTGACCTCGAACCGGTCTCGTTGCGGAGGGGAAGGGTCAGGCTACACGGAAGTGTAGCCAACAAGTCGCAAATAAAATCCATCCGGTCGTGAGAGCCTCAGTACACATACTTTCTGGATACGCATAGTATATTGAAAGAGGAAACGAATAAAGAAGGAAACGTAGAAATTCAAATCGTAGAAATTGTATGAGAAGGTGTATGAATGTGCAAGAGAGGAAGGGTGTATTTCGAGATATGAGAATCTAACGATATATCCTCTGTGCCTACCCCGACAAGGAGACGACGAGATGATATGTATGTATTATATTAAAGAGGCAATAGAATATATACTCGTAAATCATCACGTTGTTTCCGTATAGGGGTAGGCGGAAAGTACCGAGTGTCAAATTTTCTTATCTCGACAAACACGTGAAGACCTCCGTGGCCTAGTTTTTAAGACGTCTGTCTCCTAGCCTGGAGGTTGCGGGTTCTAATCCCGTTGCAACCAATATTTAAAAAAAACGTTCCAGTCTGGTTTTCACTTAAGGCAATTTTATCATATTTCTAGTTGGTTGGAAGAGATTGTGCTCCCCTGATGATGAGATAAAAACCTTGAAACCAGTAGGGTTATACCGTTACAAAAAGTGGAATAAACAGTGTTTGATAAAAGAAATTACAATGTCTTTAAACTTCCACAATGTTAATGCCTTAACTATAAATAATACATTATATATGTTATTTATATTATACTTGTTGATCCCCTCTATCACCTTCTTCAGGAAGTCACATAATACCGATCACCCTGTAAAAGGAGATACAGAAGTGAGAAATAACAAAGAATAATAAAAAACATAAATTATTCTGAACACAAAACATGTGTGTTCGGGCAGTTAGATAAATTACAAACAACCCGACGATCCTCAAACTATAATATTTCTATAATAAATTCAGTCGTATGGGTACTTCGCAACATATCCGAATCGGTGATGTAAACTTATTAAGAAGAGCGTGGCCGGGATGCACCATTGTTTTGTGATTAACCTGATTAATTATAATATATTAGGTTGATGGAAAAGTTATGACCGTTTTTTACATATACAATTAAACATTTTTTTTTTAGATTTGTATTATTTATTTAATCAATCATATAATTTTCATCCGTTCTTATAACCTTCTCCCATCTTTCTATCAACTTAATAATACCATTAGTGTAAAATTCCGTGGATTTTGATGCGAAAAATGTAGTAAGGGATGTTTTTACCTGCTCTATTGTATCAAATTTTTTATCACTTAAAAAAATTTGCAGTGATCGGAATAAATGAAAATCGGAAGGAGCAAGATGTGGAGAATACGGTGGATGCTCGATAACATCCCAATTCAACTCATTTAGCTTGTGTTGGGTCATCATAGCCACATGTGGTCGCGCGTTGTCGTGATGAAACACTACCCCTTTTCTGTTTACCAATTCTGGTCTATCCTTTTGAAGGGGGATGTTCAATTTGGATAATTGCTGACAATATCGTTCTGTTGTAATTGTCTGATTGCGTTCCAAGAAGGATTAGTGAAAAATCAGTGAAAAATCCCCAGATCTTAAGATTAGAAGAATTAGTGAAAAATCCCCAGATCGGAATTTTGTAAACCATCTTCGTACCTGTCGAACTTTGATGACATCTGCTCCATACACTTCGCAAATGTTTTTGGTTGCCACACTCGCGGTATTGTCTTTATGGAATTCATAAAGTAAACAATGACGTAAAAATGCTAATTTAACCTGTTCACCGCGTTAAAAATCAAATTCCACGAATCCTGTGCGCGGCACAATTTCAGCGTTTTTTAATTTCTAAGTTTAAACACATATTTTGTTTAGAACCACTGATATTTGATTACAACACCAAGTAAACATGACACTTAAGTAATTTTCTGATAATAAATAATAGTCATTACTCTTAAGGAGACTCATTAAATAAAGGAGATAAACTTAACATTACGTAAAATAAACAAAGGAATGCTACGATCAAATCAATGCTTCATGACACTCATCCAATCAAATGCATATAGCACTAGTAATGTTTATTTACGTAAGAGAGACTTAGTAATGTTTATTTACGTAAGAGAGACTCATCGCAGGACTCGATCCGCGCGACAGGTCGTTAATGCTGGAAATATTGAGAAACCAAAAAAATTCGGCGCTCTGTTTATTCAACAATATCTCATAAACTAATATATTATTTGACAAGGTTTTCAGAGATGTCGCTAGAATAAAGATTATTTTTAATTTTAGTTCAATTTTTATTCCGGTTTTGTGTAATTTTTTTTTAAGTATTTGTGATTTGAAACTTGGATTGTCGTCAGATCACAGGCGTTTGTGCTCCCCGCGGGGAACACGTTAATAGCAAAATTTGTTTAAAATACTACCTAAATAGCAGAATTTCTATAAAAACTGCTTAAATAACTGAATTTTTATGAAATATTACCTATCAAAATTCTTAAAAAAAAAAACAGCATTAATAGCAGAATTGCTATAAAATACTAGCTTAATAGCAAAGTACCTCATTTTACAGTACATTCAGCGGACGGATATGAATAAATATCTGGGTAGATCGTACCACAGGTACAACAAGTTGAGAAACACATACACCATACAACGAGTTTCCGCAGTTTGGTGCGTAAAAGCGGAAACGGCCCGTGCAATCTCACCGTCTCACTGCGCATCTGATAACGAGAGCAGGGCCGGAGTGGCAACAACTGTCATTTACAGACACTAAACATTATTATAATAACAAACTCTACAGCCATGCAGCAGTAACACACAGAGTAAGAAGTTATTTGATCAAAGATAAAAACAAAAGTTGTGTTAACATCATTCGAACAATATACAATCGGTTGTACAGTACTTACGTCCGTGTGTAACAACATGTGTTCTCATGGTTCCAGTTTGATATTTACATTATAATAATTATACAATGAGGTAAAAGTATTGGGTGTTAACATAAGTTGTGTCCGTTTTTTTCTAATTTAAAAATGAGCACCAAAAGTAAAACAAAATGGTAAATGTTATACGTCTTTCGAAAGAAAAATGGTAAAGGTTATATGTCATTCGAAAGAAAATTTTCTACTCTCTGAGAGAAAGTAAAATTTATTCTTGTTTATTCATTTGGTATTTGTATTGAACAACTCGATTTAAAATTTATTGATTTGGTATTTGTATTGAAGAACTCAATTTAAAATTTATTGATTTGGTATTTGTATTGAAGAACTCAATTTAAAATTTATTGATTTGGTATTTGTATTGAAGAACTCAATTTAAAATTTATTGATTTGGTATTTGTATTGAAGAACTCAATTTAAAATTTATTGATTTGGTATTTGTATTGAAGAACTCAATTTAAAATATTAGGTGTTAACATAAAATGTGTCCGTTTTTTTTCCAAATTTTAAAATGAGCACCAAAAGTAAAACAAAATGTTAAAGTTTATACGTCATTCGAAAGAAAATTTTCTGCTCTACAAGATATTGTGTTTACTTTTACGTTACATGTATTATTTTATATGATTACAAGCCTTCAAAATGGAATATCAAGTAGACGAATGTGAGCATTTTCGACACCTCTTTCTGTTCGCGTTCAATCGAGGGAATAAAGCTGCCAAAGCTGCTCGCGATATTTGCGAAGTGTACGGTGAAGATGCTATGAATGAAAGGACAGCTCGTCGATGGTATTAGCGTTTCAAAGACGGTAATTTCGACCTGAAAGACATGGAGCGTTCCGGACGACTAGTGGACTTCGATGAGGACCGCTTAAACCGTATTATTCATGAAGATCTCCTTCTGCTGACTTTCGTCTACTTGACATTCCATTTTGAAGGCTTGTAATCAAATAAAATAATATATGTAACGTAAAAGTAACAATTCTACGGTGGTTTGAAGGCTTGTAATCAAATAAAATAATATATGTAACGTAAAAGTAACAATTCTACGGTGGTGCCCACCTTGATGTATGGAAGTGAAACTTGGACACAGCAGAAGGATACGATTGAGATTAACGGTGTGGAGATGCGTACACTAAGGAAAATTCGTGTTGTTCGAGTTATAAATATTCTTTTTCTATTGTTAAACATTAATTACATCGTTAAATTTGATTTGATGTTGTTTTTTTAACTTGGTGTAGGGTACCCACGTCCCTAAAATATTGTTAACATGCAGGGTCAACGACCGATGAATCAACCTCTGGATATCTACAATTGTCACATACCAGAAACGTCAACACTGTTTACACGCAAATAATATTTACATCGCATTCCAAGGTAGAAAGAGAACACATCGCGTTGTCTCGCCGTTTCGGCAATAAATATCCTACCCACTATATCATTGGCAACGTCTGCAAACGCCTTGTCATGCACAGGAGTGAGATGGGGATATACGGCGGACGCATTCACGCGCCCCGTTCTGAAATTCTATATATACCTACTTATCGTTGAATAAAGAGCACTTATTGTTAATCATTTGACTTCTTATTATTCACTTGACCATTCATCGCTGTTTACTATTTATCGATTATTCACTCTCACTTTTATCGCATTCCTGAATTTTGTATTTTATTTTAAATACAAACAAATCAAGATCATCACGACGTATCAAATTAAGCATCACGCTAAATTGGTTTATTTGACCATTGAAATCTTCTTCCTGGCACTGTCCCAACTCATTGCCTAGGTAAGCTGTTGGGGTCGGCTCTTCTCGTTCTCAGGCTGTATATTCTTCGGTTCTGGGTGTCGCTTTCATCTAGGCCATTTCTCTGCAGGATTTTGGAGCATCGAGTCATCCAGGAGTTCTTTGGTCTTCCTCTGGACGGCTGTCGAGGAAGATCCACAGACATTGCCTGATTTACAGTATGGTCTGGTGGTCTCCGTCTTATGTGACCGTACCATCCCAGCTGTCGCTCTTCCCGTTTACTATTTATGTCAGTGACCCCCAGGCTACCACGAATGCGTGAACTCTTAATTCTATATTTTAGTGATACTCCTGCCAACCACCTGAGCATTCGCATTTCTACTGTTTCAAGTTGCCTAGAGTAGGAGTTGTACATAGTCCAGCATTCTGAGCCATACATAATTGCGGGTCTAATCATAATTGTTGAGATAAAAGAAAATAAATTTAAAAAATATATAATCGGCTGAAATTCAAATATATATTTAAAAAAATTACAAATTGTTACCAAACATCGCGTTGGCTGTCCGCCCCTGCGTCAAAGGTGCGTATGTACCAAATACATACATATTTTAAAATGATGTAGCCACAATATACGAGTATTTCTACGTATTTGTGTAATAAAGTCACTTTCTAAAATTAGTATTTAGTGACATTGCGCTCAGAACTGAAACGGATCCATATCTGTTGGATATAGTAGTTGTAGAAGTCGTGTTGTTTATCTGGCTCCAAAATCAATAAACATGTCACGAATACCACGAGATATGAAAGAAATCACGTCTTCAATGCCGAGCGTCATTGTTCTCTGCTATGTCTGGGACTTGGTTTACCACATGTCTGCGTCTTTCCTGATCCTAGGACACGGACATGAATGAAGCGTTTAAAGATGTCGTTTACCACCTGTCTTCATCTTTCCTGATCCTGGAACACGGACATGAATGAAGCGTTTAAAGATGTCGTTTACCACCGTCTTCATCTTTCCTGGTCCTGGGACACGGACATGAATGATGCGTTTAAATATGTCGTTTACAACCTGTCTTCATATTTCCTGGTCCTGGGACACGGACATGATTGAAGCATTAAAAGATGTCGTTTACCACCTGTCTTCATCTTTCCTGATCCTGGGACACGGACATGAATGAAGCGTTTAAAGATGTCGTTTACCACCTGTCTTCATCTTTCCTGATCCTGGGACACGGACATTAATGAAGCGTTTAAGGATGTCGTTTATTACCTGTCTTCATCTTTCCTGATCCTAGGACACGGACATGAATGTAGCGTTTAAAGATACATACATTTATAAGAGGGTTGCTACTTAAGTTTTAAGACAGACAAGTAAAAACAAATATTTATCATCGAAAATGGCTTTATTGTTTTTCAAAATACTCTCCATGAAGATCTTTACACTTTTGCATGCTTGTTTGCCAGAAGTGTTCGGAGAAATGAGGAAAACCAACCGCCGAAGACGGATTATTCTCCACCACGACAATGCGAGCTCTCACACATCGGCTCAAACAAGTGACTTTTTGAGCACTTAAAACTTCGAATTGATGGGTCATCCGCCGTACAGCCCTGATTTGGCACCCAATGACTTATTTTTATTCCCGAACATCAAAAATAAATTGCGAGGTTAACGTTTTTCGACGCCTGAAGAAGCGGTTGATGCGTTCAAAACGCATGTTTTGAAGTTACCTCATTCGGAGTGGAAAAAGTGCTTCGAAAATTGATTCAAACGCATGCAAAAGTTTATTGATCTTCATGGAGTATTTTGAAAAACAATAAAGCCATTTTCTATGATAAATATTTGTTTTTACTTGTCTGTCTTAAAATTTAAGTAGTAACTCTCGTATCATGGCTAAACACTCAGTCACGCGTGGTATAGAGATATTGAACCAACTGAATGACACTGTTGATAGCACCGCCTAGCAGTATGAGAAGAGTCCTGGCTGATATTCTTCCTAATGAATAAGCTAACTCTAGAAGCAGACCCTCTTTGTGTAACATGAGAAATTTGTGCAAAGTGGACCAAAAAAAACTCACATAATTTCATAAGTTGGCACTAAAATATGGCTCACATATGTTGGCACTAAAATACGACTCACACAAGTTGGCACTAAAATATGGCTCACATAAGTTGGGACTAAAATATGACTCACACAAGTTGGCACTAAAATATGACTCACATAAGTTGGCACTAAAATATGACTCACATAAGTTGGCACTAAAATATGACTCACATAAGGTGGCACTAAAATATGACGTGTAATAGGTATGCAAAATAATACTCCCACTTGATCAAACCATACTTTTTTTGGTTTTCCTCTCACACGCCTTGCACTCACAAATATTCCTAATAAACATATTTTTTTCAATAATTATTAATTTACGTAAGAAAAATGAAAATAACTAACAAGGAAGCATGAATTTGTACCATATTAAGGTTAAATCTACGATATTTTTAGATGGCTGAATAATGTGTATTAAAAATATATCAAACTCGATTTTCCTGATTATGGCAACATTGCGACTTCCATAATTATGTTGCTATTGGGATTCCAGATGCGGATTGGTGCAAAATTAATTATATTTTAATTTGCCCATTACACGGCAAGAAAGTCATGCTAAACCCATTTAAGTACAATCATAGATTGGATATTTAATTTATACGTATAAAGGATCGTGTGTGCGCGATCTAAAAGACGATGGGAAAGGTGTAAGAATAAGTGAAGTTAATGTATGTGGACTTCTGTACCGTCGTTGTCGATGCTGGGCCTCGTAGTCGAAGATCCCTTCGCCATTCCGACGACAATTCAGTGACTAATGATATATACATACATACTCGTACAAGACCTGTGTCCGCCCCATAATGACATACAGCATAGAGTCCAGAGCCGACACTGTCAGAACCAAAAATCTCCTTCGAACCAGCGGAATGAAGGTACTCGGGAGTATCGCTGGCAAACCCCTTCGTGATAGAGTACGTAACACAGAAATCCGAATGACGTGAGAAGTTGAAAATATTGTCAGACGGGGACGACAGAGAAGAAGGTTCTGGAACGAACATGTATCCAGAATGGCGGAACCAATATCCGTAAGAATGGCCAGGGACAGTATCCCTCAAGCGAGCAGACCTCCAGGACGACCTCCCAAAAGATGGAAAGACAGCTGGCAGTCGACGTCACAAGAGGCAAACAATGATACAGGACCATAACAGGCCAACAGGCCGAAAATAAGATGAAGAAAAAGACTCGTACATATAATGCACCATTTGAAATTTGCAGATCATATCATTATATTCTCACAAAAACCAAATGATCTTCAGCACCAACTGCAGGAATTGGCAGGGGTCAGTAAAGGAGTTGGTTTAAAAATGAATATATCAAAAACCAAATATATTATGAACAGCTTTGCTAACACAAAACCAGTAATCGTAGATGGAAAGCCACTAGAACTTGTCCAGGAATATGTGTATTTGAACTAACTTATTTCCTTTGTAGGTGGCATATCGGAGAAAATAGCATGAAGGACAAAACTACCATGGAGCACATTTCGACATTTGAACAACATCTTCAAAAGTAATATCCCAATATTTTTTAAGCGAGAAGTCTACAACCAGTGCATTCTCCCAGTACTTACGTATGGCTGCGAGACATGGACGCTCACAGCAAAGAACACACAAAAGCTCCAGACCGCACAAAGGGGCATGGAGAGATGCATGTTGGGATATACTAAAAGAGACCGTAAACGAAACACCTGGATTCGCAATATAACAAAGGTAGAAGACGTAATATAAAGGTGTGCAAGAAAATGAAGTGGCAATGGTCAGGACACGTAGCCAGAATGTCAGACTCCCGATGGACATCCGAAATAATCCAATGGTACCCAAGAGGCATTAAGAGACCCAGAAGAAGAACGCAGGTACGCTGGATAGATGAAATCAAGAAGCTTGGCATCAACGAGCAAAAAAATCGAACTATTTGGAGTCGACTTGGAGAAACCTTCATCCAGCAGTGAATCGACCCTGGTTGACAATGATGATGATGGTGACATATCATCAGGCAGCGCGAACAGATTTCCAAACTTTACTATCCAAGCACACAACTTAAGACGACCTCCATGGCTTGGTTGATAAGATCGGGAGGTTGCGAGAACCCAGATTTTAAAAAGTTTTCTAGGCTGGTATTCACTTTAAGTCTTTTTAACATTTTCTGGTTGGTTGGTTGGAAGAGATTGCCACATGCCAATAAACCTGCCAGGTTGTACTGTATACCAAACAACGAAAGTGTAATACAATACAACTTTCGCCTCCTTCACATTCATAGAAATCTAAATTCTTTATCGCTACAAAATAAGTGTTCCTTAGTAGCAAAAATCACATTTTTTTTTATTTATTTATTTATTATTACACATGACAAGAAATATACATAATTTGTGAAAAAACAACAGGTAATTTAATTTGGACATACAATTTTAATGGATCTGGGTTTGTTGCCTTTCATTTGTCGTATCCCCAGTAAACTAGGCTTTTGCCTGTATCTCACCAAGGATATTTAGCATGAAAAAATAAATCGATACTTCTTTCCGATTTTTTATTATACAACAACAAAACCCCGTTGCACGCTCTCATCAACCTGACAAACAGTGACGCTCAATTACAACTGGAAAATCATGCGAAATTAAACTCTTCACACATCATCACTCCAGAAAGACCAAAAATATTCATCCCACAATATACCGCACACAATCATAAGTATAAAAATAAAAAACAAAAACATACAGAAACACAAAAACCACAAAGTTTAAAACAATAAGAAGAAACCTAAACTCACGAGCCCACACAATCTTTTCCACACGTCATTCATCCTGAAAGGCCAAGTACTCAAAATCCTGTCGCAATAACAACCACGCTCCGATCGACTGTCTTAATGATTTTCCTACCTTTACCTTTATTGAATTCGGCATGCCATTGTATGTCATGGGAGCCAAAATAAGCAGATTGCCTTTGGGCAAAATAGGTTTTAACTCTAGGGATGGTGAACATTTCATTAGTTGCCATGCGTGTCATGTGTCTCTGCTGAGGCTGCATCTTCCCTTCCTCTCGATGGTAGTGCCAGAGAATGGATTTGAGATGTGAATTGGCTATGTTCAGGACCTGATACTCTCTGAAAAGCTCCGCCGTGGGATACCGAGCAGGAAGTTTATTAATTATTAACATTACTTAATAATTTGTTAGTGTCACCCTTGATTTATGGAAGCAAAACTTGGACTTGGTTCGTTTATGTGGAGAGAATGAATGGTAAAAGAATGATTAAGTGGATATAGAAGTCAGAAGTGCAAGATGTGCGTGGAAGAAGTATACCTGGAAAACGTGGCTGGACCAAATTGACCAGATTTTGAATGAAGAAAGTGAGAAGTGTGAATAATAGAGCGTTGTGCATGACGAAATGTATGAATGCGGAGAAGGCGAAAGTTATGTGCTTGAATAGAAAAGTTTGGAGATTGTTCTCTCTGCGTATCCCATAAGGGACACGGCGTAATGATTTGTATGTGCAATAATTACCTAAAACCAGTGCTTTTTTTGCGGTGGAGCGGCGCTCCACCACCTTTTTTACGGTATACAAAAAGCTTTTTTTTTAAAAGCACTGTCCGTGCTTTTTTATGATGGAGCGCAGTGGAGTGGCGCTCTACCACCTTTTTTACGGTTAAAAAAGGCTTGACAAGAAGTGAGCTCCGGCACCTTTTTTTTTTTAAAGCACTGCCTAAAACTATCTGGAAACGAACTGAACTTCAATTGAAATGAAAAGAAAATTGGCGCTATATAAATTGTCATTTTATTATTATTATTATTAATATATTGTACATAATAAAATTAAAGTGAGATATCAAGGAACAAGGAAAAGGGATGGATGGCGGAGAGAAAACAAAAATCAGGAACGAAACAAATTAAACAGCGGCTGTACCAAGAAGATCCTCTTTGAATGCTGCATTCAACACGGTCCAGAACCGGGAATGGTGGAGATAGATGATGCACTAGGTCCCAGACAAAGCAGAGGACCACGGCGCTAAGGATTAAACAAAGCGGCGAAGAAAATAATCGAAGCACTCTTGAACAACGTACATGATTATGATAGAAATGTGTGGAATGTAAAAAATACGGGGTTGAGCCGCCGTATAACCGAGATTGATCGACGCACGTCGCGACGCGGCGTAATTTCCACGCACGCCATTCGCGAATTACAATGTGTAACGATAATTCCACAATTGTGGTTTGATGGCATTAATTAGGAGCTGGTATTTGTGGAATAAAAAAACTGGAATATACGTGACATGGATATTAACAGAGTCCAAAAGAGATTTCTTTATGATACCATACAGGTGTACTCGTACCTTTATTGCATAGGGCGTAGATTTTATTGCCCATGGCTATGTCGCACATTTTAATGTGTATGCTTGAATATTACTCGTAAAGTCAGTGGCTTTCAACCGGAATGCCTCAATGATACTCCAAGGGTGTGTCGCAACGATACTCTAATTTGATGGCGTTTTCTATTTAAAGCGTAATTAAAAAAAACCATTATTTATTTTACGTACCTAATATATGAAAAATGTTTTTATTTTATTATTAATTTATTTTACACATGACAAGAAATATTTTTTTATTTATTTATTTAATTAACGACACAACAGTGTCTGTATATACAAATGAACATGTGACAGGTTATACAAGTACTTAAAATTATTGATAAATAATACAAAACTTTATCTTAAACTAACATGAAGATACAAAAAGCAGTAGTAATAATAAATTACAGTCATCGTTTTAAAATTATTTAATAATCTTTGAGAATTTTGTGGGAATTTTATGGATAGATATTGAGATATAGAAAACACATGGCCTCATTAGTAGAACGAGATGCAAGTTGCTTTGCAGAATTAAAACCTTCCTACATGTTGATGCAGGGTTACTCAACTCCAGAGGCAAAGTATTGTCCTTAATGTTTTGTTTATATTGCGTTATTTATATTAATAAAGGAGAGCACAAAGTTAGTAGCTATTTCTAAATATTGTTGTGAATATACATAATTTGCGAAAAAACAACAGGTAATTTAATTCGGACACACAATTTTAATGGATCTGGGTTTGTTGCCTTTGATTTGTCGTGTCCCCAGTAAACTAGGCTTTTGCCTGTATCTCACTGAGGGCAAAATAACAACTTTAATTTATTGTTTATAATTGAGTATAATGTGAAATTTGCCAAAATAAAAAATGTCGGTGTGATCCGATCGTCTCACTTCGGTGTGGCATCGGATCCAGTACAGCGGTGTGGCCGGTGAGTTTGCTAGTGTGCATTATCTCACTCACTTAAAAAAAACTCCACGGCAGAGCTTCACTTTCTAACTGAATTGACGTTGGAGTGGCGACGAGATCCTCGGGCAATAATCTCAAAATTTTAAGAGTTTTTCCTCGAAACTACTTTTTTCGACCTGGTCGACATAAAGTCTCAAGTTCTATCCAACCGATTGCCTTCAAATTTTATATGAATCTTTGATAAATATTTTTATATCGTCCCTACCTTGGAAAGTTCAACACAATTTTATTTTACAATTTTTTTTTTTTTTTTAATTTTGAGATTATTGTACGAGGATCTCGTCGCCACTCCAACGTCAATTCAGTTAAAAATAAAGTGATTTTTTTCTCCTCTTATTACATATTCAAGGGTGTGGACTGAAAAACATCTGGTGTCCCCGTGGCTGGGCTCGCCCTATATTGGTGGGGTGTATCTTGGCCGGGGGGTTGTTATTTGATGAGCCCAGACCTTTTGATAGCTTCTGTTTTTTAATGTATTCTCTTTTTAATGTGTTCTTGAAATGTGTCTAAATGTATTATGTACATACTATGTTGCTATCAATAAACCTATATTTATTCATTTAAAGTGGATTCGAATCCTGGGTTAGAGCACCCTTGAGGAGAGTTTGCTCTCTAAACGGCGCTATATATGTTCTTTGGATTGATAAATTAAAAATATACAATTTTGTGAGATACGCCCCTGTATAATGACATTGATGTCATATAATGAGTCACGAATTCTGATTGTGGTTGACTGTATTCAAACATACAATAATGTATTGTATTATATTATTCCACTGTGCGGGTAAACAGAGAGGACTGGAGGTCCATCGCGATGCGGAGGTCACAGATTTCTATTATGACGGAGTCAGGATGATCTCATATGCGGGGCACCCATGTATTGTAGATTTATGTAAATTTAGACACACACAAGAAATGACTGTACAGTTTTATTTATGTACATATACAATATTAAGATTTTAGATATTTTTAACATATTCGTCTAAAACAGGAAGGGCAATAAACTATTGACGACATTTTTGGTCTAGTTTAAACTGTTGTTTTTTTTTAATCATATTTATGTTCTTATTTTTATTTATAAAATGTAGTGAAATCCGGTCAGCTGAATTAATATGTGAAAATTAATGTAGTGAAATCCGGTCAGCTGAATTAATATGTGAAAATTAATGTAGTGAAATCCGGTCAGCTGAATTGGTCTAGTTTAAACTGTTGTTTTTTTTTTAATCATATTTATGTTCTTATTTTTATTTATAAAATGTAGTGAAATCCGGTCAGCTGAATTAATATGTGAAAATTAATGTAGTGAAATCCGGTCAGCTGAATTAATATGTGAAAATTAATGTAGTGAAATCCGGTCAGCTGAATTGGTCTAGTTTAAACTGTTGTTTTTTTTTAATCATATTTATGTTCTTATTTTTATTTATAAAATGTAGTGAAATCCGGTCAGCTGAATTAATATGTGAAAATTAATGTAGTGAAATCCGGTCAGCTGAATTAATATGTGAAAATTAATGTAGTGAAATCCGGTCAGCTGAATTGGTCTAGTTTAAACTGTTGTTTTTTTTTAATCATATTTATGTTCTTATTTTTATTTATAAAATGTAGTGAAATCCGGTCAGCTGAATTAATATGTGAAAATTAATGTAGTGAAATCCGGTCAGCTGAATTGGTCTGGTTTAAAATGTTGTTTTTTTTTTAAATCATATTTATGTTCTTATTTTTATTTATAAAATGTAGTGAAATCCGGTCAGCTGAATTAATATGTGAAAATTAATGTAGTGAAATCCGGTCAGCTGAATTGGTCTGGTTTAAAATGTTGTTTTTTTTTTAAATCATATTTATGTTCTTATTTTTATTTATAAAATGTAGTGAAATCCGGTCAGCTGAATTAATATGTGAAAATTAATGTAGTGAAATCCGGTCAGCTGAATTAATATGTGAAAATTAATGTAGTGAAATCCGGTCAGCTGAATTAATATGTGAAAATTAATGTAGTGAAATCCGGTCAGCTGAATTGGTCTGGTTTAAAATGTTGTTTTTTTTTAAAATCATATTTATGTTCTTATTTTTATTCATAAAATGTAATGAAATCCGGTCAGCTGAATTGGTGTAGTTTAAAATGTTGTTTTTTTTTTAAATCATATTTATGTTCTTATTTTTATTTATAAAATGTAGTGAAATCCGGTCAGCTGAATTGGTGTACTTTAAAATGTTGTTTTTTTTAAATCATATTTATGTTCTTATTTTTATTTATAAAATGTAGTGAAATCCGGTCAGCTGAATTGGTGTAGTTTAAAATGTTGTTTTTTTTTAAATCATATTTATGTTCTTATTTTTATTTATAAAATGTAGTGAAATCCGGTCAGCTGAATTGGTGTAGTTTAAAATGTTGTTTTTTTTTAAATCATATTATGTTCTTATTTTTATTTATAAAATGTAGTGAAATCCGGTCAGCTGAAGTATTATGTGAAAATTAATGTAGTGAAATCCGGTCAGCTGAATTGGTCTGGTTTAAAATGTTGTTTTTTTTAAATCATATTTATGTTCTTATTTTTATTTATACAATGTAGTGAAATCCGGTCAGCTGAATTGGTGTAGTTTAAAATGTTGTTTTTTTTAAAATCATATTTATGTTCTTATTTTTATTTATAAAATGTAGTGAAATCCGGTCAGCTGAATTGGTGTAGTTTAAAATGTTGTTTTTTTTAAAATCATATTAATGTTCTTATTTTTATTTATAAAATGTAGTGAAATCCGGTCAGCTGAATTAATATGTGAAAATTAATGTAGTGAAATCCGGTCAGCTGAATTGGTCTGGTTTAAAATGTTGTTTTTTTTTAAAATCATATTTATGTTCTTATTTTTATTCATAAAATGTAGTGAAATCCGGTCAGCTGAATTGGTGTACTTTAAAATGTTGTTTTTTTTTTAAATCATATTTATGTTCTTATTTTTATTTATAAAATGTAGTGAAATCCGGTCAGCTGAATTGGTGTACTTTAAAATGTTGTTTTTTTTAAATCATATTTATGTTCTTATTTTTATTTATAAAATGTAGTGAAATCCGGTCAGCTGAATTGGTGTAGTTTAAAATGTTGTTTTTTTTTTAAATCATATTATGTTCTTATTTTTATTTATAAAATGTAGTGAAATCCGGTCAGCTGAAGTAATATGTGAAAATTAATGTAGTGAAATCCGGTCAGCTGAATTGGTCTGGTTTAAAATGTTGTTTTTTTAAAATCATATTTATGTTCTTATTTTTATTTATAAAATGTAGTGAAATCCGGTCAGCTGAATTGGTGTAGTTTAAAATGTTGTTTTTTTTTTAAATCATATTTATGTTCTTATTTTTATTTATAAAATGTAGTGAAATCCGGTCAGCTGAATTGGTGTACTTTAAAATGTTGTTTTTTTTAAATCATATTTATGTTCTTATTTTTATTTATAAAATGTAGTGAAATCCGGTCAGCTGAATTGGTGTAGTTTAAAATGTTGTTTTTTTTTAAATCATATTTATGTTCTTATTTTTATTTATAAAATGTAGTGAAATCCGGTCAGCTGAATTGGTGTAGTTTAAAATGTTGTTTTTTTTTTAAATCATATTATGTTCTTATTTTTATTTATAAAATGTAGTGAAATCCGGTCAGCTGAAGTAATATGTGAAAATTAATGTAGTGAAATCCGGTCAGCTGAATTGGTCTGGTTTAAAATGTTGTTTTTTTAAAATCATATTTATGTTCTTATTTTTATTTATAAAATGTAGTGAAATCCGGTCAGCTGAATTGGTGTAGTTTAAAATGTTGTTTTTTTTTAAATCATATTTATGTTCTTATTTTTATTTATAAAATGTAGTGAAATCCGGTCAGCTGAATTGGTGTAGTTTAAAATGTTGTTTTTTTTTAAATCATATTATGTTCTTATTTTTATTTATAAAATGTAGTGAAATCCGGTCAGCTGAAGTATTATGTGAAAATTAATGTAGTGAAATCCGGTCAGCTGAATTGGTCTGGTTTAAAATGTTGTTTTTTTTAAATCATATTTATGTTCTTATTTTTATTTATACAATGTAGTGAAATCCGGTCAGCTGAATTGGTGTAGTTTAAAATGTTGTTTTTTTTAAAATCATATTTATGTTCTTATTTTTATTTATAAAATGTAGTGAAATCCGGTCAGCTGAATTGGTGTAGTTTAAAATGTTGTTTTTTTTAAAATCATATTAATGTTCTTATTTTTATTTATAAAATGTAGTGAAATCCGGTCAGCTGAATTAATATGTGAAAATTAATGTAGTGAAATCCGGTCAGCTGAATTGGTCTGGTTTAAAATGTTGTTTTTTTTTAAAATCATATTTATGTTCTTATTTTTATTCATAAAATGTAGTGAAATCCGGTCAGCTGAATTGGTGTACTTTAAAATGTTGTTTTTTTTTTAAATCATATTTATGTTCTTATTTTTATTTATAAAATGTAGTGAAATCCGGTCAGCTGAATTGGTGTACTTTAAAATGTTGTTTTTTTTAAATCATATTTATGTTCTTATTTTTATTTATAAAATGTAGTGAAATCCGGTCAGCTGAATTGGTGTAGTTTAAAATGTTGTTTTTTTTTTAAATCATATTATGTTCTTATTTTTATTTATAAAATGTAGTGAAATCCGGTCAGCTGAAGTAATATGTGAAAATTAATGTAGTGAAATCCGGTCAGCTGAATTGGTCTGGTTTAAAATGTTGTTTTTTTAAAATCATATTTATGTTCTTATTTTTATTTATAAAATGTAGTGAAATCCGGTCAGCTGAATTGGTGTAGTTTAAAATGTTGTTTTTTTTTAAATCATATTTATGTTCTTATTTTTATTTATAAAATGTAGTGAAATCCGGTCAGCTGAATTGGTGTAGTTTAAAATGTTGTTTTTTTTAAAATCATATTATGTTCTTATTTTTATTTATAAAATGTAGTGAAATCCGGTCAGCTGAAGTATTATGTGAAAATTAATGTAGTGAAATCCGGTCAGCTGAATTGGTCTGGTTTAAAATGTTGTTTTTTTTAAATCATATTTATGTTCTTATTTTTATTTATAAAATGTAGTGAAATCCGGTCAGCTGAATTGGTGTAGTTTAAAATGTTGTTTTTTTTTAAATCATATTTATGTTCTTATTTTTATTTATAAAATGTAGTGAAATCCGGTCAGCTGAATTGGTGTAGTTTAAAATGTTGTTTTTTTTAAAATCATATTAATGTTCTTATTTTTATTTATAAAATGTAGTGAAATCCGGTCAGCTGAATTAATATGTGAAAATTAATGTAGTGAAATCCGGTCAGCTGAATTGGTCTAGTTTAAACTGTTGTTTTTTTTAATCATATTTATGTTTTTATTTTTATTTACAAAAGAAAAATATTTGAGAATTAATGTAGTGAAATCCGGTCCAAAATTTTGACGTTTATATAACCTTTATCAACAAAATGATAAAGGTTATATATACGTCAAAATTTTCTGCTCTATAAGATATTGTGTTTGCTTTTACGTTACATAAATTATTTTATTGGATTACGAGCCTTCAAAATGGAATGTCAAGTAGACGAAAGTGAGCATTTACGACACCTCCTTCTGTTCGCGTTCAATCAAGGGAATAAAGCTGCCAAAGCTGCTCGCGATATTTGCGAAGTGTACGGTGAAGATGCTATGAATTAAAGGACAGCTCGTCGATGGTTTTTGCGTTTCAAAGACGGTAATTTTGACCTGAAAGACATGGAGCGTTCCGGACGACCAGTGGACTTCGATGAGGACCGCTTAAACCATATTATTCATGAAGATCCCCTTCAAACCACCGTAGAATTGGCTAAGCAGATGAACTGTAGTCACATGACTGTATATTGCCATCTTAAATCAATGGGAAAAGTCCAGAAGTTCGGCGCTTGGGTTCCACATGTTTAAAGTGAGAACAACCAAAATCAACGTTCGACCACTTCTGATGGTTTGCTCGCGCGTCATCGAGCTACGCATGGCCACAAGCAAAGGTTCCTTTACCGCATCATTACTGATTTAAGATGGCGGTATACAGTCATGTGACTACAATTCATCTGCTTCGTGAAGAATATGGTTTGAGCGGTCCTCATCGAAGTCCACTGGTCGTCCGAAACGCTCCATGTCTTTCAGGTCAAAATTACCGTCTTTGAAACGCAAAAACCATCGACGAGCTGTCCTTTAATTCATAGCATCTTCACCGTACACTTCGCAAATATCGCGAGCAGCTTTGGCAGCTTTATTCCCTTGATTGAACGCGAACAGAAGGAGGTGTCGTAAATGCTCACTTTCGTCTACTTGACATTCCATTTTGAAGGCTCGTAATCCAATAAAATAATTTATGTAACGTAAAAGCAAACACAATATCTTATAGAGCAGAAAATTTTGACGTATATATAACCTTTATCATTTTGTTGATAAAGGTTAAAGAGAGAAGGTATGATGGTGTGTATAGTATAAATAAATATAGGTTTATTGATAGCAACATAGTATGTACATATCACATATAAATACATTCCAAAATCGCACATATATTGGGTGTACAAATTAGTTCGGCCCGTTTTTTTGTGTTCAAAACTGCATTTATTTCTAAACAAAATGAATGAACAGATCAATTAAAGTATTGTCCATCGCTGGCTACTACTTTTTCCCATCTCTCAGGCAATTTTCGAATTCCATCTCGAAAAAATGACTCGTCTTTTGAGGCGGAAAGCCTCAAAAGACGAGTCAATACATATCTCAAGATAAATAGCAGAAAATACATTTAAGACAGAAGCTATCAAATGGTCTGGGCTCATCTCATAACATCCTCCGGGCGAGATACATAGGGCGAGCCCGGCCGTGAGGACATCAAATGTTTTTCAGCCCACACCGTATGTACGAGTATGTACCTTGATGGTAGCGCCGACTCAACTTAGCGAGTGCGGAAATAGCATCCCCTAATATAAATTTGGTTCCATGTTTTACTACTTACTGACTTCTTTATCGGTGAAATATTGAAAAAATTATGCAATATTTTTTGTTATTATGCTTATTTTAAAATTCGACGTGACCATAAATCATTAATCAGTAAACAAAGATCAAGGAATGGCGGCGTTGGCGTTGAATCAATATAAACAATCAAATGACGACAAAAACATGCAAACACGGCACATTCATAAGCTGTTTATCAATGTCGTGTTTGCATATTTTTGTGGTAAATAAATATAATCAATTAAATAAATAAATAAATTTCGAATATTTGTCTTAAATAACAAACATTTTCATCAACATGAGCTGAAACATTCACTATTTTTTCATAAACATCAGCTAAAACATTCACTATTTTTTCATTAACATCATTTGAAACATTCACTATTTTTTTCATAAACATCAGCTAAAACATTCACTATTTTTTCATAAACATCAGCTGAAACATTCACTATTTTTTCATGAACATAATTTGAAACATTCAATTTTTTTTCATAAACATCAGCTAAAAAATTCACTATTTTTTTCATAAACATCAGCTGAAACATTCAAAATTTTTTCATAAACATCAGCTGAAACATTAACAATTTTTTCATAAACATCAGCTGAAACATTCACAATTTTTTCATACACATCAGCTGAAACATTCACATTTTGACATAAACATCAGCTGAAATATTCACAATTTTTTCATAATATTAGCTGAAACATTCACTATTTTTTCATTAGCATCAGCTGAAACATTCACTATTTTTTCATTAACATCAGGTGAAACATTCTTTATTTTTTCATTAACACCAGCTGAAACATTCACTATTTTTTCATTTACATCATTTGAAACATTCGCTATTTTTTTCATAAACATCAGCTAAAACATTCACATTTTTTTCATAAACATCAGCTGAAACATTCACAATTTCTTCATAAACATCAGCTGAAACATTAACAATTTTTTCATAAACATCAGCTGAAACATTCACAACTTTTTTCATACACATCAGCTGAAAAATTCACATTTTGTCATAAACATCAGCTGAACAATTCACAATTTTTTCAAAGATTTTTTTAAAAAAGAATTCCAGTCTGATTATCACTTAAAACCTCTTTAACATCTTTGTGGTTGGTTGGAACAGACTGCCACATGGCTATAAGCCCGCCAGGTTGTAATGTATACAACGAAAATGTAATACAATACAACTTTCGCCTCCTCCACATTCATACATCTCGTCATACACAATATTCTATCATCGTCGTTGCTGGGCCTCTTAGTCGAGGATTCTCTCGTTAACGTTGGCAAGAGATGTTGTGCCGCGGAGTTTTCGTCTCTCTTATTTTTTCTCCTCTTTAAGCGAGTGAACCGTTGCACACCAGCAAACTCACTGTACAGGATCCGATGTCACATCTGAATTGAGACGATCGAAGCACAACGGCATGTTCTTTTCCGATTTTTTTTAAAGTATAAACATGACCGAAGTCAGGTATTCTTACCCTAGGCGGAAAAAATGCCTGTGCTAGTCGAGGAGAGTAGCGCAGCGCGGAGTTCGAACAGGCGATCTTCTGCTTGTGCGTTACCGCGTGACCAGACACCTTTGTTATTCATACTTAACTTTCTTTCAAAAACTGCTAAATTTGGTCCAGCCACGTTTTCCTCGGTCTACCTCTTCCACGCACACCTTGCACTTCTTACTTGTATACTCGCTTACTCATTCTATCATAATTCATTCTCTCCACATGTCCAAACCATTTAAAAGCTCCTTTATTCATCTTACTTAAAACACTCATTTTATCTAAGTACATCGATCCGAACATCTGTTGAACAGTTATATCCCAAAAATCTCTCCGCTCTTGGCCGAAATCGTCCCATGCCTCCCTCACCCCTCAGCCTCCAGCCATTGAAGCGTGTATATCGGTGCCAGTTCGAACAGCATTTAATCTTGTTTGCGCTCCCCTGAAGATGAGGTGTACTCCTTGAAACCGGTAGGGTTATACCGTCATAAAAAAGTGGAAAAAACAGTGTTTGATAAAAATAAATTACAATGTCTTTAAACCTCCACAACGTTAATGCCTTAACTATAAACAACATATCTACGTATTCATTTATGATGTCTTCTTTCAAACAGCAACAAAAATCTTGAAAGGCTTTATAAACAATAAAATGACGGCAAAAAATATGCAAACAAGACATTTATAAAACTGACATAACAACAGCTGTCAGATATTTGCGACAAGTCCGCATAAATAGCATTCATAATATCTCGGTGGATCCGCCCATTGTCTGCTTGGCGGCCATCAGTGACAGAAATAAAGGTTTGCGCCACAAAAATGGTGTAGGTACACCTCCATAACGGGGGCGATGACTTCACCTTAGCCGTTCAAGAATTCGCATCGGCACCTGAGGCCTAAATTCTTGTTCCTATTCCCGGCCCAGTTGGTAACAACATGTGACGTTTTTTTCCTGGTTTATCATTAACCATTTTGTATCTTCCGTTGCCGTCTTCGATACACTGATGAAATTATTTGTATATTTATTTATAACAAGTACGAGCAAGCGTTTGGAAAATGTGAATGAGGTCAGTATACAAGAAGTACGAATGGTTGTAAAATATTGCACATGAAAAAAAGGAAAAGTTGTAATGAAATGAGTATAGAATTAATAGTGTATAGGGGTGAAGGAATGATTGAGTGGGTGAGACAGTTTTTGAACAAATGTTAGGAATCGGACTATATGGTACACTGAAAGACTTGAGGAGTGTAGTGAAAGTTTCGTTACATAAAGGTAAGAATGCAAAAATGGAGTGTTAAAGTTACAGAGCGCTATTAACATAGTTTGCTGAATGTAGTAAGTAAACTGTATGGAAAAAATAAAATACATATATTGCACGTCTGTAGATTTGAAAAATATATATAACTGTGGAATGAGAGACAAGGTGTGGAAGATATATACGAGGCGTATCCAGAAAGTAAGTATACTGAGGCCCTCACGACCGGATGGATTGTATTTTCGACATGTTGGCTACACTTCCGTGTAGCCTGACCCTTCCCCTCCGCAACGAGACCGGTTCGAGGTCAGTACGTTGAGAAGTGTCGACGCGACAACACGTTTCGTGAAAAATGTCAATCCAATCTCCCGCCAAGTGCGAAATACGCGGCGTCATCCGTTATCCCGTTTGGAAGGGAAAACCTCCGGTTGAGGTTTATAATGAGGTGAAAACTGCATATGGTGATAAAGCTATGAATCGTACGAGTGTGTACAAGTGGTGTCGCGAGTTTAAAAACGGTCGTACGTCTGTACATGATGATCAGAGGAGCGGAAGACCTTCAATTGTGACTGACGAAATTGTGGAAAAAATCGAAAATGCGCTCCGTGACGATCGCAGATTGACTGTGGATGAACTTTCTGCGATGTTTCCGCAAATCTCCAGATCTCTACTACACGAAACCATCACAGAAACGCTCGGATATCGGAAACTGTCCGCGAGGTGGGTCCCAAAACAGCTGACAGACCAACACAAGTTGAATCGAGTGGAGGCCGGGCAAGAGTTTTTGAGGCTGCAAACTCCATGGAGAAGAATACGGAATAGATAGAATAATACGGAACGAACAGAATACGGAAGGAAGTGATAAGGGATGAATTTCAACTTTAGGCTGATGTGTTGAGTAAGGTGGAGAAGGAGCACGCTGAGATGGTTTGGACATGTGAAACGAATGAATGGAGAAAGACTAACAAAATAGACATATAATGCAAATGTGAGTGGAAGACGTGTTAGAGGAAGATGATGAAAAATATGATTGTATCAAGTAAATTAAGTTGTTGGATTGTATTGTTCTTTCGTTATATACAGTACAACCTGGCGAGCGTATTGCCATGTGGCAATCTCTTTCAATCAACCAGAAATATTTAAAAGAGGTCTTAAGTTAAAGCCAGACTGTAATTTTTTATTTAATCTGGAATTTGATCTCGCAACTTCCGGGTTGGGAGACAGGTGTCTTACAAAAAAGGTCACGGAGGTCGTTGTTCTCGGTTTGTATTGTAGGTTAAGGATGTGTGTCGAGATCGGAAAGTGTTGCGCTCCACCTTTCTGCCTACGCCGACAGGGAACTAGTGTGATGGCATCTATGTAAAGGGTCTTTCTAATTGAGCGATTTTTTTAAATTCTTGGCGGAAATACAGATGGCGTCGCGAACTTACCTGGGTCTTGTGACATTTGAGGAGTGTAACGTATGACATTTATAAAAATAGAGTCGTGTATAATACAACAACGCGTTCAAATAGAAAATTATTTTATGTATTGTAATCTCCGGAAACGGTGATGTTAATTGGCCACCAAGATCATGTGATCTGACACCGTTGGACTATTTTCTCTGGGGTTACGTGAAAAGCCAGGTCTATAAGAATGACCCCCGATCAATTCCTGAGATGAAGGACGAAATTATTCGCGTTATTGGTGAGTTAGAACTGCAACTAGCCAAAATGTCATCGAATATGTTGACAAAAGAGTGGACATCTGTGGAGCTGCAAGAGGTGGACATTTGGAGGATATTGTTTTTGTGTTTAAATGTCATACGTTATATGCTGTTTATAGTTAAGGCACTAACGTTGTGGAGGTTTAAAGACATTGTAATTTATTTTTATCAAACACTGTTTATTCCACTTTTTTGTAACGGTATAACCCTACCGGTTTCAAAGCTTTCACCTCATCTTCAGGGGAGCACAAACAAGACTAAATTCTGTTCGAACTGGTACCGATATACACGCTTCAACGGTTGGGGGCTGAGGGGTGAGGGAGGCGCGGGACGATTTCGGCCAAGAGCGGAGAGATTTTTGGGATATAACTGTTCAACAGATGTTCGGATCGATGTACTGACTTAGAAATTTCTAGGGCCTCTAATCTGTCCAATATATTTCCTTTACTACTGATATGTAAGAATTTGGCTTATACTTCATTGACTACTAAAAAGTTTTTATTTTAAATCAAAGCAAATTGTGTGTTTTATTCAAGAATTAAAAAAAAAATTTAAAAAAAACGCTCAATTTGAAAGACCCTATAGGTATTATATTTACCATTTAAGACTTGATGACTTCACACAAGTGTTTTGGTATTTTAAAGCGTGGTCATGGATATTCACAATGTGGGTTGGGTCTCTTTAACATATTAATATGTCCAACTACAGTAAGCACCAGCCTTGTGGCAGCCACACGCTATTCTTGGGAGTGACAGAGTGCCATTATTTTGCCGAATTCTCGCCTTATCTTCGAGAATAAAACCTACCAAGTAGTCCAGATGGCTTGTCTGGTCTATGTAGACAGGTCGTGGACAACCAGTGGTGGAAGAGCGAAATTAATAATCATCATTAACACTTTCTTTTCCTATGTCTCTATCCATAGTACGCTATCGTATTCCATATATGAAAAGCAAAAAGTTCACATTGGCTCATGTGTCGCGAATGGATTTTTTTTAAATATTTGCAATGAATTCACCATGTCGAACTTCTCACGGAGTGTAACTATAGAAGTCTCGAAACAAGAAGGCAAGAATCCATTGCGATATTCCTACTTAAGGTTTTTCAAGGTAGATTTAACTGTTTCGCGATTCTGGAAGCACTAAGTTTATATGTACCTAATAAATATAGCCGTGCAAGGAATCACCCACTGTTCTACATACCAACTTACAGGACGAATATCATAGCTAAACACTCAGTCACGCGTGGTATAGAGATATTGAACCAACTGAATGACACTGTGGATAGTCTCGGCATCGCCTAGCAGTATGAAAAGAATCCTGGCTGATATTCTTAATAACGAATAAGCTAACGTTAGAAGCAGACCCTCTTTGTGTAACAGGAGAAATCCGTGCAAAGTGGATAATTTTTTTTTAAATGAATGTCAGGAGTCAGGAGTAGACGGTGAAGATGGAAAAAAATCGTACTTTATTCCACTCTTCAGACCTGGCGCCCATTATAATGGACACAACGTTCATACCCCCTTTTCAACTCGCCCACCACACTTAAACATACGATCCAGATAACAGAACTCATCAACATGTTCCAATTTCTCTGAGTCAACCCATACATTGTACTCATTTTTTACGACACCTCTTTCTATAACCAATAATAATGATAACAACGTCTGCATTTCAGTGTGTAAATGCAGCACTGCGATATAATTTCAACGTGTTTAATTTGTTATTGCAATAGTCATATTTTAATGGCTTGACATGTAATAAATTAAGGGTCTTTAGTTTTGGCAAACGGTCGTTTTCTCGAGTAATGAAATAATTTATAGTTTACGCCTTTCAGACCTGGCGTCCATTATAATGGACGTAAAGTTCATATCATGCAGTTTCACTTTGTAAGCAACTTGGTTACATATTTCTGTTCCTAATGATAACAAATGTAGTGTAGGATACTATATTATCGACTTTGAACGTTTTGGGCGCCATCTATCTAACCTAAACAATATTGCATTTTGTAGGGTTGAGGTTTTTTTTTATGTTTTCTGGAGTAACAGCTGGAGTGGAGTCATTTGGACGACCAGAGCGTTCAGCATCATTTGTGTCTGTACGACCACGTTTGAAATCAGCATACCACCGACAAATGGTTGTTTTCGACGGAGCAGAGCCCGGATAACACTTTTCAAGCCATTGCCGAGTTTGAACGGTATTTATTCCCATTAAAAATCAATGTTTTATGAACACACGAAATTCGTTTTTTTTTGCATTGTTTTGAAAATAGCAAAAGTAGCGTCACTAAAACCACTGTAACTCAATGACACAATGTCGGAATGTCACGAAAGTTTGACACGTAACTTCTAAACGTTGCTACTAACTGAGAATGGTATGAATTTGTTACTAGAGGCGCCATCTGTTTGTTAGTTCCGGGACTTATTGATCGATGTGTTAACTAGGCGCATTATAGTCGTGATGTTGATAATTCTACTATTCTATATATTTCCCAGCTTTGACATCGCATTTTTTCATGCCAGTTAATTTATTTGTTCTTTTGTATGTTCATATTTTACAACAGTAAAAATCGACTCTCAGCTAAGCATAAAGCTGTCTCGGAACTGCCGACCAGCCTAGTAAGACGGGTGATATAGGCCTTTGTCTTGTTTAGAATTTTAGCGGATGTCCTTGAAGGACGCGCTGATGATTTTGATTGTTTGGTATTTAAATAAAATACGTCAATTAGCGATGCGAAAAGAGAGAGTGAATGAATCAATGAATAATAAATAATGATTAATGATGATTTATTTATCGGTAAGTAGGTATTTATACATTTCAGAAAGGGCGCGGGAGTGCGCCCGCAATATATTTTTATCTCGCTTATGTACGTGCAGAGATGGTCGATTGAAATATTGCAGATATCGCAAATAATATTGTGGGTAGACAATTTGTTGGCGAAAACGGCGAGACAGCGTGATGCGTTCTCTTTCTACTGTGGAATGTATCGTAAATAGTATTTGTGGGTAAACAATTTCAATGTTTTGGTATGCGACCTTTGGACATATCCAAAGGTCATTTCGTCGGTCGTTGACCGTGTACGTTGACAATATTTCAGCGACGACAGTAGTTCCTACAGAATTATGAAAACATTCAAATAAATAAATTAATAAGTTATATGGAAAGCTGCTCAGCACGGCGGCAAATAGTTGTCAACCCCTGCAAAGAGCATTAATATAGTGACAATATTATTATGAGCCGAACACATATGCACTTGTCCAAGTAAACACACGAGACAGATTAGACGAGATACAGTAGCAGCGACCGAGCTGTGGTTACGTGGGCGAAATTAATCGCGAAAATAGCGACATCTATTTAGAATACGTATTTAAGTACAGCGAGCCCTCGCCATCCGCGGTTTGAATTATACGCGTTAATAAAATAACGAAAACAATATAAAATTCCAGACCTCAAGATATGAACGCGATAATACAGTGCTTCTAAAACTTTTTCATATCACGACCCACGAAATTTGAGTTGTGATGTATACAAAGAAAGTGTAGTAGACGTTTTTTCAAATTTGTTTAATCAAATACTTTTTATTCCACTTTATATAACGGTATAACCTTACCGGTTTCAAGGTTTTCCCCTCATCATCAGGGGCGCACAAACCAGACTATAAATAACGGTACTCAGTGACCGGTGTTTCATCATGCAATATTTAAATAAATTTGTTATTTATTTGTGAATTTATTTCAACAAAATTTTCTCTTTTTTTCGCTGACAGTTAATCTGAAGTGTTATTTGTGTTTTTTTTTTAAATTTTATTAAAAGTTTTTTTCTTAATCTACATGTATATGGGCATTGGCTGAAAAACATCTGATGTCCTCACGGCCGGCCTCGCCCTTTATTGGTTGGTTGTATATCTGAGTGAAAATCTGAGTTGTGCTGTGTACAAGGAAAGTTATACATTATTTTGTTAATTTATGTAATTAAAGACTGTTTATTCTACTTTATATAACGGTATAACCCTACCGGATTCAAGGTTTTCACCTCGTCATCAGGGGAGCACAAACAAGACTTTTTTGTACTCCCTGATGATGAGGCGAAACCCTTGAAACCGGTAAGGTTATACAGTTATATAAAGTGGAATAAAAAATCTTTGATTAAACAAATTAAAATGTCTATAAACCTCCACACCGTTAATACCTTAACTATAAATAATATTTTATACATGTTTCGCTATAACTACCAGACGTTATTTGTTTAATACTAGTGGATTCGAGTCCTCGGGTTAGAGAGCCCTTAATTAAGCCTTTTAATCCCAGCATATTTTGCATAAAATGTGCGAAAAATCCTAAAGCATTTTTTAGCAAAAAAACAGTAGTTTATATTTTATCTCAGTGAATATTTAGTTTTAAAATCCTTTTTTTGTGGAGATGTACCTGTAGAGTGTAAAATAATAAGTAATTTTCATATTGTATAAACAATTTTTTTTTATTATTCAACATAAAAACTTGTACGAAAACTTTGCGGCCGATGATCGGCCCCGTGGGATTTTCGCATACACCAGTTGGGGCCGATAATCGGGCCCGTGGGATTACAAGGGTTAAGGAGAGTTTGGTCTCTAAACGGAGTTCAACTAAACGACACGGTGTAAAAGGGTTAAGGCGAGTTTACTCTCTAAACCATAGTTTCTCAAATTTTTCACCCCGTAGACCACTTGCCGATTTTTTTTGTTTTCCGTAGACCCCCTGCCTGCCTAATATTGATTTTTTCTAAACTTACTAACTTTAAATCTATTTTTGACAGCTGACACAGTGCTGTTCACCTTGATAAGGGTTTTTTGTAGAGTGGACTATTGTAAAAACAGAAAAAACATGTACAATTTTTATTCATACCTTTATTGAAGTAAATATTTGGCTTTGGAACGAAACAAATCAAAACCTGGTAAAATTTTTACATAAAATGAATACACAAATAATACTGTTAATGAAAGGGATGGACCTGATGCTCTGATAGCAACGGTTCAATATTTGGCTTCAAATTAGTGAGGTATAGTCTTGAATCTCCACGATCCGTGATTTGCACTCGATTTCTTTTTTACGTAAGAAGATTGTCAACCGCCCTAAAACCTCTTTCCACGAGGTATGAAGATGGAAAAAGCTAACAAAAACTTTTTTGCAATAGTCCATAATGCAGGATAAGCAACAGGAATATCTTACTGTAGCCAGAACTGCTGATACCCCTTTCTGAACTGCACCTTAAGTTCTTCGTTTGTACTTATTCTAATCAGTTCTTCTTGTAATATATACATAACATATATGTACACACAATCTGTGTTAGGTGTAATAAGACATTTACGGAACGCCTAAATATTGATGATAATCTGCCTAAATGGGATCCGCTCACGTGGACCCCCATTTACATCTCGTGCACCCCCATTTTCTTTTCTCGCTGATATAGAGATTGTTTATTGGCCTTTCCAGTTCACCGCTCCTCTTTCTTTACGTCGTCCTTTACTGTCCATGCAGTGAGACTCTGGAATCAGTTACAAACCAATATAGGACTCGCTCCGTCCTTGGCATGCTTTTAAGAAGCGACTGAAAATACGCTTAATTTGTAGTCAGTAAAATGACGTGTTTCATTCCTTATTTTTATTTTCCTTTCCTCTCCACCATCCCTTCCTTTCCTTTTGATTGATGATATCTCACTTTGTATGAAAAATAATGTTCGAGTGATTGTCCGTCTTTGTGGGGTTCGTGGGCATATGCTCACGTATGTGTTTATGGATTTCGTGGGGATGGATAGTCATTTGAATGATTTATGCGACCACGTAACTTGCTTCATTTACTTTTGTCTGGTTTGGTTGGAAGAGATTGCCGCCTGTCAATAAGCCCGCCAGATTGTATTGCAATAAAAGTGTTAAATAAATAAAATAAAATAATAAATAGACCCCCTGCAAGTCGAAATCTACCCCTGGGGGTCCATATAGACCACTTTGGGAATCTTTGCTATAAACGAATTGAACAAGTTCAAGTAAACGGCACGGTGTAAATGTGTGTATACAATTTTTTTCAGACAACCTATTTCGATGGTTTGGGCCACGTTGCGCAAAGCAAATAGGGCATTCCTTGCCCATATAAATATTGATGACCAAATTTAAAATGCAGTTAACGTAGGAAGGCATTCAACACTGTCGGCAACTCACAGCGAACGAATTTGATGTTGTGAGACGTGTATTTCACTTAACGCAGTAAACAGGGCAACGACACTTCGACTTCCAAAATAATAACAAAAAGGAACAAATGTATATTTAAAAAAATATGAACAATACACACACATGCACGCATACCGTATTGTATTGTGACGGTACGCATGTGTGTATTGCTTGTGTATAATGTGGTATTGAAATACGAGGGTCATCTAGAAACTAAGGTTACAAGGGCTTCTGATGCCAGGGGATTTTTTTTTTCGATGTTGGCACACCTGGCGTGTAGGGGGGATCCTAACGGTCAGTTTGTTTGGTCCCGCGTGTTAATCGGCCATTTTCTTCAGTCACAGTAAATTCTTGCAATGGAGAGGTCGTCGCGCGGTCCATGCATTTCTTGATCTTCCTCTATCACACCTTCCACTTCCATTTGCACTGTATATTTGTTTTGTCAGTCGTTCCTCATTAATTCGATCCACGTGCCCAAACCATCTAAAAGTGCTCTTTTTCATCTTACTCAACACACCAGCCATGCAATAATATATACAACTCTTTTTATATAATTGGGTTAAACTAGTTTAAGCCAGAGAAATCGTAAAAGTTGCATGGGAAGCTGTAGGGATCTGGAAAAGGCGAAAGATTTGTGTCGAGATAGGAAAGTCTGGCGCTTTGTCATCTCTGCTTACACCGACAGGCAAATGGTCCGATGATGTGTATGTAATTGGGTTAAAGCTGTATCAAATATACAATAAAATAATAATGCAAGCGAAACTTTGACATTTTCTCTTTTCTTAAATGTATTTTTTTAATTGTTTTCGAACAAATGAAAATATTTTTAATTGTTTCGAACAAATGGAAATATTTGTAATTGTTTCGAACAAATGAAAATATTTTTAATTGTTTCGAACAAATGGAAATATTTGTAATTGTTTCGAACAAATGGAAATATTTGTAATTGTTTCGAACAAATGGAAATATTTGTAATTGTTTCGAACAAATGGAAGTATTTGTAATTGTTTCGAACAAATGGAAATATTTGTAATTGTTTCGAACAAATCGAAATATTTGTAATTGTTTCGAACAAATGGAAATATTTTTAATTGTTTCGAACAAATGGAAGTATTTGTAATTGTTTCGAACAAATGGAAATATTTGTAATTGTTTCGAACAATAGGAAATTTTTTTTAAAATTATTTTCGAACAAAAGGATTTTTTTTAATTTGTGTTATTGAAACTTGGGCCGTTTTTTATAAAGAGGTTTACATAAATAAACATAGGTTTATTGATCGTACCATAGGACATACAGTACCCGGCGGTAAGTAATACACATCGAGCTTAGAAAAGAGACTGTCGGCCATAATCGGCTAACTTCGGCTTTGCAGAGCGTCGTCTCTGTCGCACGATGCGCTAACAGTCCAGCATCTGTCCGACTGACAAATCGCGACGGTACACGTGTATGAATGACAGAGACGACGCTCTACAAAGTCGAAGTTATCCGATTATGGCCGACAGTTTCTTTCTTAAACCCGATGTGTATTACTTACCGCCGGGTATTGTACGTACCACTAAGGTTCAAGTTTCTGGTTTGAAACAATGAGAACGTGTATGGACAGATACCACGCCGATCGCATGGTCAGGCGACGTTATAGTTAAAATTTGATACTTCTATTTTGTATGTCAACTACAGCCGATACAAGACGTGTTGTTTCGTTGTATTCTGAAATGTAAAAAATTGTATATCGCGCGGTTATTAAGTTTCTTTATTAAGGAAAATTCAGCCGAAATTAAATGACCTTTAGAAATATGCTGACGCCGATTCATTTATGTCGAGCTTTACGATTCTTTTGAAAGAAACTACAATCGGGCTATTTTATTTTTTCAACGTATAAGATTAATATAACGAAACAACACGTCTTCTTTGGTGGGCGTGGCTGGCATGTTATCTGTCCATGCACGCCTTTACTTGTTCAAGTCAGAAACTTATTGATCTTAATAGTGTATATCCTAAAAATACACACTCGCATATGTTTAGGCAATGGTAAATACACATTATAGAGAGAGGCTATCAAACGGTTTGGGTTCATCTATCCTTCCTATTGAGATACACCCCCGCCAATAGGAGGGCGATATCGACCGCGATGATGTCAGATGTTTTACAACCGACAAGCTGATTATCAAATGTTTTTTAACCGACAACCTAATTGTCAGACGTGTTTCAACCCACAACCTAATTGTCAAATGTTTTTCAGCCCACAGTCTAAGTCAGATACTATATGTTTATAACATACAATACAATATAATTGTCAGGTGTTTTTCAACCCACAACCTAATTGTCAGGTGTTTTTCAATCCACAACCTAATTATCAGGCGTTTTTCAACCCTCAAACTAATTGTCAGATTTTTTTCAGCCTACAGTCTAATTGTCAGATATTTTTCACCCACAACCTAATGTCGATATTTTTCAACTCACAAACTGTCAGATGTTTTACAGCCCAAACCCAAAACGTTATATTTTCAGACCGTCAAATTTGCAATTTCAGAATAATAATTATAAGTCAGACCACTTAAGTGTCCGTCTCACTTTGGTTGCTCCCCCATTCTTGTGTAAATTAATCCTCGATTTTGACCCTCACAATGCGATTAAAAGCGAAACGTTACGCCAATGTTATCGGAGTTAAAATACCCGGCGGTGAGTCAACCGCCAACCACAGTTACGTGAAATAACCGTGACATGAGTAACGCGCTACCACACTCTTAACGGGACAGCGGTGGTTCGGGCGCGTGGAACGGCTGGTCACGGATACATAGAACAAAGAAACAAATCCAACATTTTTTTGTGCTACATTCTTGAGGACTTCAATAGTAACCAATTATGTCATAGCAGAATTGAAATATTTTATTTTATCACAATATTTAAAATTCTGATGAAAGGTATGAAATAAGATTTATTTCGGTGCCGTATTCGCGAACTGTGCTCTTAACCCTTCCTCTTCCCTGTGATGTGTAACTAGTACACATTGCTTCTAAAAACTTTAATATCTCTATAAATATAATAAATACTGGGTTCAGATTTTACGTATTCCTCCGTAATACATTTACGCATTGAATGAAAAAAATAATATTAATAATAATTAGCACTTATCGGCCACATCAAGAGATATTTTGTGAAAATCGGGAATAAATTCACCAATACAATCAAACGTGTGCCAGTGTGGGACGTAGGTATATTCATTCTAAAAGACCGCTATGGGTGAGGAAGCGACGTTATTCACGTCTCACTCTCACTTTACTTCGGTATGTGGGAACGCAAGAAATAGAATCTCGGTTCGCTCGCTTAGTAGGTCGGCGGCTTTCGGTAGAGGTGGTCGCTTTGCCCGTTTTGTTAACGTTGGCCGATGTTTTTTTTTAAGTTTTCAGTAATTATATTTCTTCAAATTTAATTAATTTAAGAGATTGGCTATGAATATTCTTATTTTTCCGATTTTAAATCGCTCATTTTTACACGTGTATTGATGTGTATTGAATACGCAGCACCGGAACGGGCGGATTTTTTTTAGCACAGGAAGGGAAAGGTTAGAAGCATCACAACTTGTATCGGACATATGCGTCACATAGATGATTTAATTTGATTTTGTATTACCTCTGAAATTGTTAAGAAATTGTTATTGTTTATTGTCGTATTGTAATGAATTATCTGTGTTTAACCTGTATACCTGTACACATTGTATTTAATTAAATGTTCCTTATGCGTGGCCTTCGCAATAATCACTGTAGATGATCGGACACCCCATACGCGCGGAGAGCGCGTGGTATGCGTGGCGCTTGCAAGCCGTGACGGCATACACAATTGAATCAAGGAGCTTACGATAAGCAATGGGCTACACATAAGAAACAAAAAACAGAAAAAATACATTCTCATCTGCTAACGTCTGAAACGTTTTTATTTCAACAAACTTCTACCTGGCAAAGAGGAATGTTTTCACTGAAAACGCAAGAAGCAAACCGGAATCTCCGAGAAGTAAACGGTAGCCATCTACCTGTTGTACAGTCTTTGTACCGGTGCTGTACACCACTCGCAAACGGAATGACCTTGTTGAATGAATTTTCTGATACCGATATCTTACACATCTCAGTGGATACATTGAGGAATAAATTCTTAAATAAACTTTGTAGGTTTAACTGAGTCACTTCACTGGGAACCTTGGAGTAACATTGTTTTGCGGTTGTCATTGTGCTATATTTAAACTTAATATTTATAAGTTATTTGACGTAATTGGGTTTAGCCTGTATCAAATGTAAAATAAAATAAAATAGACATGACAGAATGAAGTGATTAGGAATGAATATGAACTTAAAGCGGATGTGTTAAGTAAGATGAAGAACAGCACGCTAAAGTTTGGACATGTGGAACGAATGAAAAAAAGAAAGACTAAAAAAAACATACATAGAGTGCAGATTTGAGTGGAAAACGTGGGACAGAAAGACCAAGGGAAATATGGTTGGATATAAGTCAGAGAAATCGTAGAAGTTGTATGGATGCAGAAGAGGTATAGGATGTGAAAATGTGAGTGGAAGACGCGTTAGAAGAAGTGTAGTATGGTTGGACGAAGTAAATATTAATGAAAAAAGACTTTATCAGCGTTTCGAGTTAGAGAAAACTCTTCTCGAGGGCGCTAACTCAGGAATCGATGTTGTTTGTAAAATATCATATAACTAAACTATTCAACGTTTGAGATGAAGGCCAAAGCAAGTATAGTTGGATCAAGCGAATAATATTTTGAATGAATGGAAAGTCGGAGAAATTGTATTTTTTTATTGTCATTTGGCAATCTTTTCCAACCAATCAGAAATCTGTTGAATGTGTGCTAAGTGAAAACCAGACTGGAATTTCATTTTTTTTTAAATGGATTCCAGCGGAGATCAAACCCGCAACCTCCGGATCGGAAGTTGTATGGGTGTGGAGAAAGCAAAGGATGTTTGCCGAGATAGGAAAGTCTAACGCTTTGTTTTCTCTGTCTAGCCCGACAAGGAGATGGCGTAATCGTATATCTGCATGGTATTACACTTTCATTATATACAGTACAAACAGGTGGGTCAATTGACACGTGGCAATCTTTTCCAGCCAACCACAAAGGCATTTAAAATACATGACCAGAACTCTTTTACAAAACTGGCTACCAACGTGAAACGACACTGCAACCTCGAGTTGTAAGATAGGCGCCATAGCAACTCGGACACGAAGGTCATGATTTATATGATTATACTTTCATTGAACATAATCGTGGGAGTATTGCCACGTGTCGATCTCTTTCAACCAACCAAAACATATGTTAAAGACGCTTAAATTAAAACCAGATTATCAGGTCTGTATGCTGTAATGCTTGGTTCAAATCCATCATTTGTTGTCGGTAGCGTTCAATATTAACGGTTTTAGCAGCTCATAATAGATAACACCCTTCTGATCCCACCAAACACAGAGCATTGTCTTCCGTCCATTGCGATTTGGCCTTGCAGTCGATGTCGCTGGTTTGCTTCGAGTTACCCATGATCTTTTACGCTTAGGATTTTCGAAATATATCTATTTTTCATCGCCAGTCACAATTCGATGGAGAAATGATTTTCTTTTATACCTGGCGAGCAGCATTTCGCAAGCGGTTTTTTGGTTTTCCTTCTGTCTTTCATTCAGTTCATGTGGAACCCATTTTCCCACCTTCTGGATCTTTCCCATGGCTTTCAAACGTATGGAGACGGCTTCTCGTGTCACATTTAATTGATCCGCGAGTTGTTGTTGCGTTTGAGCGTCATCCTCAACCAACAATGCTTGTAATTAGGCGTCTTCAAACTTTCTCGGTGGTCTTCCACGTTCTTCGTTTCTCACGTCAAAATGGCCACTTTTGAATTTTTTAAACCATTCAAAGCACTGTGATTTACCAAGAGCATGCTCACCGTAAGCTTCGACAAGCATTTTCGACGCGATTCTGCAGCAGTTTTCTTCAAATGGTAACAGAAAATCGATGCTGTCCGCAAATCGTAGTTTTCAGGCACAAAAACAGGCATTTTCAACGCTATGAAAACATATGTAGTTGTATTAAACTTGTATTGTTGTGAGTTAAAAGTCGTTGACAAATGTAAACACAAGAAAAAAGCGCCAATGACGCGGTTTGTCAGTCACTACATTGACAACTAGAGCCATCTATGAGCGAGTTCCGGTTTCATATTTACAGACCTGATAGAAGTACTTTTTTTATAAAAATCAGGTATCAAATGTTATTAAAATATAAACGTGATTGTCATCGTAGCATTCCGACGGACACATCTGTGTTGCTGGCCCTGTTCAGTGGAATATTCTCGCTGTGAAGGCACGCACTGGTGAGAAACTGGAGCTTTCTGTGGAACGAAAAACGTTTCTGTCAAAGGATGAATATCAAACCATCATGATCGTTGCACCTCAGCGAGTAAGTAGGCCTATTGCCAAGAAGCTTTTTTTTTAAATACTTGTATGCTGTGACGACCTCCATGGCCTAGTTGGTAAGACGCTTGTCTACCAACCCGGAGGTTGCGGGTTCAAATCCCGGTGAAACCTAGATTTTTTTTAAAAGGATTCCAGTCTGTTTTTCACTAAAGGCCTCGTTAACATATTTCTGGTTGGTTGAAAGAGATTTTTTACTGTCTACAGCGAAAGTGTAATAGATTACAATACAATATGTTAATAACAATAATAATAGAATTAAAATTTATACAGCGCCATTTAGAGAGTTGATTTTTCTCAAGGGCGCTCAAATTTTGGATTCAATCCCACTATTATTGACATATTAAAATACGACCAAGTTGCGTGCAAGGATAGGAAGATAGTGGCTGCAGCCATTAAATAAGGAACTGTATATGTTTTAAAAAACATATTTGGTAAGACAACTGTAGAAAGCTTTCCAACGTAAGACGAACTACAAATAAACCTTTTGTAGATCATCGGATATGCGGTATTAGCACGTGAGTCTTTGAGTGTTATGTGTGTGTAGTGTTTATACTCGTACATAATCATACATTTTGATAGGATCTCCTGAAAAACTTTGTCCTTCAAGTTCTTCCAAAGGCTGCATCGTTCTCGTCATTGCTGCTCCACGTAATCGAGGATCCTCTCACCATTCCGACGTCAATTCATTTGGAAAACGAAGCTGTGCCGTGGAGTTTTTTGTTTCAAGCGAATGAACCGTTGCACACCAGCAAACTCACCAGCCACACCGATGTACTGAATCCGATGGCACACCGAAGTTAAACGATCAAAGCTCACCGACACGTTTTTTTTTTTCATTTTTTCTTTCTCTTTTTTTAAAAGAATAAATATGACCGAAATCATTTTACGAAAGGATTAAGGTTTTAGTCGGAAGAAAACATTATATTTTTTAATTACATAATTACTTTTGAAGTGAAACTTATATAGGCGCGGTAGGGCAAATTGGCCTGAACGTCACGAAAAGTGAAACGCTTCCCCTTCTCCGACTTTAATGGTAATATTTTAAATGATCTTTAATATTTATTTACATTAATATAAATAAATAAATTTAAGAAATAATAAATATTAAATATAAATTTATAATTAATAATATAAATAAATAATTTAATAATATTATAATAATAAATATTTATATTTAATTTCATTTAATCAATTAAATAATATTTAATTTAATTCATTAATTAATAATAGTCAATTAATTATAATTGATAAATGTAATTTAATAAATATAATATAATATAATAAATAATTAATTCACAATTAATATAAATTAATAATAATTATTATTATTAATAATTATTCATAATAATAATAATATTATTAATAATATTAATATTAATTAGTATTAATATTAATAATAATAGAAATATTAATAATAATTAATCAGTTAATATTAATAATTAGTTAATTAATTATATTTATATTAATTAATAATATAATATTAACATTCTAATTATTAATTAATATTAATTAATTATAATTATTATTAATATATTTATAACAATTAATTAATTAATATAATTAATTATAATTATTACATAATTAACTAATAATTAACTATAATAAATAATTATTTTCAATCAATTAATTATTAATTATTTAGTTTAATTTATTTATATTAATTAATTAATATAACCATTTCATAACTCTAAAAAAAACGTAAATGGAAAAAAACGAATGCATAAAATCAACTTTTCCTAGGAGCTAAGAAGTTCCACTTCTACCGCGCGAGAGTCTTACGGATCTGTTTCTTTTTCGTTGCTGGGCCTCGTAGTCGAGTATCCCCTCGCCATTACTACGTCAATTCAGTTGGAAAGCGAAGCTGTGCCCTTGAATTATCGTTTCATTTTTCTTTTTTTTTCTCCTGTTTAAGTGAGTGATCCGTTGCACACCAGCAACCTCACCGGCCACACCGATGTACTGGATAAAATGGCACACGTAAAGTGATACCACAGCAGACTGGCATTTATTACCAATTGTTTTCAAATAATAGATATGGCCGATACCATAGGTATATTTCTGTGGCGTTATGGCACAAGCTGATATGTCCCTTTTTGGTCATATTGTGTTAATAATATTCTCCCAATGTATAGAGAATATTTCTCAGCATGGTGTGGCAACACTTGGTTTGTCAGTCATTATCCAAACAAAAGATATATCGTTTGGAAAAAACTTTAAAAAATATTTATTTATACTGATTTTAACAGCTTATCAAAGTTAACATTTCTTCTCCTGTAAACTAAGGTAAACACATATCAGCTTGTGCCATAATGCCACAGATTTATATATCCGAATATTAGCCGGAAAAAAAAGCCTTTGTCATTTGAGGGTAATAGTACAAAAGCTCCACACTCCACCCATATGCCAACACTTTGAAGTAGACAAAGGTTTTTAAGTGGGAAAAAAAAACAATTGTGGATTTTTCACTTCAAATATTTTGATGTAAACCTGTTGCGTAACAATTGAACAAACAAACTGATAATAATAATAGAATATTTATAAAATAACCTGAAGTACGTTTATATGTGATCGTGCCTGGTCTTCTAATAAAAAACGTGTTATTTTTCAACAATACGTCCATTGTTCTAGGAAAAAAGATTGTTATCTAGAAAAATAAAGTTTTATGTGTATAATGGACGTTAGGTTGACTTGGACCCACACAAGCACACTTACTCGTAAATAGATCGACATATCTAATCTGCAAACTGTTCGCGTGACTTGATAACTCGCAGTAAAACGATTGCCTTTTAGAATATATATTAGATAATTCGACTAATGCCGTGAAAGTCGAAAATGAAAGAAAACATACTGTAACCGTGAACCGAGAATGAAATAAAACATACATGCATATGCAATAGCTATTGCATAACTTACGTTACAGGGGAGCACAAACAAGACTCCTTGAAGATGAGGTGAAACCCTTGAAACCGGTAGGGTTATACCGTTACAAAAAGTGGAATAAACAGTGTTTGATAAAACAAATTACAATGTCTTTAAACCTCAACAATGTTAATGCCTTAACAATAAAGAACATATTGACTCATATATTATTTGGCTCCCATTACATACAATGGCGTGCCTACTTCAATAAAGGTAAAGGTAGGAAAACCATTTCGACAGTCGATCGGAGCGTGGTTGTTATTGCGGCAGGATTTTGAGTACTTGGGCTTTCAGGATGAATGACGTGTGGAAAGGATTTGTGTGAGTTTCTTCTTGTTGTTTTAATTTTGGTTGTTTTTGTATTTGTGTTTCTGTGTATTTTTTGTTTTAATTTTAATTTTTATTCTTATGATTGTGTGCGGTATATTGTGGGATGAATATTTTTGGTCTTTCTGGAGTGATGATGTGTGAGGAGTTGAATTTCGCAAGATGTTTCCAGTTGTAGTTGAGTGCCACTGTTTGTCAGGTTGATGAGAACGTGCAACGGGGTTTTGTTTTTGTGTAATCAAAAATCGGAAAGAAGTATCGATTTATTTTTTCATGCTAAATATCCTCAGTGAGATACGGGCAAGAGCCTAGTTTACTGGGGATACGACAAATGAAAGGCAACAAACCCAGATCCATTAACATTGTATGTCCAAATCAAATAACCTGTTGTTTTTTCGCAAATTGTGTATATTTCTTGTCATATGTAATAATAAATAAATAAAATATAATTGTAGTGACTTTAATTTGGAGGCACAAATACTCCTAGTTAGGGTAGATTACCTATCATAAAAATTTCATTTATTCCCATGGCAACAGTATAAAGTGAGTGAGAGTGACATTTAAATGTAATAATTGAGTGTTAATATTATAAATAACTAAAACAACCGATCATTTTTACTCATTATATTCCACAATATTTTCCCGTTTTTTTATAATAATACTCGTATTTGCCTGTCATCGTTTTTTTTATAAGTACACTATTAGCCATTGTCATTTTATTTCTTATCATCATATCAAGAAATGACAGCTGTCAATTAATATTTGAAAATTAAAAATCTTCTAGCCATAACGTTAATTAAATAATAACTTTAATTCATTTTTTTTTAAATTTATTTTACACATGACAAGAAATATACATAATTTGCGAAAAAAACAACAGGTAATTTAATTCGGACACACAATTTTAATGGATCTGGGTTTGTTGCCTTTCATTTGTCGTGTCCCCAGTGAACTAGGCTTTTGCCTGTATCTCACCGAGGGCATACAGCATGAAAAAATAAATCGATACCCTTTTCCGATTTTGGATTATGTAAAACCCAGTTGCACATTCTCATCAACCTGACAAATAAACAGTGACACTCAAATACACATGTATACATCACGCGAAATAAAACTCGTCACACTTCATCACTCCAGACAGACCAAAACATTCATTCCACGATATACCGCACACAATCATAAACCAAAAAAAATAATACATACATACATATAAAACAACAAAAAACACCACACTCAAGAGCTCGCACAAACCTTTTCCACAAGTCATTCCTCTTGCAAGCCCAAGCACTCATTACTACGACAACTTCTTATTTTCCTTCGCTTTATTATCCCACCCATTTGGGGTCGGCTGTATGGACTTTCTTCCCCCATCTCTCTCGATCCCGCCAATCACTCACAATCGGTTATATGCCGAATCTCGGATGTTACAAGCAGAATAAAGAAAGGCATATTGAGATTATATTAAAGGCATATTAAAGGCATATTGCGCCCCATAATGACATACAGCATAGAGTCCAGAGCCAACACTGTCAGAACCAAAAATCTCCTTCGACCCAGCGAAATGAAGGTACTCAGGAGTATCGCTGGCAAAACCCTTCGTGATAGAGTACGAAACACAGAAATCCGAAGGACGTGCGAAGTTGAAGATATTGACAGATGGGGACGACAGAGAAGAAGGTTCTGGAACGAAAACGTACCCAGAATGGCGGAACCGAGAGCCGTAAGAATGGCCAGGGACAGTATCCCCCAAGCGAGCAGACCTCCAGGACGACCTCCCAAAAGATGGAAAGACAGCTGGCAGTTAGTCGACGTCACAAGAGGGAAACGATGATGCAGGACCATAACAGGCCAACAGGCCTAAAATAATAAAAAGAAGAAATGTAAATTTATTTTTCCATGTTATATGTCCTCGGTAAGATACAGGCAAAAACCTAGTTTACTGGGGACACGACAAATGAAAGGCAACAAACCCAGATCCATTAAAATTGTGTCCACTTTAAATTACCAGTTGCTTTTTTAACAAATTGTGTATTTATAAAATTTCTTGTCGTATATAAATAAATGAATTGGACAAAAACGTCAAAATATGCATAAAGCGCGCCAATTCGGCGTAACGCCCGCGCTCTAGCATACTATTGTACCAAAGAGAACAGAATAATTGAAAACGGAGCCCGTCTTTATGGTATTATGTCACGGAGCTGCAAGGCCGCGTGTATGATATGCGTCTCAATTCCTTTTCCGTGACTGTTCACATTACCGGATTATTGTTTCGAATTATTCCCCACGTCACTCGGTACATATTACGTTAGTATTTTCAATACCTAAATTGGATTATTTATTTCTGACAAAGTACAGATTTTTAGATTACAGAACGACAGTGATGAGGCCTGCTATACTTTAGTTCAGAAAATCTAAGATAGGTCCTGCGACATTTTAAACGTCATGTCTCAAAGGGATGGGATAACATTTTTTTTTACAAATCGAATAGTTTTTTTTATAAATCGAAAAATTGTTTTTCTCTACACTGACGTTTTAATTCCTAATTTTCATTATACTGACTTTCTAACGTATTGTATGATTTGTATATATCTTTAAATATGCCAAGATCCACTATGAATTAATACTAATTACGAACATTTAATTTTAGGTATAAAAATATCGAAAATCCAATTATCGTATACCCCATCCCTAGCCAATGCAGACTAACGTAGTGACTTTTGACAAACGTCACCAAATATTATTTGATTTTAACAAACTGCCACATTTTTGCTAATTTGTAACAAGATGTATTAATTTGTCATTATTGTTAGTTTTATGTAATGTATTTACCTAAATAACTTGCTATTTATTAGAATCGAGGCTTATATAAGTTGATAAAATAATTCAAATTACTGAACGACGCGTCGTTACAAGGTCGTATTGGGGCAAATTTGTGAACTGTCACAGGAACCGTGCTACAATTTCTGAAGTATACCTGAGAGAAACCCACAAGAACATATTGATATAATCCAAAAACAACTGGAAAAATTAAGACGCATGCAGGAAAATAGGTTAAAAATAAGCCTAAACAAATGCTAGGCACACTAGAATTACCAAACCCCAATTCGAAAATCTACTAAGGAGAAATTAATTCAAATATCTTGGCTCAATCATTACAACAGACAGGAAGGGACGTAAAAAAAACTGATTAAAAATTACCTAGAACAAATGGAGAGAAACGACTGGGGTTATGTGTGACAGAAGGCTACCAATAGACCTAAAGAAGATCTACAAAACAGTGATCAGGCGCGCTATAGTCAACGTTCCTCCTATTTTTGTCATTGTGTGTGCGGCCCATCAACTTAAATGTGCAAGAAAAAAAGAGGCTCCTTACGGCGCGTGAAAAGAGGCTCCTTATGTTCCGCACACATCTCAAAGAAAGGAACCTATCATAAAATATATAATTGCGCAAAACAAAATATGGTTACAAGTTCCTTTCTTTGAGATGTGTGCGGAAGATGGAAACATGTGTGCGGACAATTTTTAACAGATGTGCGGCCGCACACGCGCACACCTTAGAGGGAACGTTGGCTATTACTACACGGAGGTGAGTGTTGGGCTCTAAAGAAAAAAAAGGAACAACTGCTTCATGTCACTCAGATGAGAAAGCTATGATGGTCACTAGATTGGAGAAGATCCGAAATGAACATATTCGCGGAACAATTAAAGTGACGCCTATAATAGATAAAGTCCTGGAAGCACGACTACGCTGGTATGGGCACGTGCAAGGGCGGCGATATGAAGGGTCTATACGCTAAAGACAGCCATGAATTGGAAACTCCTAAATAGACGCAGACAAAGACCTTACATACAAAAGTGACGAAGGATATAACGAAACTCAGACTATCCCCGAGTGACTGTTGAAATAGAGAAAGATGGGGGAAGAAGGTCCAAGAAACCGATGCCAAATGGATGGGATGAGGCGAAGGAAAATAAGAAGATCGATGACTCCCCATCACAGACGATCTTGGGTCATTTGCACCCATTCTTCGTTTACACTGGCTTTTCCATGTCGTTCGGCACTTGTCCATGAATTGTACTCCGTGTCCAGCCAAGTGCCCCGCTTGATTTTGCGTATTAATTTATTGAAAAGATATCTGACACGTAAATATATAAATAATAGGTTTATTGATAGCACTAGGTAAAGTGAGAAGTATGAACAATAGAAGATGTATGAATGTCAAAGAAGCGAAAGTTGTGCGCATGGATATAAGAGTTGGGAGATCTGTTCTTTCCGCCTACCCTGAAAGGGATACAGCGCAATGATATGCATGTGTAGCTATATAGTATTTAAATATATATATATCCTGAAATTTCATTATAAATGGAAAAGAAAATGCATTCGATAGAGAAGCTATCAAACGATTTGGGTTCATCTCATAAAATCTTTCCAGCCGAGATATACCCCCTCAACAGGTGGAAGTCAGATGAATTTCAGCCCACACCCCTGTACACGTAAATTATAAGATAAAAAATCAACAGTTGATACAATTATTAACTCAACGTGTTCAAGATGTGGTGCTGGAGACAACAAAGGGTTTAAGTACAACAAAGGGTATTAAGTATATTCGGGCACATATGGATACACGATTACGCAAGTCTTGAAAACACTGTCATCCTGGGCGATGCGCGGTAATGCCTTGAATTCCGTACGGGATGTCGTCGGTTCGAACTCCACGATGTGGCTTCTCCGCTCGAATAATATAAGACATTTTTTTCGTATAGCATTCAAGGGTATAAGGATACCTAAGACTTCGGTCATATAACACATCGATCAATAAGCCCCGGGACTAACTACTAAAACAACATTTGTTTGCCAAAATTCTTCTTTATTCATCAACATAGTCTCATTCAAGAGCGATACATTCATTCCAACGCTTTCCTAACTTTTCTATGCCAGCCGTGCAGAACGATTTATCTTTGGTTTCAAAATAGGCGTTAGTTTCGGCAATCACTTCTTCATTGGAGCCAAATCTCTTTCCCTGAAGCATATTTTTGAGGTCTGCGAACAGCCAATAGTCGCTGGGGGGTAAATCTGGAGAATACGGTGGGTGCGGAAGCAATTCGAAGTTCAACTCATGCAATTTGGCCATCGTTACCATCGACATGTGACACTGTGCATTGTCCTGATGAAAGAGAACTTTTTTCTTCTTAATATGGGGCCGTTTTTTTGCAATTACAGCCTTCAAACGCTCCAATAACGCTATGTAATATTCGCTATTGGTGGGTTTTCCCTTTTCAAGGTGATCGATGAATATTATATCATGCGCATGACAAAATACGGAGGCCATAACCTTCCCGGCCGACTGTTTGTTTCTGTTCCGACGTTGTTGTTTCTGTTCCATTGTGAGCATTTCGAAAAAAGCTTTTTCATGACCAAAAGTTCATGCAAAATAGTGTAAACACTACCAAATGATATCTTCAGGATGTCAGCTATCTCACGCAACTTTACTTTGCGATTTTCCATCAGGATTTTGAGGGTTTTTTTATGTTTTCTGGTGTAACAGCCTCATTTGGCCGACCAGAGCGTTCAGCATCATTTGTGTCTGTACGACCGCGTTTGAAATCAGCATACCACCGACAAACGGTTGTTTTCGACGGAGCAGAGCCCGAATAACACTTTTCAAGCCATCGCAGAGTTTGAACGGTATTTTTTGCCCATTAAAAAGCAATGTTTTATCAACATACGAAATTCGTTTTTTTCCATTGTTTTGAAAATAGAAAAAGTAGCGTCACTAAAACCACTGTAACTCAATGACACAATGTCATGAAAGTTTGACACGTAACTTCTAAAGGTTGGTACTAACTGAGAATGGATTTGTTATTAGAGGCGCCATGTGTTGGTTAGTCCCGGGACTTATTGATCGATCGATGTTATATGTCGACGCTTTTCAAACTCAAGTATATCCACATTGACATTTTTGTAAAAAATATACCTTATGTAGTCCTGGATAAATCTGCATTTTTCAAAATAAGATATCTCCTCGTGAAATCAATGCAAAATGGTGATTGAAATAAGAGTTTTTTTCAAACTCAGATATGTCCCCGAGTTTTTTTTTATCAAAGTCAGACATGTCTATTTAGACCAATGAGAGAGCGCCATAATTCAAGATGGCCGATCAGTCGTAGCGTAGTTATACTGTCAACAACAATCAAACTCGGGTATGTCCATGCGGTGTTGTATCAAAATCACGCATTTTCAACAGGCGTTTTTCAAAATTGGGTATGTCCAAATTGAAATATGCTTTATATTTTCTACTGACTTGAATTTCTAGGTTTTTTTTTTTGAAAACACAATGTCATCTATAAAGCAATTCTCAAAAAGACACATCATTTTTAACATATATATGTAGTTTTCAGTGATCAGGGACAAAATACCGTTTTGCTCGGTTTGAACTTGCGTGGACATACCTGGGTTTGAAAAGCGTCGACACATATATCCTTTCGAAATGAGAGTAAAAATTATGCCAGTGTGCTCCAACCGTCTCCCTTCGGTTGCCCATCGAATCCAGTACAGCGGCGTGGACGGTGACTGATAGTGTGCAACGGCTCACTCACTTAAAAAAAAAAACAAGTTCCACGGCACAGTTTCGCTATCCAATTGAATTGACGTTGGAATGGCGAGCGGATCCTCGACTACGAGGCCCAGCCACGAACAAACAAATGTTTTTATTGAAAAAAAAAAAACAAGAAAACATGCGTGAGACTCTCGCGTGGTAGAAATGAAACTTCTTAGCTCCTTGGCAAAGTTGATTTTATACATTGGTTTTTTTCCATTTGTTAACTTTTTTTTAAAGAATAAGGAAATGGTTATGTGGAATTTAATTCAAGAAAATATTTCTTAGTTAAATAATTATTTTTTTGAATAAAAAATTATAATAATTTTAATAATAAATAAAAATTTAAATAATAATATAAAACACTTAATAATATTAAATTTACATTTTTTTAATATGAAATATATAAATATTTTATGTTATTATTAAGTATTAAATTAATTAATTTTAAATAATTATTTATTTATCATTATATTATATTTATTATATTATTAATAATATTATTATATTATTAATTAATTATATTATAATTAATTATAATATAATAATAATATAATTATTAATATTATAATAACATACATATTATTATTATTATTAAATATAAATTATATATTAAATAAATATTAAATAAAATAAATCAAAACAATTTAATATAAATTAAATTAATAATTATCAAATATATTAATATAAAAATAATATATAACAAAAAATATTATTATTTTTATATATAATAATAAATAATATATAACAAAAATATTATTATTTTTATATTTAATATATAATAATAATTTTAATAATAAATAATTATTATAATAATATTAAAATAATTGATTAATAAATAAAAGATTTAATAATAATAAAAAATAATGTAATAATAATATAATACACCGTTTCACTTTTCGTGACGATCAGGCAAATTTGCCCTACCGCGCCTATAGAAGTTTCCATTCAAAAAATCTTGGAAACCTCAAAATAAATCAACATTCGTGTGCGGGTATCATCACAAAGATGACGACCGTCAACCAGAGGATGAAGAATACAGAGAGAGATAAGGATAGGACGATGACGAAGAACAAGATGTCGTCGATAACACATCGTCCGCCAATTATGACACTTCCTATATCCATTGTTGTCCAACAAGTCCGCCAAACTGGAATCCTCCCCGCCGAACAATGGAGGCGTCACGGAACGTGGTCCCGTCCAGAGCCGCAGAGACTCGCTGCTGGCTCCGAGATACGCCAAAATATTTCACATTACGAAAGTGATTAAATTTCGCGGTGTCTACGTTTTGCCAGGAAGCAGCGCACTTAAGGCAACTTGCAAAACAAAGAAATATTAATTGGTCACAATAAATTATCATGCCACTGTTGGGTGTGACTCAACTCAACATCTCCATGGGCTAGTGTTGTAATGTGTGACGTCCATCCAGAGGTTTCGGGTTAGAGTTCAGGTATATTCAATTCGTGTGGTACCTTAAAAAATATCTGATTTCTTACAATGTAACATACGGTCGATTTCGACTATTAAAATAATACACACATACTACCTTTATGAAAAAGTTTTATGACCGGCCACCGTGTGGCGCTGTCAGTCACCCGATTGGAATTCTTTTTTTTTTGTTAGGTTACCACACCTATCATTGACACTTCCCTTCAAATTTCAGCGTCATAGCTTGACATTTGTAAAAGTTACGCTGTACTGAGTACATCTACCTTGTGCGTGTTTTCGATTTTTTACAAGTTTGAAAATGGCATCAACTGTGCATCAACGAGTTTGCATTAAATTTTGTGTGAAAAACGGATTTAACAGTCCGCAGACCTTGGAAATGTTGGAGAAGTGTTTTTCGGTGGCACGAACGCTTCAGAAGTAGTCGTGAGTCGGTCAAGGATGACGAACGCAGTGGCAGTCGAAAACCGATGAAAACATCGATAAAATCAAAGAAATGTTGGCCGAAAACCGCAAATTAACCATCAGAGAGCTGGCAGAGGACTTGAACATCGCTTATGGATCCGCTCAAGACATTTTGGTTGATGATTTGGGCATCAGACGTGTCGTTGTAAAACTGGTGCAAAAAGACCTCAATATCATGCAAAAAAAGGACCGCGTTGAAATCGCGAAAGACATGATTTCCATAAGTTTTTTGACCAAAAACAACAAGAATACTATCCAGCAGCCTTCGAATTCACCTGATCTGGCTCCCTGCGACTTTTTTCTGTTCAACCGACTTAAAAAACCGCTTCGCGGAACGCGTTACAGCACCCGAGAGGATGTCATGAAAAAATCGAAGACGGCTCTGATGGACATACCGAAAATTGAGTACCAGCGGTGTTTCGAGGATTGGATCAAGCGCTGGCGTAAGTGCGTTGCAGTCGATGGGGAGTACTTTGAAGGGGACCATATCGATTTTGACAAATAAACTTGTATTTTCGATTTTATGAATAAAGTCCTAAAACTTTTTGATTAAGGTAGTACACTCATTATCACGCTGTGTTCCTTGCGAGGTAGGCAGAGAGAACAGATCTCAAAACTTTTCTATACAAGCACACACATTTTGCCTCCTCCACATTCATGCACCTCGTCATGCACAATCTACTATTATTATTATTTTTTTAATTTTACACATGACAAGAAATATACACCATTTGTGAAAAAACAACGGATAATTTAATTTGGACATAATTTTAATGGATCTAGGTTTGTTGCCTTTCATTTGTCGTGTCCCCAGTTAACTAGGCTTTTACCTGTATCTCATTGAGGATCAATTGTCTCTCGTTATCGTCATCATCAGTCTGTTTCAGTTTGTATAGTATTTAACTTTTGGACATACACATAGCATGAAAAAATAAATCCATACTTCTTTCCGATTTTTTATTATATAAGAACCTGTTGCACATCCTCATCAACCTGACAAACAGTGACACTCAATTACACATCACGCGAAATCAAACTCCTCACACTTCATCACTCCAGATATACCAAAAATATTCACCGCACATAATCATAAAGCACTTATCTGCCACATCAGAGATATTTTGTGAAAATCGGGAATAAATTCACCAATACAATCAAACGTGTGCCAGTGTGTGATATACGTATATTAATTCTAAAAAACCGCTATGGGTGAGGAATCGACGCTATTCACGTCTCATTCTCACTCTACTTCGGTATATGGGAACGCAAAAAAAAGAATCTCAGTTCGGTCGCTTCTCTCGCTTCAATAGCTTTCGGGCATCTATTTGAGGTGGTCTCTTCGCCCGTTTTGTGAACGTCGGCCGATGTTTTTTTTTTTCATATTTTCAGCAATTAAATTTCAATTATTATCACTTTTGACTTCAAATTTTAATTAATTTAAGCGATTGGCTATGAATATTCTTATTTTTTCGATTTTAAATCTCTCATATGTTATTTAAATATGTATTGATGTGTATTGAATCACCGGAACACACGTCACCGGAACGGACGGATTTTTTTAGCACAGGAAGGGAAAGATTAAAGAGAATCTGCTCTCTAAACGGCGGTGTACTGCCATTTTATCATGATCATGTTGAAAATGTAAGTCCAGGAATGCGCCGCACGCGTACTCAATCGCTCCGCAAAGACAAGTGTAACCGATTTGACATTCTTGACGTGTGGCGGTTTCATCACTCTGGATGGAAAGCGTCCAATTGCAGAATACCACGCGACATTGCATCAACATATTCTTCGTGCACAGCGCGAGATCTTGATTTCGTTGCAGTCTCGTCTGTGATCGTCTGTTGCATATCACTGCAGCGTGTAAAACTTCTAGGAACGAAACATACATATGTACACACCGTGTCGCCTTTCCCTGTCAGGGTAGACAGAGAGTACACAGCGCCAGAATTTCTATACACATCCTTTTCTACATCGTTAAGAAACCTAAGGATGTGGATTGCCTACACTAGAGGCTCTAACCCAAAGATTCCCAAAGTGGTCTATATGTACCCCCAAGGGTCGATTTCGACTTGCAGGGGGTCTATGTCAGCGAGAAAACAAAATTGGGGGTGCACGAGATGTAAATGGGGGTCCACGTGAGCGGATCCCATTTAGGCAGATCATCATCAATATTTAGACGTTCCGTAAATGTCTTATTACACCTAACACAGATTGTGTGTACATAATACTTATATTAGACATAGAAAATACTTATAATAAAGAAATCGAATGCAAATCACTGAACGTGGAGATTTAAGACTATACCTCACTAATTTGAAGCCAAATATTGAACCATCGCTATCAGAGCATCAGGTCCACCCCTCTCATTAACAGTATTATTTGTGTATTCATTTTATATAACAATTTTACTACGTTTTGATTTGTTTCGTTCCAAAGCCAAATATTTACTTGAATTTTGTGTCTTTTCAATAAAGGTATGAATAAAAATTGTAAATGTTTTTATTTTTTACAATAGTCCACTCTACAAAAAAACCTTATCAAGGTGAACAGCACTGTGTCAGCTGTCAAAAACACATTTGAAGTTAATAAGTTTAGGAAAATTCAATACAAGGCAGGCAGGGGGTCTACGGAAAACAAAAAATCGGCAAGAGGTCTACGGAGTGAAAAAGTTTATGAAAAAAACTAATGTCTAAACCGTTTCGAGTATTGTATGTACACGTGCTGTAGTGTTTCTGTATATCATATATGGTACGATGTTAATTCAAATTCCAGTGGTTCTAATTGTCCCCCTATTTGTGGGACCAAAGATAATTTTTAAATTTTTTTTTATTTTACACGTGATAAGAAATATATGTACATAAGTTGCGAAAAAAAACAACAGGTAATTTAATTTGGACACACAATTTTAATTGATCTGGGTTTGTTGCCTTTCATTTGTCGTGTCCCCAGTAAACTAGGCTTTTGCCTGTATCTCACTGAGGATCAATTGTCTCTCGTTATCGTCATCATCATTCTGTTTCAGTTTATATTCTATTTAACTTTTGTAGTTTGGTCAAGATTCTGAATGAGATTAAATTAACTAATTAACACCTGCGTTGTTGACCTCCAAGCTTAATTAATTCATTAGAATGACTATACGATGAATAAATAGCTGGTAACACACATACATATCATCACGCCATTTCCCTGTCGGGGTAGAAAGAGAGGACAGAACGCCAGAATATCCTATCTCGACACACATCCTTACCCTCTTCTACAACCATACACATTCTCAAGCAACTTCCACGATTTCTCTGACATTCTACTATACGTTTACTTCTTTCAGAATGTTTATTCACTTTATCCAACCACACATTCCATGGCCTTCTTCTCACACGCCTTTCAGTCACATTTGCACAATATATCTATCTGCATTGTTATTATCTCTTAATTAATTGGTTCCACATACCCAAAACACTCTCAGCATGCTTTTCTTCATCTTACTTAACCTTTCCTTCCCTGTGTTGGGTATCTTTTACACGTTGCTTCTAATAACCATCAATATCTCTATAAATATTATAAATACAAGGTTAAGATTTTAGGTATTCCTCCATAATATATTTACGCATTGATTTAAAAAATAATATTAATAATAATCAGAATTTATCGACTACATCGTAGGTGTTTTGTAAAGATCGAAAACAAATTCGCATTTAAACGCTGCGAGTGCCTCGTCTTGACGATAGGTGAAGAGTATGCGGGAAGCGCGACACTATATTCGCATCTCACTCTTGCATACTCCACTGAATTGCGAGGAGCTCAATTGTCTCAATCGTCGCAAACGTAAGCCACGCCGGGGTACCGCTCCGCGCCGCAGTATCTTCTGGACTTGCAAATAGATTAGACGTACGCCCGTTCCGTGAGCGTTGCCAGATGGTTTTTTTAATGTTTTCAGCAAATAAATCTCAATTATTATAATTTTTAACTTCAATTATAATTAATTAAGGGGATTATCTATGAATGTTCTTATTTTTCCGATTTAAAATCGCTAATTTTTGATCGCGTACTCACTACCCAACACCGGAGCACGCGTTTCAATTTTAACACCGTAAGGGAAGGGTTAACACAGCAGCCTTAAGTTCACATTCATCCCTAATCACTTCATTCCGTAACATGACATACATTGTTATTCCATGTATTCTTCTCAAAGCACGCACGCAATCACGTCCATGTTTCACTTCCATGTCTTAGCAGATTTTGATACTGTCCATTTTGATACTGATCAAATATTCGAACAAAGCAGGCACCAAAATACTATTGTGGACTATCATCTTAGCAGATTTTGATGCTGTCCGATTCGAGTATATATGTTTAAGTGTCCCATTAACATTGTTTCCTACCACCACACGCCGATCGATATCCCTCTTAACTCCTCAAACCGTCTAAGAAAATACTCCCAAACAGCAGAATTCCTCAGCTTGCTCCAATCTTTCATTATTCACCCATATGTCGAATACACTTTCTCCTTACACACTTAATTTAATCACCATTACTTTGCATTTTGCAAAATTCATTCTAAAATCTTTTTCATAGCATATCTCATATATAAGGGGTACCCATAAGTAACGTCGATTTTTTTTTAATGAAATTCAAAACAATTTTTCTTACACTTTATTTAACTTTTTTTATACAAAATAAATCTCCATTTTATCTATAACCTTTTGCCCCCTTTTTTTCAAATCATCCATGCCATTCTTGTAAAATTCAGCGGGTTTTGACTGAAAATAGTCTAAAAGGGCTGTATTCGCCTCTTCTAAGGAATTACAATTTTGATATCTTAGAAAATGTTCAATAGAACGAAATAAGTGAAAATCAGATGGTGCGAGATCCGGCGAATATGGAGGATGCAGCAGGGTGACCCAACCAAGATCATGAAGTTTTTCACGCATCAATTATTACTTTACGTTTCATTCTTTTCAAACATCATTCACTCGATACAACCAGACTTTCCTCGGTCTTCCTCTACCACGTCTTTCACTCTCTCTCTCTCTCTCCCTGGCTCCATCCCAACTCATTGTCTGCGAAGACTGTTGGGGTCAGCTCTCCTCGTCCTCAGGTTGTATGCTCTTCTGTCCCGGACCACGTCCCCCAGGCCGTGCCTCTGCATCAGGTTATCTTTTTGCACCACCCATGAATTATTTGGTCTTCCTCTGGTTGTTATTCGAGGAAGATCCATGGAGATTGCCTGGTTCACAATGTGATCGGGTGCTCTGCGTCACAACATGCCCATACCATCTCAATCGCCTCTCCTCCGTCTTGCTGTTGATGTCTGTAACACCCAGGCTTCCACGAATGCGTGAGCTTTCACTCACACGGATAAAGCTGTAAGCCGAAAATCTAACGACGATTGATTCCTCGTGGATTGACCCATTAAAGAGCGTCGAAAAAATACTGAAATCGGCAAGCCAGAAGGTCAATAAGAACATTAACAAAAGCGTTGATCTTCGACAACAAAGAAATCACTAACGAATGGTAAAATCAACAGAAATAATAACTGTGAAGCAACCAGACGATACTAGCGTGACTAACGGCCATTGTAAATGTCAAAATATAGCTTCAAACACAGAAGTGACTCTCCCAGACGCTGCAGAATGGATGGTTGATGTCATGGATATTTCTGAGGCGGATGGTATTAAGAAGGTCAGCTGCTAATTTATAATTTACTAAGAGTTTCTAATATAAGCAGAACCGCCAAATTCACATACTGTCTCTATTGTATTTTATAATATTCTTAACTGTCCCGCCGCCCCCTCTTATCTCGCCGAAAATTTCCAGCATCTTTCCAATCATGGATTAGCGCTACGCTCAAACAGATATAGTTTATTGGCCTTTCCAGTTCACCGCTCCTCTTTTTTTACGTCGTACTTTTCTGTCCATGCAGTGAGACTCTGGAATCAGTTACAAACCAATATAAGATTCGCTCCGTCCTTGGCATGCTTTAAGAAGCGACTGAAAAAACTCTTAATTTCTAATCAGTAAAATAACGCGTTTCATTTCCGATTTTTCTTTTCCTTTCCTCTCCACCATCTTTCCTTTTGGATTTTAATATTAGTCAGCAACTCTCTATCAACTTAGGCTCATTGAAGTACCCTCGTGTTGCTGACGATATCCGTCCAGGGTATCCGTAGCATTCTCCGCTGCATCCACATTTCGAATGCTTCCAGTCGGTTCATACTACCAACGTTGAGGGTCCATGATTCCACTCCATATAATAACACTGACCAAGCGTGGCATTTGGTTATTGATAGCAACATGTACATACTATGTTGATATCAATAACCCTATCTTTATTTATATATATTATTTATTTTACACTATTTTATTGTGAACAACACACATCGCGGTGTACATAATATTGATTAAACTTCAGTTCTAGTTCACCTGATGATGACACAGCAAGTGTTGAAACACATTGTGATTTGGAAGTGGAATAAAATAAAGTAACCGTGTTTTAATTTTAATAACCGAGTACCACAAGGTGACGCCAGAGTCATTTAGATAAATGAAGACTTACCGGAATGGGTGGCCTCTGCCTGACGAGGGTGCCCACGGGGCTGGGGATCTTGGACGGGCTGCTGCAGGTGGAAGATATGCTCCGGACCGGACTGGACACTCCTGAGGGGAAAGAATTCAAACATTGATTATCAAATAATGCAATAATACCGTCGTAAAATAATAACGCTATCACTAAGGCTAAGGCCACACTTAAGTGTTTCGCTTAGTGCTAAGCTAGGTGCTACGTGACTAATATACTAGGTGACTATGAAAGTCACGTAGAGTGGGTTTCATAGTCACCTAGTATATTTTTTGTGACCATGTAACTTATTTTATTAACTTTTTTATCTGGTTGGTCGGAAGAGATTGCCGCCATTATGCAATTATTTAAAGTCATTATGCAATTATATGAGTCAATATAATAAAATTCTAGATAATTTCAAGTTTCGACTGATTAAACCAGGGCTGTGGAGTCGGAAAAAAAAACACGACTCCGACTCCTATATTTGCCAACAACACGACTCCGACTCCACAACTCCGACTCCACGACTCCGACTCCACAACTCCGACTCAAAAAAGCTCAATTTTATCAGGTTGTTTCCTACCTTTGCATATAGCCATTTTTTCATGTTATAGGGATAAAAATAAAACAAGATCAAACTTTAATAATTATTTATTAGAATTTAATAGAATTTATTCTTAAAAACAACATTGTTTCTATTAAATCTGTATTCGTAGAGGCTCTCAAATCAGAATTCAGCATTTTAAGAGCGGAAAATAACCGCTCTACGGATACTTGGGTTGGCGGTAATGCTGTAACGATCAATGCTGAATCTTTTACGATTTCTAGATACCGCTGTATTGCCATTTCAACATTTAACTTATAAGTTCGGTCAATTTTTTCCATTATTTTCAATGCATCATAAAATTCAATTTTAAATTTTGAAATAGAGTCTTCTTCATCTATATTGGGACTGTGATTCAAACGAGGACGTTTTAGTTTATCTTGTTCATTGAGATATTTTTCTAAATCGTCTTCAGATTCAGCGGTGTCGGATGAAGATGATGATACTTGGTGTACGCTGCCTGCTGTCGTCTCTTTTTCTAGTCGAAGGCCTTTCATACGAACGGTTAATTCAAACAGAGCGTTTTTAGCTCTATTTATTTGTTCTTCCGTCAATATGGATCGAACCATGGGGTTAACATAGATCCCAGCCAACAGAATTTTCTTTCGACGTGAGAAAGAAGGAGACAAACACATTTTCGTAGACTTGATGCATTAAATGGATCTCGGTGATTCACCATATCGGCGCGACTTGCGCCTGCAAGTTTAATAATCGTGCACAATACACATTCATTATAATTAAAATAAAATGTATTTTAAATTTTAACGAAAAAGTAGTCGGAGTCGCTCGTTTTTTACGACTCCTACTCCGACTCCGGCCCAAACACCGCGACTCCGCGACTCCGACTCCAACTCCGACTCCGACTCCACAGCCCTGGATTAAACGTCAAAATGTAACGATCGATCGAATTCAACTAAGAAGTAACGCAACATTCATTGGACACGGTAAAGGTATGGATTTAAATAAATCAAATCTGTCTGGCTAAGGACAACTGAAAAATGCATGGTCTATAGCAGGGGTGGGCATATATGAGGTCAACGAGAGCCACATTCTAGATTTTCATATATGTATGTATATAAAAAGCCCCACCATAGTCACGTTCTCACGTAGTATTAAATACACTAATTCTAATTTATTACATATTCTACACAAATCTTAATTGCTATATAAAGTATAAAAAATACACATATAAGAAAATATTAAAATAGCGCAGTATACGGTTTGCGCACATAAAGAGGCAGGAGATACGCGCGCACCCTACACATTGAAATCACAGCACACACGTATACACCAATACTTGCCGTTGTCTTTGACAGTTGCATTCATACATGCGCATCTTGTCACTTACAACATTTAGAAAGGAAAATCGCGAAAATAAAAGTATAATTTATTTATTTAACACTATTATTGCAAATACAATCTGGCGGGCTTATTACCAGGCGGCAATCTCTTCCAACCAACCAGACAAAAGTAAATGAAGCAAGTTACGTGGTCGCATAAATCATTCAAATGACGATCCATCTCCACGAAATCCATAAACATATACGTGAGCACATGCCCACGAACCCCACAAAGACGGACAATCACCCGAACATTATTTTTCATATAAAGTGAGATATCATCAATCAAAAGGAAAGGAAGGGACCATGCATAGGAAAGGGATAGAAAAATCAGGAATGAAACACGTTATTTTACTGACTAGCAATTAAGAGGTTTTTCAGTCGCTTCTTAAAGCATGCCAAGGACGAAGCGAGTCTTATATTGGTTTGTAACTGATTCCAGAGTCTCACTACATGGACAGTAAAGGACGATGTAAATAAAGAGGAGCGGTGAACTGGAAAGGCCAATAAACAATCTCTGTTTGAGCGTAGCGTTAATTCATGATTGGAAAGACGCTGAAAATTCTCGGCGAGATAAGAGGGGGCGGCGGGGCAGTTAAGGGTATTATTATTATACAATAGAGACAGTATGTGAATTTGGCGTCTATTTCTAACATTCAACCAGTTCAATGCCTTCTGGTATGAAGTTATATGATCGTATTTACGTATGTTGAAAATGAATCTTAGGCATGGGGAAATAAAGTATCTATATTTTTATAAGAGACATTGGGAGCCGCACTTAACCCAACGAACAGTTGCATGCGGATCTCGGAGTAGCATTTGCCCACGTCTGGTATATAGTTTAATCATCCAGACCACACTCGCAGCCGAGATTCTCTACAATACCCATTCTGTAAAGTGTACTAGCCATGACGCAGTGGCCCGTCCTCAAACGACACATAATATTAAAATGTTATAAAATAAATCACTCTTCTTTGTTCCATTCTTATGAATTAACGTTTGACAATCCCTGACGCAATTAGCGGTCCGTAAATGAGATGTCTAATTGACAACGATATAATCCGCCGTCAGCAAGCAAATAAGTGAGTCCGGTGAAGGCAAATCAGCTTTCTGTCAGTTCTTACTTTCTGTTCTGTTCTTAATTGTGTCCAAACAGATCTTCAATGCGTGAGTGCGTGTTTACGTTACGCGCGCCAGCCATTGTCAAACTTTTTTGTTATTTAACCCTTCCTGTCCTGTAATGTGTAACTAGTACACATTGCTTCTAAAAACTTAAATATCTCTATAAATATAATAAATGGATCTTGGAGAGTGAGATATAATGAGGAGTTATACAGCATATACAAAGAGCCCAACATTATAAAATACATCAAAATTGTGAGGCTACATTGGGCGGGGCATGTAGCAAGAATGGGAGAAGAGAGAATGCCTAACAAGGTACTCTTTTCCAAGTCCCAAGGAAGACGTAGCGTGGGCAGACCAAAGCTTAGGTGGATGGATGGGGTGCAGAGTGATACAAGCGTGATTGGCATCAGGGGCTGGAGGAATGCATCCCAGGATAGGAGGGAATGGCGACGACTGCTGGAGGAGGCCGGGGCACACAATGGGCTGTAGTGCCATTGATTATTATTAAATATAATAAATACTGGGTTCAGATTTTAGGTATTCCTCCGTAATACATTTACGCATTGAATGAAAAAATAATATTAATAATAATTAGCACTTATCGGCCACATCAGAGATATTTTGTAAAAATCGGGAATAAATTCACCAATACAATCAAACGTGTGCCAGTGTGCGACGTATGTACATTCATTCTAAAAACCACTATGGGTGAGGACGACGCTATTCACGTCTCCCTCTCACTCTACTTCGGTATATGGGAACGCAAGAAATAGAATCTCAGTTCGCTCGCTTCTCTCGCTCAGTAGCTCGCGGGCTTTCGTTTGAGGTGGTCGCTTCACCCGTTTTGTGAACGTCGGCCGATGTTTTTTTTTTTTTTTTTTTTCATGTTTTCAGCAAATTAAATTTCAATTAATATTACTTTTGACTTCAAATTTTATTCATTTAAGCGATTGTCTATGAATATTCTTAGTTTTCTGATTTTAAATCGCTCATTTTTACATGTGTATTGAATACACAGCACCGGAACGCTCGGATTTTTTTAGCACCGGAAGGAAAAAGGTTAAACAAAACCGACTGTAAAACCAGATTCCAAAAACGCGGTTAATTTAGAATCTTGCGCATGAATGAACTTCTCGACGGGTTCAGCGTCATGCGAGGTTATTCTTCTCGGCAAGGGGCAGTCCGCGAGGATAGGTAGCGTCCGTCTCCACCCCTTGCCAGGGATGACCCTTCACGTGAACAATTAACGGTTAAAAATGAATAAAAAAATAGAAACAATAAAAATGATAATTGATATAGCGCCGTTTAGAGAGCTGACTCGTCACAGGCGCTGAATCTCGGGATTCAAACCCACTTTTATTGACAGATTACTATTATATTTTATATATTTTTTATTTATTTATACAAAAAATTTTATAAATATATAATTTATGAAAAAAACAACAGGTAATTTTTTATTAAACCCTTTTATTGCAAATACAATCTGCCGGGCTTATTGCCAGGCGGCAACCTCTTCCAACCAACCAGAAAAAAGTAAATGAAGCAAGTTACGTGGTCGCATAAATCATTCAAATGACTATCCATCCCCACGAAATCCATAAACATATAATAGGTTAGTCAATAAGTTTTGAAAGGGACATCTATGGAGCAGTAGAAAAACCAAAATTTCTACGCCATTTTAATATTTCATCTTTCATAAGAACGTACTCAAAATTTCATTTCGATCTGTCAATTCATTCTTTGTTTACAAGCCAGTTGAAGTTGACGTGTCAGTGTATTTTTTAACAATGGAAAAATCCGAATATCGTGCAGTGATTACATTCTTTGTTTTGGAAGGTTTATCGGCTACTGAGATCCATGCAAAGATGGTGAAAGTATTAAAGGAGTCTTCTCCTTCATTTCCAACCGTTCACCGATGGGTTTTGGAGTTTAAGCGTGGCCGTACAAGCGTTGAAGACGATCCACGCTCAGGACGTCCAAAAAGTGCATCAACACCAGAAATCATAGCAAAAATACAGGATATGGTTTTGGAAGATCATCGATCGACTGTGGATGTGATAGCTGACACCATAGGCATCTCACATGGAACAACGTGGCAGATTTAGCTCCCTCTGACTTCTGGCTGTTCTCACACCTCAAAAAATTCCTTCGTGGAAAGCATTTTTCATCAAACGAAGAGGTTATAGCCGTCGTAGAGGAGTATTTTGCAGGCCTTCCAGAAAGTCACTTCCGTGATGGGACAACAAAGTTGGAAGATCGTTGGATCAAGTGTATTGATCTTATGGGAGACTATACTGAGCAATAAAAGTGATTTCCCCTCAAAAAAAATGTATTTTCAATTCCGCTTTCAAAACTTTTTGACTAACCTAGTACGTGAGCACATGCCCACGAACCCCACAAAGACGGGCAATCACCCGAACATTATTTTTCATATAAAGTGAGATATCATCAATCAAAAGGAAAGGAAGGGATGGTGGAGAGGAAAGGAAAAATCGGGAATGAAACACGTTATTTTACCGACTAGAAATTAAGAGTTTTTTCAATCGCTTCTTAAAGCATGCCAAGGACGGAGCGAGTCTTATATTGGTTTGTAACTGATTCCAGAGTCTCACTGCATGGACAGTAAAGGACGACGTAAAGAAAGAGGAGCGGTGAACTAGAAAGGACAATAAACACAACCGTTGAAGCGTGTATATCGGTACCAGTTCGAACAGAATTCAGTCTTGTCTGTGCTCCCCTAATGATGAGGTGCAAACCTTGAAACCGGTAGGGTTATACTGTTACAAAAAGTGGAATCAACAGTGTTTTATAAAACAAATTACAATGTCTTGAAACCTCTACAATGTTAATGCCTTAACTATAAATAATATAAAATTCCAAATAATCTAAAGTGTCAAAATAATATCAACCAACCAAAGCGCTAGTTCAACTCAGGTACAATCTTATCTCGACCGTCGGTCTGTTTGGTGGAGCGATCGATAAATGTCACATCGCTACATATCTCGGATCTGACATAAAATAATATAACCCGTATCGCCTTCCTATTGAGACAGATCGACATTATTACTGTGACATCTGACAGAAGTACCTCCGTCATAAGTCATAATTAGAACGTATTAATATCAAGATGAGTGATTACATCTTTTCTCCTTTTGTCCATTTCATCTTTTATGAGACAAATACGAGATTTTATCTCGTTTGCACTTATATCAAGTCTTGACTGGTATGATACGATACTCGTATATTGAGAATGAAATATTTTTTTATAGAAAGAAAACTATTATTCTACAATATTATTTATAGTTAAGGCATTATTAACGCCGTTGAGTTAAAGACATTGTAATTTATTATTTATAGTTAAGGCATTATTAACGCCGTTGAGGTAAAGACATTGTAATTTATTATTTATAGTTAAGGCATTATTAGCACTGGAGGTTTACACATTGTAATTTGTTATTTATAGTTAAGGTATATCTTCTGTAATCTGTAATCTTTGTATGTCTTCCGATATGTGATAGTAACACATTCGACTTTAGGTTAAGTGTAGTGTATTGTCTAGTGTTCACATAACATCATAAATTTTAATAAGACCTCCCAAAAAGGGTTGTCTTTAAGTGCTTCCTAAAGCTGTACACGCCACCCATATCTGCAATACTGAGAGTTAGATAATTCCAAGCCACAGGACCAGCAACAGCAAAATTTCAATCATAATACTCGGACGTATCGGATCATTTTGGAACAACCAATTTATTAGATGAAAGTGAAAACGACCAAAGTTCTACTTCTCTCCGAAGGAACATCTCTAAGACACAGATTCGAAATATACGATGGAGATATCCCATTAAGGGACTTGAATATAAAGATACAAAGTTTGATATCAATCCGTTCGCGACACTTGAGCCAGTGTAGACTATTTAAAAGTAGAATGGCAATATTTATGACTACCATATACGAGGGCTGCTACTTAGGTTTTGAGGTATGGCAACACCAGTATAGATACGTCAAATCTGACATCAGCATCGTAAAGTTTGACGTTTTTAATGGTATACGTGCTCAGAAAGTTTTGTCATACGAGTACTATTTGTGTTGTTTACAGTGACTTGAAAATTTCATCTCGGCTAAAAATGGAATTAAATCGTGAAAATTTTCGTGCGATGATTTTTCATGATTTTCGATGTGGACTAACTCAACAACAGTGTGCCGATCAACTCGCTTCGACTTTTGGTGATGAAGCACCATCCCGGGCTGTGCCACTGTGTTTCGCTGGTTTTCCGAATGCAATCGTGGTTGTAGTTCGCTCCAGGATGAATTTCGTGTTGTGCCAGAAAACATCGATGCTGTGCGTGAACTGATATTGCAAGATCTTCATGTGACTTATCGTGAGATTGAGGCATGTTTGGGCATTAGTTTCACTTGCATACATTCAATATTGCATGAACATTTGGCCGTCAAAAGGATTTATTCGCGTTGGATACTGCATAATTTGACAATCGCTCAAAAAAAGGCTCGTGTCGATTGGTCCAAAAAAATGTTGAAAAAAATCGATTGCGGTGCTTCAAAAGACGTCTATAAGATCGTGACAGGCGACGAATCATGGATCTATGTATATGAGCTAGAAACTAAACAGCAGTCAACTGTATGGGGTTTTCAAGACGAAGCAAATCAAATAAAAGTTGTTCGCGCACGAAGCACTTCGAAGCAAACGGTGGCTTGCTTCTTCGGTATAAATGGTCATGTCGCAACAGTGCCTTTAGTGGAACGTCGTACGGTCAATTCTGAATGGTACACCACCATTTGTTTGCCAGAAGTGTTCGAAGAAATGAGCAAAACCAACCGGCGAAGACGGATTATTCTCTATCACGACAATGCGAGCTCTCACACATCGGCTCAAACAAGTGACTTTTTGAGCACTCAAAACATCGAATTGATGGGTCATCCGCCGTATAGCCCTGATTTGGTACCCAATGACTTCTTTTTATTGCCGAACATCAAAAATAAATTGCGAGGTTAAAGTTTTTCGACGCCTGAAGAAGCGGTTGATGCGTTCAAAACGCACGTTTTGAAGTTACCTCATTCGGAGTGGAAAAAGTGCTTCGAAAATTGATTCAAACGCATGCAAAAGTGTATCGATCTTCATGGAGAGTATTTTGAAAAACAATAAAGCCATTTCCGATGATAAATATTTGTTTTTACTTGTCTGTCTCAAAACGTAAGTAGCAACCCTCGTATGAGACTAGCAACTGTATTGAAAACAGACTGGAGTCGAGAAATTTGTGAATCAGACAAACCAGAATAAACGAGCCGCGAGTTCGCCGCATACTTCAGTGGTTTAAAACCCGGCGGCTCGATTAATGGAACTGGAGACAATATTATTTCACGACCAAGTTCTTGAAAACGTCCAGATTACAACAGTTATTCGGATATACTGAAATGTTTAATACGAAAAAAGAAAGATCAATTTTTATTTTATTTAAATAGTTTCATATCGTCGAAATTTAATGGTGTATTGTTTATAGTGAAGGCATTAACATTGTGGAGGTTTAAAGACATTGTAATTTGTTTTTATTGAACACTGTTTATTCCACTTCATGTAACAGGGCGTCCTCGTCGGGAGTATCTGGAGCAAATATGCCACGATATGGACTGCACCTCCTATACAGAGCTCAAGAGTATCGCTGAAGACCGAGCGGAGTGGATGGAGGAGGAGATGCAGACCTTTGCTGAGCACCTTGGCTACAAAAAAATGTGTGCTCGGAAAAGAAAAAACCGAATCTCAACACCAGAAAAGTGATGGCAACAGTTTTTTTGGGACCGAAAGGGTTTGATCCACGTGGAGTTTATGCCAAGAGGGCACACAATAAACTCAGAGGCCTATTGTGAAACTCTTCACGCGCCATCCAAAACAAGAGACGTGGAATGTTGTCGGGAAAAGTGGTTTTGATTCATGACAATGCGCGGCCTCATGCATCAGCACGAACACAACAAGAACTTCAACGTCTTAAGTGGGAATTTTTGGACATCCTCCTTACATCCTTGACTTGGCACCGAGTGATTTTCACTTATTCCCGAAACTAAACGAATTTTTGGGTGGAAAACAGTTCGCAAACGATGAAGACCTCAAACAAGAAGTGACACCCTGGCTCAAATCTTCGGCGGTAGAAGAGTATAACATCGGAATTGAAAAATTGATTCCACGTTACAACAAGTGCCTTGACAGCAATGGCGACTACATTGAAAAATAGAGTAAGGTACTGTGACTTTGTAAATAAAGTTTTGTGTTGATATCTTTCGTTTTTATTTAGTTATGCCAAAACGTTCTTTACTTTCTAGAAGATCCACGTATTTTGGTCGCGAAATATAATTTGAGCACCGCTGCACGTCGACAAGAAATGTAAGCAATGCGAAATGATTAAACGGATGTAAAATTTATTACCGCAGAGAGTGGAAGAATAAAAACGAGAAAAGAAAGTAATTGCAGAAGATAATAAAGCACATATAATTAGAAATATCAAAATTGCCGCTAAAGCGAATACTCGTATAATTGTTAATTAGACGGACTAATACAGAGTATACCATATGACTCAATTATAATGAAAAAAATATTAATATACACTCGAACGGATTAGAGAAAATTACGTTGATTATTTCGCATCAAATAAATCCAACAGCCCATCCCCTTGAAACCTTGGTTTAATATAATCAGAATGAACAATGTCTGTTTTTCCGGATGTCTAAAGAACACTATCTGGAGAAACAAGTATATGAACATCCAAAGCAAGGCGAGGATATCCTCAAGACCTTTGTCCGCCCCATAATGACATACAGCATAGAGTCCAGAGCCGACACTGTCAGAACCAAAAATTTCCTTCAACCAAGCGAAATGAAGGTACTGAGGAGTATCGCTGGCAAAACCCTTCGTGATAGAGTACGAAACACAAGGAAATCCGAAGGATGTACGAAGTTGAAGATATTGTCAGATGGGAACGACAGAGAACAACCAGCGAAATGAAGGTACTCAGGAGTATCGCTGGCAAAACCCTTCGTGATAGAGTACGAAACACAGAAATCGGAAGGATGTGCGAAGTTGAAGATATTGTCAGATGGGGACGACAGAGAAGAAGGTTCTGGAACGAACATGTATCCAGAATGGCGGAACCGAGAGCCGTAAGAATGACCAGGGACAGTATCCCCCAAGCAAGCAGACCTCCAGGACGACCTCTCAAAAGATGGAAAGACAGCTGGCAGTCGACGTCACAAGAGGGAAACAATGATGCAAGACCATAATAGGCCTAAAATAAGAAGAAGAATCAACAATATGGAAGTGTTTATCATATGTCGTTTGCGGACGGGCCACTGCGTGGTGGCTAGTCACCTTTACAGAATGGGTATTGTGAGGTATCCCGGCTGCGAGAGTGGTCTGGATGGTGAAAGTATAGACCGTAGTCAGTTAAGACGTCAAAAAAAATATATCATAGATGTTTCTCTAGTTTGTTTCTGGTAATGAATGTTGATTCCTTGGCAACGGAAGCATGTTCTACCGGTTGTTCGCTACATGATTTTTCACAGCCAATAACTGATATTTTAAATAAAATTAAACATGACAATTGGTACCGATGAGCGTTAGATTGGGATATAACTGGTGTAAATAAGGGCTCAAGATATAAATCAATCCAATAATCTATCCCCTTGAAACCATGGTTTAATATAATCAGAATGAACAATATGGAAGTGTCTGCATGTGTTGTTTGCGGACGGGCTACTGCGTGGTGGCTAGTCACCTTTAGGCCGAGGCCACACCAAAGTGCTTCGTTAGGTGCTAGGCTAGGTTTTACGTGACTCATATACTAGGTGACTTCATCCTTGGCCACACCAAAGTGCTACGCACAAATTCATTTGACAGTTGGGAGCGGTTGAGTCAACACACGATGCAACTCTCAAAACTAACCAATTTCATTACAACTTACCATCTTTATTTACTTCCTATGCAACTTCATTTCAAAGTGATTTTATTACAGGTACAATTTGCTCGATGGGTTCCTCAAAGGCTCCCTTTTATACACAGCTGTTATTAAAACTTCCGCCATCTTGTAAAATCACGGTGACTCAATAAAATTAACCAACACGTATGTTCGCTAGGAGATTCACTCGGTGACTAATTGTCACGCAACGTGGCGCGAAGCGTGCAGTGTGGCCATTGCGATAGTATGCGGTGCGTTGGTTCGCTAGGAGATGTCGCCTAACTCGCAGCATAGCTCTAAGCATCAAGCGAGGCTCCTACCTGTGTGGCCGAGGCCTTACAGAATGGGTATTGTGAGGAATCCCAGCTGCGAGAGTGGTCTGGATGATGAAACTATATACCACGTATTTTTCGGTTGTCCTCTGCGAGACAGATTTCATTTACTAAAATCCATATCTTAAGCGCTTCCAATGATTTTTTTATTACTGTGCTGATATTGAGTATTTTGTCATGTAAAATAAATAAATCTCTTTAAGCCTTGTATATATATGATAGTTTAACCTGCATACGTAATCTTTATAAAATACATACATTTAACATAAGTAATGGCCCCTATTCAAAAATAAAAACGACCCAATGTGACAACAGGTGTGGAACAGTATTGAAAGGCCAGCTGGTTCAGTATCTATTGTGATAGTCGAAAGGTAAAGCTTTATGAAGGGGAACTACTGTCGTGCACCTGTCACAACAGACATACAAACAGGTGATAGGTATTGGAGACGAGTGAACACGAATATTGTTTATTCATTTACAATTGATTTCGACCGTCAATAATGCTTACAAAACAGATAAAATTCAGTAAACGAGTGAATAGAGAAATAAATACACAAGATGCTTTAATGTGTTATACAAAACACTAACGTGATTCAAATGGGAAAAGGTTTAACACAACTGTTGAAGTCGTTGTTATACTAAAGAAAAATTAGCATTGTCCCTGTGACGTTTCACAAATTTGCCTCAATACAACCTTGTAACGACGTTCAATAATTTTAATTATTTTATCATTTTTAATATAATCCTCGATTCTACAATAATAAATAGCAAGTTATTTAGGTAAATACATTACATAAAACTAACAATAATGACAAATTAATACATCTCGTTACAAATTAGCAAAAACATGTCAGTTTGTTAAAATCAAATAACATTTGGCGACGTTCGTCAAATGTCGTCACTACGTTAATCTGCATTGGCTAGGGATGGGGTATACGATAATTGGATTTTCGATTTTTTTTATACATAAAATTAAATTTTCGTAAGTAGTATTAATTCATAGTGGATCTTGGCCTATTTAAAGATAGATACAAATCATACAATACATTAGAAAGTCAGTATAATGAAAATTAGGAATTAAAACGTCAGTTTAGAGAAAAACAATTTTTAGATTTATAAAAAAACGATTCGATTTGTAAAAAAAAACGTTTTTACCCCATCCCTTTGAGACATGACATTTCAAACGTCACAGGGCCCATGCTAGATTTTCTTGAGTATAGTTTGAATTGATTGGAATCAACACAAACTTAAATATTTGTAACGAAGAACGCGATATCGAAGCTGGAAAGGATATGAAAGAGTAAGCTTATCACAGTCACGACTAGGATGCGCCTAGTTGAGTCTCTCGTCTTCGCAGTGTCTATGATATGTATGGCGCGGAGACTTGGACTCTGAGAGCAGGCGATAGACGTGGAATAGATGCATTTGAAACGTAGTTCTGGAGAAGGACGTTACGAATTCCATGGACAGCAAGGCGAACTAACGCCTACATTCTCGAAGAACTGAGAATCACCAACGGATTGTGGACAACATGCCTTCGACGAGTCTTCCGATTTTTTGGGCACATTGCTCGTGGTCAAGAAGATAGCTTGGAGAGGTTTGTGGTTACTGGAGGCGTGGAAGGACGATGCACAAGAGAAGGAATACCAATGCGTTGGACTGACCAAGTGAGAGATGCAACTGGACTACCCTTAACAACTGCCCTTCGAGCCGCGTAGTGCAGGGATGGATGGAGAGGAGTGGTCGGAGGTTATCATTGTAGTCACGATGCTCAGTTATGAGCTTCAACGACAGAATGATTAAATATTTGTAGAAGCCGCGCGATTATTATCATGTGGTGAGAAGGATATATATGTAACTTCCTTAATGAATATATCTTCATTTATTAACATTTGTATGTTTGGTTAGAAGAGATTGCCACCTGGCAATAAATCCACCAAATAGTTGTTTACAATGAAGTATTAAATAAATAAGGAACCATGCACTCACGTTGCGGTTGAGACTATTTTAGACCAGCGGTATCCAGCGCGCATTCACCATAAATGGCATTTATGTGGCCACCCTGATCAATCCGCAGGTCTCATTTTGTGATGATTAAAATTAGTCTAGAGGTCAAGTTGTAAAATTGGGAGCATCGTTGGTCGTCCTCTTCTCCTCAACATCGCGCTCACGTTGCGGTTGAGACTCTGCTTTAGGCCAGCGGTATCCGGCACACATTCATTTATGATTAAGTTGACTACGAACAAGCCCTGAAAATGAAAACTGCAACGTTTTCGAAACATCGGAATCATAAGCCAAACCACACGGTAAAACACTCCAAAAAGCCTTATCCAATTTGGTGTGCCATTGGATCCAGTACAGCGGTGTGGTCGGAATTTGCTGGTGTGCAACGATTCACTCACTTTAAAAAAACTTAATTGACGTTGGAATGACGAGGGGATTCTCGACTGTCAGCGAGGCCCAGCAAAGACAACCTCGGAGTAATGGTGTTCAAGGCGATCACCCATCAGGTTCCTCGATATTTCCATGGTTGTTGCAGACCGGAGATCTTCGAGTCTAGTCCCAGGTTAAGGTGTTAACCAAAATTTCGACAGAACGTTTCAAGTAGCTGGATCTCTTATATGGAAGTGTTCCGTCCTTCACGAGACAAATCTCCGAATTGGCGAAGTTCTCGGTAGACTTCACTTGTCACCTGTACATCTTCTGCGAGTTAATATACGTTGAGCTAGTAAGAAAACTCATGCCCACGAACCCCACAAAGACGGACAGTCACCCGAACATTCTTTTTCATATAAAGTGAGATATCATCAATCAAAAGGAAAGGAAGGGATGGTGGAGAGGAAAGGAAAATAAAAATCAGGAATGAAACACGTTATTTTACTGACTAGAAATTAAGAGGTTTATCAGTCGCTTCTTAAAGCATGCCAAGGACGGAGGGAGTCTTATATTGGTTTGTAACTGATTCCAGAGTCTCACTGCATGGACAGTAAAGGACGACGTAAAGAAAGAGGAGCGGTGAACTGGAAAGGCCAATAAACAATCTCTGTTTGAGCGTAGCGCTAATCCATGATTGGAAAGACGCTGAAAATTTTCCGCGAGATAAGAGGGGGCAGCGGGACAGTTAAGGATATTATACAATAGACAGTATGTGAATTTGGCGTCTATTTCTAACATTCAACCAGTTCAATGCCTTCTGGTATGAAGTTATATGATCGTACTTACGTAAGTTGAAAATAAATCTTAGACACACATTTTGAAAACGCTGTAAATTGTCCAGTTGTTCCTCTGTAACATCCAAGTAACATACGTCCGCATAGTCCAGAATCGGAAAGAGCAGAGATTGTACGAGTAAAGTTTTAGTTTTGGTTGGTAGGAATCTTTGCAACACTTTAAGGGAATGAAGGCTGAAGAAGATCCTTCGGCTTACCTCATTTATTTGATCTCGCCATGAGAGAGTGTTATCCATTAGCACTCCTAGATTTTTAACAGTTATTCATGCATATTCATGTAACAGCATATTCATACATAGATAAAACTAAGTAGTCAACATAATGCACCGCGAAATCATAAATTATCATACATTTTTCAAATATGTAGGTTATACCATATATAAAAAAAATCTATACAAGCAAACATATTTAAAACACCAATAAAATAACATGAAGTCTTTATTCGAAATACGTAACATAATACGAGCAGGTACGAGTATTGTGTTTCCATGTTCCGCACACATATCAAAGAAAGGAACCTGAGAACCCGTCATAAAATATCAAATAAAATATATAATTGCGCAAAACAAAATATGGTTACAAGTTCCTTTTCTTTGAGATGTGTGCGGAAGATGGAAACATGTGTGCGGACAATTTTTAACAGATGTGCGGCCGCACACGCGCACACCTTAGAGGAAACGGTGATCTTAAGTGTTTGTCTGGTAACAAAACTCACACGTACTACTAGACATGTGATTTAAGCGAGAAAGGAAGTAACAGTTCAAATAACTTTCACCGTAAGGGGATCTATATAAAATTGCCCCGAGCGTTAGTAATGGGCACCTTTTAAGATTGTATTAAATCACATCCTCATTCTGGATAATTAAATTAGGGATTTATAGCTGGACACACGTACCGTGTCATCAATTTTGATTAATGTCCCGTTTAAACCAATAATACGTCGTTTAAATTGATCCAATACAACGGTTCAAACACTTTTACAACTCTCGAAAATCTCTCTCGTACGAACCCACTAATACAGGGGTCGGCAAACCGCGGCTCGCGAGCCGCATGCGGGTTTTTATTATAGACATTTGCGACTCTTCAATTCCAGCTTCACCAATTATATTTGATAGTTTGCCTGAAACAAACAACACAATAAAAATAACAAGCATTTGCTTTTCTCACAATCTTCGACTCTACCTATTTATGCGAACAAACATTCTCTTCCATTGATCAAATAAAAAATAAGCTAAGAAGCAAATTAACCGACGATAATTTACAATCATGCCATGCTGATGACATAAGCAGTCCGATGGAGGTGCTTGCAATGTGCGATGGCCTAGTAGTACGTTAACCGACGATAATTAACAATCATGCCTAAAATTGAAAACAAGTAGTTACTTGCCAGACATAGCAAAGCGATGCGAGGTCACCGTTCTAACTATAGTTCGGAAATTCTAGGATGAGTCCTGTGATAGCTCACAAATTTGTGCTAGCGCATGCTGATGACATAATCAGTCCGATGGAGGTGCTTGCAATGTGCGATGGCCTAGTAGTATGTTAACCGACGATAATTTACAATCATGCCTAAAATTGAAAACAAGTAGTTACTTGCCAGACATAGTAAAGCGATGCGAGGTCACCGTTCTAACTATAGTTCGGAAATTCTAGGATGAGTCCTGTGATAGCTCACAAATTTGTGTTAGCGCATGCTGATGACATAAGCAGTCCGATGGAGGTGCTTGCAATGTGCGATGGCCTAGTAGTACGTTAACCGACGATAATTAACAATCATGCCTAAAATTGAAAACAAGTAGTTACTTGCCAGACATAGCAAAGCGATGCGAGGTCACTGTTCTAACTATAGTTCGGAAATTCTAGGATGAGTCCTGTGACAGCTCACAAATTTGTGCTAGCGCATGCTGATGACATAAGCAGTCCGATGGAGGTGCTTGCAATGTGCGGTGGCCTAATAGTACGTTAACCGACGATAATTTACAATCAAGCCTAAAATTGAAAACAAATAGTTGCTTGCCAGACATAGCAAAGCGATACGAGGTCACCGTTCTAACTAGTAAACTTAACAAAGCCCAAAAAGTGTTTTATTAGTGTTATTAATGTAATTATTTAGGCTTTCTTGTTTTATAATTAGCGCACTGAGCTACTGAAGTATATAACTCTAAATATTATATTATTCTAAGTAGCCTAAGAGTGTATTGTGAATTTGAGTTTTAAAAATGTTGATTTCATCTCGTTTTTTCGTCATTAAAATATAGATACAGTGAAAGTTTTCAGCGTCTTTCCAATCATGGATTAGCGCTACGCTCAAACAGAGATTGTTTATTGGCCTTTCCAGTTCATCGCTCCTCTTTCTTTACGTCGTCCTTTACTGTACATGCAGTGAGACTCAGGAATCAGTTACAAACCAATATAAGACTCGCTCCGTCCTTGGCATGCTTTAAGAAGCGACTGAAAAAACTGTTAATTTCTAGTCAGTAAAATAACGTGTTTCATTCCTGATTTTTCTATCCTTTTCCTATGCATTGTCCCTTCCTTTCCTTTTGATTGATGATATCACACTTTAAATGAAAAATAATGTTCGGGTGATTGTCCGTCTTTGTGGGGTTCGTGGGCATGTGCTCACGTATGTGTTTATGGATTTCGTGGGGATGTATAGTAATTTGAATGATTTATGCGACCATGTAACTTGCTTAATTTACTTTTGTCTGGTTGGTTGGAAGAGATTGCCGCCTGGCGATAAACCCGCCAGATTCTATTACAATAAAAGTGTTAAATAAATCAAGTTTATGTTGCGGCTCTATTAAAATATTGAGATTCTGTTTACTTAATATTTGGCTCTTCTCACTAGAAAGTCTGCCGACCCCTGCACTAATAAATGACATTTTGCGAGTGGAAATATGTCATTTGTAAATGGGTTCAGATGTTTTTTTTTTTTGTTATTTCGCGATTTACTTTTCAATCAACTTTTATTGCTGGCAGTTCAGTTCAATTTAACCACGATCAACGCTGTTATGGAAGACAAATTAAGTCCCCATTTAGCGCGATCTACATTATAAGATAGAAATCTTCATTTTTTTTATCGCGATAGTCACGTGATGACGGAGAAGGAACTGCCCAAAAGGAGGCCTTGTTAATTGATTTATTAAACAATTGTAAAAAAAAAACAATCCGGCGGGTGTATTGCCAGGTGACAATCTCTTCCGACCAACCAGGCAAAATAAATAAATAAAGTTACAGTACCCGGCGGTAAGTAAAACACATCGAGCTTAAAAAAGAGACTGTCGGCCATAATCGGCTAACTTCAGCTTTGTAGAGCATCGTCTCTGTCGCACGATGCGCTAACAGTCCGGTATCTAGAAAGCGACGGAACACGCGTATGAATGACAGAGACGACGCTCTACAAAGCCGAAGTTAGCCGATTGTGGCCGACAGTCTGTTTCTTAAGCCCGATGTGTATCACTTACCGCCGGGTACTGTATATAGTCTTTACAAAACTTACGAAAAACAAACATCGTAAAAGTGAGATATCATCAATCAGGATGGTGGAGAGGAGATTGAATGGTCTGAAAGAAAATTATAGCGCCTCAAAAATGTCTATCTTAGACTTATTTTAGACCTGAGAAAGTACGATTACAGCACTTGTACCATAGAAAGTACGATTACATCACTTGTACTATAGAAAGTACGATTACATCACTTGTACCATAGAAAGTACGATTACATCACTTGTACTATAGAAAGTACGATTACAGCACTTGTACCATAGAAAGTACGATTACTTCACTTGTACTATAGAAAGTACGATTACATCACTTGTACCATAGAAAGTACGATTACATCACTTGTACTATAGAAAGTACGATTACAGCACTTGTAGCATAGAAAGTACGATTACATCACTTGTACCATAGAAAGTACGATTACATCACTTGTACTATAGAAAGTACGATTACATCACTTGTACCATAGAAAGTAAGATTACATCACTTGTATCATACCATAAGGAGCTGAATTGGTTGAACGTCCGAAAATGTTCAGCATCTTTTCAATCGTGGACTAGCGCTGCGCTCAAACAGAGATTGTTCATTGGCCTTCCCAGTTCGCCGTTCTCTTTTTTACGTCGTTCTTTACTGTCCATGCAGCACTCTGGAACCAGTTACAAACCAATGTTCGACTAGCTACGTCATTGGCACGCTTTAAGTAGCTTTTCTTTCCTTTCCACTATTCCTTCTTTTTCCTTTGATTGATATCTCCCTTTTTCTTTTATTATGTATTGTATATTTACATAAATTTAAATAATCATTTGATTTTTTTTGCGACCGTGTATTTCTTTTATTTACCTTTGTCTGGTTGGTTGAAAGAGATTGCCGCCTAGCAATAAGCCGACCAGATTATTTTAACAATGAAGAATTTAATAAATAAACACTTGATCCATACTTTCCTTGGTCTTCTACTCACATTGCCAGTCCCACAGCCACAATCTTTTTCTTATTACTAGCTTCTTATTATGAATTCTTCTTTTTAGCTTCTTATTACGATTTCTTATTATTAGCTTCTTATTACGATTTCTTATTAGTAGCTTCTTATTATGATTTCTTATTATTAGCTTCTGTATCGGACGTGTAATGAGATGTGTGCGGCCACCCTTGTATGTGGTATAATGATATAGACATTTGATATCTTGTATGTGTAGATCTGTAGGTGAAAGTTCATGTAAATCCTTTATTTGATATGTTCTTGTAAATTGATAGCTTGTATGGAAAATGTTGGTAAAATTTATGTTTGTTTGACTCCGATTGCGTTCGCGACCGCAAGCGAAATAAAGAAATTGCGGGCGGAGCGTCGTGAGTAGGTCACAGGCCGGTCGACTTAAGCAGCGCTCAAAACCCCGAAAGTTGTTGTATTTCGCGGGTAACGGACGCTTGTGATGATCGACCGACCATTAATATATAAAGGGTCCCTTTTTAGGAAAAAAATTGTATTCTCAGTAACAACCGATTCTACTGTGTTTTACTTTGAGACCCGCTACTTCGACCTGCCTGAGAGGAATCTCTCCACCCCGCTACCTTTTTCTTCTTCTGGATCTTCGCTTCGGAATTTGCTACCTCGATTCTCTGAGCGCGGCGCAGCAACCAACGTGCCTACGCTACAGTCTATTTGTACACTGTGCGGTACAGCTTCTTATTATGATTTCTGATGATTAGCTTCTTATTATGATTTCTTCTTATTAGCTTCTTACTCGTATTATGATTTCTTATTATTAGCTTTTTCATCCTACTTAACACAACAAATAGTTAAATGTATAAATCTCTATTAGTCACTAGTAAATGTAAAATGACGAAAGAGCGAATTGTACGAGAAACGAATGCACGAATGTCAAGGACTGCCTGTATTTAACAGATTATTTAAGTTTCAAAGTCAATAACTGATTCGATAAGTTGAATGTTATAATGTTTCATAAATACTTTTATATAAAACAATATTTTTTTATTGTGTGAAAGAAACGAGTATAAAACATTATTGTGTTCTGTTGATATATTTACAATCAACAATGAAATAATACAACAACCACCATTATCTTACGAGGTTTTTTTTAACCGGTATATTACACCCGAGGGTTTCGGGTTCGACTCCTTATGGAATTTTTTCTCAACCTTTTTAACCAACACGAGTTCTCAAAAGATTAAAAAAAATTTAGACTTTCCAACCCTCGTACAAAAACTTGATATCTTGTTGATGCATGTGCACGTGACCGCAAAAATGTATTTGCACAACGACGATAAGCCTTATTAGTTAAAGATATCTAGTGTCGTCACTAAGAGGGCAGTTAAACTGTTCGTTTTTTTCACAAGTGTGTTATTTTCCTATTGTGCACGTGAGTTATTTTTTATTTCGCGATCTCCTTGATATTTAACCGCGGCCCACACATTGAGGAATGCACCCAAACAATGTTCAAAGTCAGGTAAAAACACTCGCACTTGTCGAATACTTGTGCGAATATTGTTGTTTCTTTACTTGTGATATTGCTGGCAACACCTGCAATCACGAACCACAAGTTCCGTGCCTACTCCAGTGGTTATAAACCAAAAGGCACGATTTTGTGGAAAACCCATCTGAATACCGTCAATCAAAAAGGTAAAAAGGGTATAAGGACTACCAGTTCGATATTCTATCGACGCAGCTTCCTTTCACCCAAAAATAATCTCTTCTTCTATAAAACCCTTATTCGTCCTATCTTGACCTATGCTGCACCCGTTTGGGGTAGTGTGAGCAACACGGATCACCTGAAACTCCAGAGAGTGCAGAACAAGGCATTTAAGATATCTTTCAGCACCCATCACAGAACATCATCTATCGACTTCACGCCGAACAGCGTGAATAAACCCTCCAACACCACATCCTCGCTTGGACCAGGAAGTTTTATAAAAGTCATCAGAACCACAGCAATCCTCGAATAGCTGTCCTGGAGGCTTACGAGAGTAAGTCTGATCAACCTCTTCATATAAGCACAGACTCCCGAAGCGTCATATGTTGCCTGAATAGTCCACCTACAGTATTAGCTGGGAGGACAAAGGTCTGAGTGAATGTGATGGAATACAAGTAGCCTGAACGCGTGGGGCATGTACCTGCTAAATAATTAGTTGTAAGAATTGTTATCTAGTTATAAGTAGTATGTAGGTGTTAACTATTTCTAAGAAATTAAATATTAGTATCCGTCCATGTCAAGTGATCCAATGGGTGTTTGTTGACCATTTTATAGTTAAATATTTTTTTTGTTTGTGGATTCCTACATGATTATTTTTTTTGACAATTATTATGTAGGAATCCACAAACAAAAAATCATTTAATTATAAAATGGTCAAGCAATCATATTTTTTTCTTTAGAAGACTTGAAATGGACGAACCCATTAATAATATTAAAAATAAGATGACATGTAGGAGATTAAAATGAAGTTAGTTCATAGTTATAATATTATTGGGTGTTAACATAAGTTGTGTCTGTTTTTTATCCAATTTAAAAATGAGCACCAAAAGTAAAACAAAATGGTAAATGTTATACGTCATTCGAAAGAAAATTTTCTGCTCTACAAGATAATTGTGTTTGCTTTTACGTTACATATATTATTTTATTTGATTACAAGCCTTCAAAATGGAATGTCAAGTAGACGAAAGTGAGCATTTTCGAAACCGCCAGTGGACTTCGATGAGGACCGCTTAAACCATATTATTCATAAAGATCCCCTTCAAACCACCGTAGAATTGGCTGAGCAGATGAATTATAGTCACATGACTGTATACCGTTATCTTAAATCAATGGGAAAAGTCCAGAAGTTCAGCGCTTGGGTTCCACATGTTTTGAGTGAAAACAACAAAAATCAACGTTCGACAAAATTGTCGATTGCAGAAATCTGCTGGTTTGCTCGCGCGTCATCGAGCTACGCATGGCCACAAGCAAAGGTTCCTTTACCGCATCATAACTGGTGATGGAAAATGGTGATAAAAAAAATGGTGATGAAAAATGTTCGAAGCGGATCTTCATGAATAATATGGTTTAAGGGGTCCTCATCGAAGGCCACTAGTCGTCCGGAACGCTCCATGTCTTTCAGGTCGAAATTACCGTCTTTGAAACGCAAAAACCATCGACGAGCTGTCCTTTAATTCATAGCATCTTCACCGTACACTTCGCAAATATCGCGAGCAGCTTTGGCAGCTTGATTCCCTCTACTGAACGCGAACAGAAGTAGGTGTCGAAAATGCTCACTTTCGTCTACTTGACATTCCAGTTTGAAGGCTTGTAATCAAATAAAATAATATATGTAACGTAAAAGCAAACACAATATCTTGTAGAGCAGAAAATTTTCTTTCGAATGACGTATAACCTTTACCATTTTGTTTTACTTTTGAAGTTCATTTATAAATTTGTAAAAAAACGGACACAACTTATGTTAACACCTAATATATAAATTAGATTACTTCTTAAGATATACGAGTAGATTTGTATATATGGTAGATATAACTTTAGGCAAATGTTCGTATCATATATTACTTTTTTTTTTTAATTGAAAAAATATATAAACATCTATCTATAATTACAGTATTTTAGAGAAAATAAAGTCTTAATGTCTTTGGTTAATGGGTTTCTCAGTGGTTAATGGTTAACTGGGTGGTTAATGGGTTTCTCAGTGGTTAATGGGTCTCTTGTTTGCTTTTCTTTTCTTGTTTTCTTTCTTTTCTCTCTTTTCGCTGGTGGTGAATCGAGGATTGTGCATACATGTTTGTGCGTCATTTCCTCATTAATTCTTTTAAAACTGCTTATCTATTTCAATGTATTACTGCCTAACTATTTCAATGTTGTCTCAAATATCTTACTTCACATTTGTCATTATGTAAAATTTGGACTCCTTTGAGGCTTTTCTCTTCTTTTTTTTTCTTTTTTTTCCTCGTTCTTGCTGACGGTTAACCTGAGGTGGTATATGTGGGTTTACTTTCTATTTTGTTTTCTGCCATACGTTTTTGTTTTTTTCTTTTTTCTTTTTTATTATATTTATTCTTTAATCTAGATATGCGGGGGTGTGGGATGGAAGCCCCCTGATGCCCTTGCGGTCGGGTTCGCCCTACATTGGTGGGGTGTATCTCGGCCGTGGGAATGTTTGTGGGATGAGCCCGGACCTTTTGGTGTACTGTCTCTTGAATGTGTTTTTTTCTGTTTTTCTTTTTTTGTCATCTACTATATTTATTTTCTGTGTTTATTTTTTTGTATATATTCCTGTTTCTACGTGTCTAAGGGTGTGGGCTGAAAAACATCTGGTGTCCCCGTGGCTGGGTTCGCCCTATATTGGTGGGGTGTATTTTGGCCGAGGGGATGCTATTAGATGAGCCCAGACCTTTTGATAGCTTCTGCGTCTGATGTATTGTCTGCAATTTATGTGTTTTTAGAAATGTTATTCAGATTTGATCTTGTACATACTATGTTGCTGTCAATAAACCTAATATTTATTTATTTATTTATTTATTTTGAAAGCTGGCGATGTTTTTTGCAAATGTGGCCACTGTCAATGGGTAATGAACCTGGGTATTTAGTATTGTGAGAACATCATTAATGTCAGTTGAAGTCAGAGAAAAGGGATAATTATGTTAGAAAGTGAGATGGAAATAACTGTAACCCATAAGCATTAACTAAAATGCTATTTAATTATACAGCATCTGTTTCTTTGTATTAAAGTCCCTTAATGGGATTGAGAATGAACATACATGTATCTAAGATAAAATGTATGTTATTCAGTAAAAGGAAAGTATATGGATCGAACAAAGTATTTAGTATTGTGAGATCATCATCATCATTGCCAGTTAAATGCAAAGAAAAAGGAGAATTATGTTAGAAAATGAGAAGATGGTAACATGAACTCGGAATCATTAAGGGAAAATTCTCATTTTTTCATTTTATTTTTTTATAATCCTTTCTGAATAAATTCCATTAAGTGTTTAAAAAACCTTGAAAATTCGAAAAGTTATTAGGGCTTATAGTCGAGCGCGCCGGTCGAAAAAATGACCTGAGCTTTGCAGCTTTTGGGTTCTCTATTGTTATGACAGTAGCCTTATTTTCCGAGAATTCTCGGAATGATGAAATGAATATTTAGTTTATCGGGATTTTTAAACAAGTTTATATGGCCCTGGAATTGCTGATTAACAGTAAGTTGAAAATATTTACTTAAATTCGTGTAAAAACTGCACATGAAACTTTAAACGCGTTTCCTGAAAAATCGCTTTTTTTAAAACTATTCCCCGTAATAACTCCATAACAAATTAACCGATTTTAATGAATAAGTACTTATCCCCTTTTTTATACCTCTCTCTATAGCCGGTACTGGAATTATTTCAATCGATTCCTTTTTTCGATTTTTTTCACTCCTCTAAAGACAAAAAAAAATTTAAACAATGTATTTTTAATTTCAACAAGCCGCTATTTTTTTAATTTTTTTTTTAATTATTCTAGTACCGGTCATATAGCCACATGCTTTCTGGGTAAAACAGACTTTTTTTTTTAATTTTCAGACTTGTACAACAGCCACAATTACGTGCATAATGGACCCCCTCCATGTAAGGGCGGCCTTACTTTCGACTAGACCCTTTATAGGGCAAGTTTTTATTTTTGAGATATTGAGTTTTTTGTTGAATAAATCATTATTATGTGTAACAAATTAACTTTATTTCTGAGAAAATGTGTTTGAAAAAACTTTTTTTTTTAAATGAGGCGGTAGCATATGTGTGCCCATTTCAGGGGTCATGTCAGTGGGAGCAAAAGTGACCGATGAATGTTTAGGTAATAATATCTAAGTTTAGGTTGTATTAGGAAATACAATTCTTATATGAGATATAATGAATGGCAGGGCTGTGGAGTCGGAAGAAAAAATACACGACTCCGACTCCACAACTCCGACTCCACGACTCCGACTCCACGACTCCGACTCCACAACTCCGACTCCACAACTCTGACTCAAAAAAGCTCAAGTTTATCAGGTTGTTTCCTACCTTTGCATATAGCCATTTTTTTCATGTTATACGGATGAAAATAAAACAAGATCAAACTTTAATAATTATTTATTAGAATTTATTCTTAAAAACAACATTGCTTCTATTAAATCTGTATTCGTAGAGGCTCTCAAATCAGAATTGAGAATTTTAAGAGCGGAAAATAACCGCTCTACGGATACATGGGTTGGCGGTAATGCTGTAACGATCAATGCTGAATCTTTTACGATTTCTAGATACCGCTGTATTGCCATTTCAACATTTAACTTATAAGTTCGGTCAATTTTTTCCATTATTTTTAATGCATCATAAAATTCAATTTTAAATTTTGAAATAGAGTCTCCTTCATCTATATTGGGACTGTGATTCAAACGAGGACGTTTTAGTTTATCTTGTTCATTGAGATATTTTTCTAAATCGTCTTCAGATTCAGCGGTGTCGGATGAAGATGATGATACTTGGTGTACGCTGCCTGCTGTCGTCTCTTTTTCTAGTCGAAGGCCTATCATACGAACCATGGGGTTAACATAGATCCCAGCCAACAGAATTTTCTTTCGACGTGAGAAAGAAGGAGACAAACACATTTCCGTAGACTTTATGCATTAAATGGATCTCGGTGATTCACCATATCGGCGCGACTTGCGCCTGCAAGTTTAATATTCGTGCACAATACACATTCATTATAATAATTAAAAAAAAATGTATTTTAAATTTTAACGAAAAAGTAGTCGGAGTCGCTCGTTTTTTACGACTCCTACTCCGACTCCGACTCCGGCCCAAACACCGCGACTCCGCGACTCCGACTCCAACTCCGACTCCGACTCCACAGCCCTGATGAATGGTGATTTACTTATAATACATATTTACATATTTGACAATAAATTGACCGGATGTTTAGATCGTTGCTACTGAACATGCAGCCAACTTCACCACGATCCGTCTTAAATAAGCCCTCTGCCCGTCCACTACATTTGCCAATTTGACATTTGTGTTACTTAAAAACGTTTCATTAAGAAAATGAATCTTTATAAGTATAACTATAAGGGTGGTCGCATATGCGACCCATTTCTGATTATGCCCGTTAAAGGGTTAATAACAAAAATATATATATTTTTAATATGAAATTTTATGAAAACGTTCTTAAAAGATAAATAAAAATGTCTACAAAAAAAACCATTTAAAACAAAATTTCGTTGACTAAAAAAAATTTACAAAATCGTCGATTTTTCGGCCCATGAAATGGAAATACTCCCTTTACTAACATAAAACGATATTCAATATATTTATTTATTCTCTCTCTCCCTGGATACATCCCAACTCATTGTCTGCGAAGACTGTTGGGGTCAGCTCTCCTCGTCCTCAGGTTGTATGCTCTTCTGTCCCGGACTACGTCCCCCAGGCCGTGCCTCTGCATCAGGTTATCTCTTTGCACCACCCATGAATTCCTTGGTCTTCCTCTGGTTGTTATTCGAGGAAGATCCATGGAGATTGCCTGGTTCACAATGTGATCGGGTGCTCTGCGTCCAACGTGCCCATACCATCTCAATCGCCTCTCCTCCATCTTGCTGTTGATGTCTGTAACACCCAGGCTTCCACGAATGTGTGAGCTTCTTATTTTGTCTCTTAGGGACACACCTGCTGACCATCTTAGCATGCGCATTTCAGCAGTTTCTAGTTGCCTAGAGTAAGAGGTATACATCGTCCAGCATTCGGAGCCATAGAGGAGTGCGGGTCTGACAATTGTTTGGTATACTTTTCCTTTTAACTTTACTGGCATTTTCGGATCACATAGAACTCCTGTCATTGATCTAAACTTCATCCATCCCACACTAATTCTATGTGTTACATCTGCTGCACATCCTCCATCGCTATGGATGAGTGACCCAAGATACTTAAAGGAGTCACAATTTGGTAATGTTTCTCCATCCATTTGCATTACGGGAGTGACAGCATTTGTGTTCTCGAATGGTAGGTACAGATACTCTGTTTTCTTTCTGCTCAGTCTCAATCCATTGTCCTCCAAGATTCTTCTCCATCTTTCCAGACTATTTTGCAGGTCTTCGTGTTTTTCACTTATTTATTGAATAAATATATGACACTTAAAACTCCTTTACATAAAGAAGGTGCAGTACAACACATTGTGTTGTACTGCACCTTCCTTGTATATATAATAGTAAAGCCTAGTCGATTTATTGTCCTGTGGCAATCTCTTTGAACCAACCAGAAAGCTGTTGTTAAAGTTGCCTTAAGTGAAAACCAGATTGAAACTCATTAAAAAAAATTTGGTATGAACGGGAATCAAGGATGTGTCCCTAAGAGACAAAATAAGAAGCTCACGCATTCGTGGAACCCTAGGTGTTACAGACATCAACAGCAAGATGGAGGAGAGGCGATTGAGATGGTATGGGCACGTTGGACGCAGAGCACCCGATCACATTGTGAACCAGGCAATCTCCATGGATCTTCCTCGAATAACAGCCAGAGGAAGACCAAAGAATTCATGGGTGGTGCAAAAAGATAACCTGATGCGGAGGCACGGCCTGGGGAACGTAGTCCGGGACAGAAGAGCATACAACCTGAGGACGAGGAGAGCTGACCCCAACAGTCTTCGCAGACAGTGAGTTGGGATGGAGGCAGGGAGAAGAAGAAGAACGGGAATCAAACCCACATCTCCGGGTTGGGACAGAAGCATCTTGCCAACTAGGCATTGAAAGTGATCAACATCTTTAAAAATAAATAACATAATTTAGAATATATCTCTTTCAAAGTATGGTCTATGGAAATACTGATGTATAGTATAACCTGTATAACACTGGAAAGTATAATAAATAAATTTAAATGGAATTGGTTAATTAACCTTTCCCTTCCTGTTCTAAAAGTATCCGCGCGTTCCGGTGCTGTGTATTCAATACACATGTAAAAATGGGCTATTTAAAATCGGAAAAATAAGAATATTCATAGCCAATCGTTTAAATTACTTAAATTTGAAGTCAAAAGTGATAATAATTGAAATTTAATTGCTGAAAACATGAAAAAAAAAAAAAAAAAAAACATGAGCCGACGTTCACAAAACGGGCGAAGAGACCACTTCAAATGGATACCCGAGAACTACTGAAGCGAGCGAACTGAGATTCTATTTTTTGCATTCCCATATACCGAAGTAGAGTGAGAGTGAGACGTGAATAGCGTCGCTTCCTCACCCATAGCGGTTTTTTAGAATGATAATACCTACGTCACACACTGGCACACGTTTGATTGTATTGGTGAATTTATTCCCAATTTTCACAAAATATCTCTGATGTGGCCGATAAGTGCTAATTATTATTAATATTATTTTTTTCATTCAATGCGTAAATGTACTATATTACGGAGGAATACCTAAAATCTGAACCCAGTATTTATTATATTTATAGAGATATTAATGTTTTTAAAAGCAATGTGTACTCGTTACACATCACAGGGAAGGAAGGGTTAATGAGTGTTTTTCTTCAATGTTTCTTTAATCTTAGAACTTGATTGAATGAATGAAGAAAAACTAACAAAATGAGTGGAAACTGTGAGTGGAACGTCGATATCATACCGTGGCAATTACATTGGGAACCCCCGGATCCACATACTTTCGTGTCAGTGCGAACACGGGGAAACACCCCCAACTTACTAGCGTTAGTCAATTCCTACAATGTAAATCATAGACTTTATAACAGTTTAGGTCAAGAGTGGTCGATATCGACCCCCTGGGGTCGATTTGATTTTTCTAGGGGTCGATAGTTTCAATAAAAAAATTTGAGAGTCGACGACAGCAAAAATAGACCCCCTTACTACTGCTATTTGTTTGTTACTTCAAAATATCTATAATTCCAATAGGTACCTAATTAAGAATATTTGTCAATATTTGTACTTATTTTGAATTTACATATTTATTTCATAAATGTCAAAAATGAAAAAAAACTGCTCGTATTTATAGCTTTAATTTTCGACAGCGCAGATTTCAATATTAAATGTTGCACAAGATAATGCAACGCATAATCCGTAGTCCTTTCATCTTTTTCAATCCTTAATTACAAGTGATTATAATGAAAAGTTTGTTATCTAGTGAAATATTTAATATCGAGTACTGTACAAACTTATTAATTCGAGTAAGTAAAGTAGACTAGGGGGTCGACGGTTTTAAAAGTTTTCCGTAAAGGGGTCTGCAGCCGAAAAAAGTTTGGAAACTCTTGGTTTTTAGGTCCTTGCTTTGTAATTTTCAAAACGTAAGACGTTCATTAAAAATTAGGAAAAAAATATTTTTCAGGATTTTTACAATAAAAAAAAAACATTTGTACTACAGAGAACCACGGTTATAACATTGAGCTTAGGATAATCAGCGCTCTACTGTACTTCAAAACTAAACAGTGAAAAAAATTAAGTTGTTTTGTATCATTCATCAATTTTGTTGTTGCCATACTTAATATCGCTTTCAAATGGTCACCAGTCAATATCATCCGAGTATGGGTGCACAAAATATAGTCAAAATCAATTCAGAAGCGACTCAGCTATACATACATTCTTCGAGTTCTCAAGGTGAACTTGTAGAACTCGAAGAATGTATGTACGAGGCGTATCCAGAAAGTAAGTGTACTGAGGCTCTCACGAACGGATGGATTTTATTTCCGACATGTTGGCTACATTACCGTGTAGCCTGACCCTTTCCCTCCGCAACAAGACCGATTCGAGGTCAGTACGTTGAGAAGTGTCGACGTGACAACACGTTTCGTGAAAAATGTCAAACCAATCTCCCGCCAAGTGCGAAATTTTGTAAAAAGGCAAGAGTTTTTGAGGCGCTGCCAATTCCATGGAGATGAATTTCTCCGCTCCATCGTTACTGGAGATGAAACTTGGGTTGCACACTACACGCCTGAAACCAAAAGGCAGTCTCAACAGTGGCGTCACCCCTCTTCACCCTCCGCCAAAAAGTTCAAAACCACAATTTCATGGCATCCGTGTTTTGGGACTGTCAAGGCATAATTTTAATTGAATATATGCCTCAAGGGGAGACGAGTTGTACGAGAAATTGTACGAGAAACGAATGCACGAATGTCAAGGACTGCCTGTATTTAACAGATTATTTAAGTTTCAAAGTCAATAACTGATTCGATAAGTTGAATGTTATAATGTTTCATAAATACTTTTATATAAAACAATATTTTTTTATTGTGTGAAAGAAACGAGTATAAAACATTATTGTGTTCTGTTGATATATTTACAATCAACAATGAAATAATACAACAACCACCATTATCTTACGAGGTTTTTTTTAACCGGTATATTACACCCGAGGGTTTCGGGTTCGACTCCTTATGGAATTTTTTCTCAACCTTTTTAACCAACACGAGTTCTCAAAAGATTAAAAAAAATTTAGACTTTCCAACCCTCGTACAAAAACTTGATATCTTGTTGATGCATGTGCACGTGACCGCAAAAATGTATTTGCACAACGACGATAAGCCTTATTAGTTAAAGATATCTAGTGTCGTCACTAAGAGGGCAGTTAAACTGTTCGTTTTTTTCACAAGTGTGTTATTTTCCTATTGTGCACGTGAGTTATTTTTTATTTCGCGATCTCCTTGATATTTAACCGCGGCCCACACATTGAGGAATGCACCCAAACAATGTTCAAAGTCAGGTAAAAACACTCGCACTTGTCGAATACTTGTGCGAATATTGTTGTTTCTTTACTTGTGATATTGCTGGCAACACCTGCAATCACGAACCACAAGTTCCGTGCCTACTCCAGTGGTTATAAACCAAAAGGCACGATTTTGTGGAAAACCCATCTGAATACCGTCAATCAAAAAGGTAAAAAGGGTATAAGGACTACCAGTTCGATATTCTATCGACGCAGCTTCCTTTCACCCAAAAATAATCTCTTCTTCTATAAAACCCTTATTCGTCCTATCTTGACCTATGCTGCACCCGTTTGGGGTAGTGTGAGCAACACGGATCACCTGAAACTCCAGAGAGTGCAGAACAAGGCATTTAAGATATCTTTCAGCACCCATCACAGAACATCATCTATCGACTTCACGCCGAACAGCGTGAATAAACCCTCCAACACCACATCCTCGCTTGGACCAGGAAGTTTTATAAAAGTCATCAGAACCACAGCAATCCTCGAATAGCTGTCCTGGAGGCTTACGAGAGTAAGTCTGATCAACCTCTTCATATAAGCACAGACTCCCGAAGCGTCATATGTTGCCTGAATAGTCCACCTACAGTATTAGCTGGGAGGACAAAGGTCTGAGTGAATGTGATGGAATACAAGTAGCCTGAACGCGTGGGGCATGTACCTGCTAAATAATTAGTTGTAAGAATTGTTATCTAGTTATAAGTAGTATGTAGGTGTTAACTATTTCTAAGAAATTAAATATTAGTATCCGTCCATGTCAAGTGATCCAATGGGTGTTTGTTGACCATTTTATAGTTAAATATTTTTTTTGTTTGTGGATTCCTACATGATTATTTTTTTTGACAATTATTATGTAGGAATCCACAAACAAAAAATCATTTAATTATAAAATGGTCAAGCAATCATATTTTTTTCTTTAGAAGACTTGAAATGGACGAACCCATTAATAATATTAAAAATAAGATGACATGTAGGAGATTAAAATGAAGTTAGTTCATAGTTATAATATTATTGGGTGTTAACATAAGTTGTGTCTGTTTTTTATCCAATTTAAAAATGAGCACCAAAAGTAAAACAAAATGGTAAATGTTATACGTCATTCGAAAGAAAATTTTCTGCTCTACAAGATAATTGTGTTTGCTTTTACGTTACATATATTATTTTATTTGATTACAAGCCTTCAAAATGGAATGTCAAGTAGACGAAAGTGAGCATTTTCGAAACCGCCAGTGGACTTCGATGAGGACCGCTTAAACCATATTATTCATAAAGATCCCCTTCAAACCACCGTAGAATTGGCTGAGCAGATGAATTATAGTCACATGACTGTATACCGTTATCTTAAATCAATGGGAAAAGTCCAGAAGTTCAGCGCTTGGGTTCCACATGTTTTGAGTGAAAACAACAAAAATCAACGTTCGACAAAATTGTCGATTGCAGAAATCTGCTGGTTTGCTCGCGCGTCATCGAGCTACGCATGGCCACAAGCAAAGGTTCCTTTACCGCATCATAACTGGTGATGGAAAATGGTGATAAAAAAAATGGTGATGAAAAATGTTCGAAGCGGATCTTCATGAATAATATGGTTTAAGGGGTCCTCATCGAAGGCCACTAGTCGTCCGGAACGCTCCATGTCTTTCAGGTCGAAATTACCGTCTTTGAAACGCAAAAACCATCGACGAGCTGTCCTTTAATTCATAGCATCTTCACCGTACACTTCGCAAATATCGCGAGCAGCTTTGGCAGCTTGATTCCCTCTACTGAACGCGAACAGAAGTAGGTGTCGAAAATGCTCACTTTCGTCTACTTGACATTCCAGTTTGAAGGCTTGTAATCAAATAAAATAATATATGTAACGTAAAAGCAAACACAATATCTTGTAGAGCAGAAAATTTTCTTTCGAATGACGTATAACCTTTACCATTTTGTTTTACTTTTGAAGTTCATTTATAAATTTGTAAAAAAACGGACACAACTTATGTTAACACCTAATATATAAATTAGATTACTTCTTAAGATATACGAGTAGATTTGTATATATGGTAGATATAACTTTAGGCAAATGTTCGTATCATATATTACTTTTTTTTTTTAATTGAAAAAATATATAAACATCTATCTATAATTACAGTATTTTAGAGAAAATAAAGTCTTAATGTCTTTGGTTAATGGGTTTCTCAGTGGTTAATGGTTAACTGGGTGGTTAATGGGTTTCTCAGTGGTTAATGGGTCTCTTGTTTGCTTTTCTTTTCTTGTTTTCTTTCTTTTCTCTCTTTTCGCTGGTGGTGAATCGAGGATTGTGCATACATGTTTGTGCGTCATTTCCTCATTAATTCTTTTAAAACTGCTTATCTATTTCAATGTATTACTGCCTAACTATTTCAATGTTGTCTCAAATATCTTACTTCACATTTGTCATTATGTAAAATTTGGACTCCTTTGAGGCTTTTCTCTTCTTTTTTTTTCTTTTTTTTCCTCGTTCTTGCTGACGGTTAACCTGAGGTGGTATATGTGGGTTTACTTTCTATTTTGTTTTCTGCCATACGTTTTTGTTTTTTTCTTTTTTCTTTTTTATTATATTTATTCTTTAATCTAGATATGCGGGGGTGTGGGATGGAAGCCCCCTGATGCCCTTGCGGTCGGGTTCGCCCTACATTGGTGGGGTGTATCTCGGCCGTGGGAATGTTTGTGGGATGAGCCCGGACCTTTTGGTGTACTGTCTCTTGAATGTGTTTTTTTCTGTTTTTCTTTTTTTGTCATCTACTATATTTATTTTCTGTGTTTATTTTTTTGTATATATTCCTGTTTCTACGTGTCTAAGGGTGTGGGCTGAAAAACATCTGGTGTCCCCGTGGCTGGGTTCGCCCTATATTGGTGGGGTGTATTTTGGCCGAGGGGATGCTATTAGATGAGCCCAGACCTTTTGATAGCTTCTGCGTCTGATGTATTGTCTGCAATTTATGTGTTTTTAGAAATGTTATTCAGATTTGATCTTGTACATACTATGTTGCTGTCAATAAACCTAATATTTATTTATTTATTTATTTATTTTGAAAGCTGGCGATGTTTTTTGCAAATGTGGCCACTGTCAATGGGTAATGAACCTGGGTATTTAGTATTGTGAGAACATCATTAATGTCAGTTGAAGTCAGAGAAAAGGGATAATTATGTTAGAAAGTGAGATGGAAATAACTGTAACCCATAAGCATTAACTAAAATGCTATTTAATTATACAGCATCTGTTTCTTTGTATTAAAGTCCCTTAATGGGATTGAGAATGAACATACATGTATCTAAGATAAAATGTATGTTATTCAGTAAAAGGAAAGTATATGGATCGAACAAAGTATTTAGTATTGTGAGATCATCATCATCATTGCCAGTTAAATGCAAAGAAAAAGGAGAATTATGTTAGAAAATGAGAAGATGGTAACATGAACTCGGAATCATTAAGGGAAAATTCTCATTTTTTCATTTTATTTTTTTATAATCCTTTCTGAATAAATTCCATTAAGTGTTTAAAAAACCTTGAAAATTCGAAAAGTTATTAGGGCTTATAGTCGAGCGCGCCGGTCGAAAAAATGACCTGAGCTTTGCAGCTTTTGGGTTCTCTATTGTTATGACAGTAGCCTTATTTTCCGAGAATTCTCGGAATGATGAAATGAATATTTAGTTTATCGGGATTTTTAAACAAGTTTATATGGCCCTGGAATTGCTGATTAACAGTAAGTTGAAAATATTTACTTAAATTCGTGTAAAAACTGCACATGAAACTTTAAACGCGTTTCCTGAAAAATCGCTTTTTTTAAAACTATTCCCCGTAATAACTCCATAACAAATTAACCGATTTTAATGAATAAGTACTTATCCCCTTTTTTATACCTCTCTCTATAGCCGGTACTGGAATTATTTCAATCGATTCCTTTTTTCGATTTTTTTCACTCCTCTAAAGACAAAAAAAAATTTAAACAATGTATTTTTAATTTCAACAAGCCGCTATTTTTTTAATTTTTTTTTTAATTATTCTAGTACCGGTCATATAGCCACATGCTTTCTGGGTAAAACAGACTTTTTTTTTTAATTTTCAGACTTGTACAACAGCCACAATTACGTGCATAATGGACCCCCTCCATGTAAGGGCGGCCTTACTTTCGACTAGACCCTTTATAGGGCAAGTTTTTATTTTTGAGATATTGAGTTTTTTGTTGAATAAATCATTATTATGTGTAACAAATTAACTTTATTTCTGAGAAAATGTGTTTGAAAAAACTTTTTTTTTTAAATGAGGCGGTAGCATATGTGTGCCCATTTCAGGGGTCATGTCAGTGGGAGCAAAAGTGACCGATGAATGTTTAGGTAATAATATCTAAGTTTAGGTTGTATTAGGAAATACAATTCTTATATGAGATATAATGAATGGCAGGGCTGTGGAGTCGGAAGAAAAAATACACGACTCCGACTCCACAACTCCGACTCCACGACTCCGACTCCACGACTCCGACTCCACAACTCCGACTCCACAACTCTGACTCAAAAAAGCTCAAGTTTATCAGGTTGTTTCCTACCTTTGCATATAGCCATTTTTTTCATGTTATACGGATGAAAATAAAACAAGATCAAACTTTAATAATTATTTATTAGAATTTATTCTTAAAAACAACATTGCTTCTATTAAATCTGTATTCGTAGAGGCTCTCAAATCAGAATTGAGAATTTTAAGAGCGGAAAATAACCGCTCTACGGATACATGGGTTGGCGGTAATGCTGTAACGATCAATGCTGAATCTTTTACGATTTCTAGATACCGCTGTATTGCCATTTCAACATTTAACTTATAAGTTCGGTCAATTTTTTCCATTATTTTTAATGCATCATAAAATTCAATTTTAAATTTTGAAATAGAGTCTCCTTCATCTATATTGGGACTGTGATTCAAACGAGGACGTTTTAGTTTATCTTGTTCATTGAGATATTTTTCTAAATCGTCTTCAGATTCAGCGGTGTCGGATGAAGATGATGATACTTGGTGTACGCTGCCTGCTGTCGTCTCTTTTTCTAGTCGAAGGCCTATCATACGAACCATGGGGTTAACATAGATCCCAGCCAACAGAATTTTCTTTCGACGTGAGAAAGAAGGAGACAAACACATTTCCGTAGACTTTATGCATTAAATGGATCTCGGTGATTCACCATATCGGCGCGACTTGCGCCTGCAAGTTTAATATTCGTGCACAATACACATTCATTATAATAATTAAAAAAAAATGTATTTTAAATTTTAACGAAAAAGTAGTCGGAGTCGCTCGTTTTTTACGACTCCTACTCCGACTCCGACTCCGGCCCAAACACCGCGACTCCGCGACTCCGACTCCAACTCCGACTCCGACTCCACAGCCCTGATGAATGGTGATTTACTTATAATACATATTTACATATTTGACAATAAATTGACCGGATGTTTAGATCGTTGCTACTGAACATGCAGCCAACTTCACCACGATCCGTCTTAAATAAGCCCTCTGCCCGTCCACTACATTTGCCAATTTGACATTTGTGTTACTTAAAAACGTTTCATTAAGAAAATGAATCTTTATAAGTATAACTATAAGGGTGGTCGCATATGCGACCCATTTCTGATTATGCCCGTTAAAGGGTTAATAACAAAAATATATATATTTTTAATATGAAATTTTATGAAAACGTTCTTAAAAGATAAATAAAAATGTCTACAAAAAAAACCATTTAAAACAAAATTTCGTTGACTAAAAAAAATTTACAAAATCGTCGATTTTTCGGCCCATGAAATGGAAATACTCCCTTTACTAACATAAAACGATATTCAATATATTTATTTATTCTCTCTCTCCCTGGATACATCCCAACTCATTGTCTGCGAAGACTGTTGGGGTCAGCTCTCCTCGTCCTCAGGTTGTATGCTCTTCTGTCCCGGACTACGTCCCCCAGGCCGTGCCTCTGCATCAGGTTATCTCTTTGCACCACCCATGAATTCCTTGGTCTTCCTCTGGTTGTTATTCGAGGAAGATCCATGGAGATTGCCTGGTTCACAATGTGATCGGGTGCTCTGCGTCCAACGTGCCCATACCATCTCAATCGCCTCTCCTCCATCTTGCTGTTGATGTCTGTAACACCCAGGCTTCCACGAATGTGTGAGCTTCTTATTTTGTCTCTTAGGGACACACCTGCTGACCATCTTAGCATGCGCATTTCAGCAGTTTCTAGTTGCCTAGAGTAAGAGGTATACATCGTCCAGCATTCGGAGCCATAGAGGAGTGCGGGTCTGACAATTGTTTGGTATACTTTTCCTTTTAACTTTACTGGCATTTTCGGATCACATAGAACTCCTGTCATTGATCTAAACTTCATCCATCCCACACTAATTCTATGTGTTACATCTGCTGCACATCCTCCATCGCTATGGATGAGTGACCCAAGATACTTAAAGGAGTCACAATTTGGTAATGTTTCTCCATCCATTTGCATTACGGGAGTGACAGCATTTGTGTTCTCGAATGGTAGGTACAGATACTCTGTTTTCTTTCTGCTCAGTCTCAATCCATTGTCCTCCAAGATTCTTCTCCATCTTTCCAGACTATTTTGCAGGTCTTCGTGTTTTTCACTTATTTATTGAATAAATATATGACACTTAAAACTCCTTTACATAAAGAAGGTGCAGTACAACACATTGTGTTGTACTGCACCTTCCTTGTATATATAATAGTAAAGCCTAGTCGATTTATTGTCCTGTGGCAATCTCTTTGAACCAACCAGAAAGCTGTTGTTAAAGTTGCCTTAAGTGAAAACCAGATTGAAACTCATTAAAAAAAATTTGGTATGAACGGGAATCAAGGATGTGTCCCTAAGAGACAAAATAAGAAGCTCACGCATTCGTGGAACCCTAGGTGTTACAGACATCAACAGCAAGATGGAGGAGAGGCGATTGAGATGGTATGGGCACGTTGGACGCAGAGCACCCGATCACATTGTGAACCAGGCAATCTCCATGGATCTTCCTCGAATAACAGCCAGAGGAAGACCAAAGAATTCATGGGTGGTGCAAAAAGATAACCTGATGCGGAGGCACGGCCTGGGGAACGTAGTCCGGGACAGAAGAGCATACAACCTGAGGACGAGGAGAGCTGACCCCAACAGTCTTCGCAGACAGTGAGTTGGGATGGAGGCAGGGAGAAGAAGAAGAACGGGAATCAAACCCACATCTCCGGGTTGGGACAGAAGCATCTTGCCAACTAGGCATTGAAAGTGATCAACATCTTTAAAAATAAATAACATAATTTAGAATATATCTCTTTCAAAGTATGGTCTATGGAAATACTGATGTATAGTATAACCTGTATAACACTGGAAAGTATAATAAATAAATTTAAATGGAATTGGTTAATTAACCTTTCCCTTCCTGTTCTAAAAGTATCCGCGCGTTCCGGTGCTGTGTATTCAATACACATGTAAAAATGGGCTATTTAAAATCGGAAAAATAAGAATATTCATAGCCAATCGTTTAAATTACTTAAATTTGAAGTCAAAAGTGATAATAATTGAAATTTAATTGCTGAAAACATGAAAAAAAAAAAAAAAAAAAACATGAGCCGACGTTCACAAAACGGGCGAAGAGACCACTTCAAATGGATACCCGAGAACTACTGAAGCGAGCGAACTGAGATTCTATTTTTTGCATTCCCATATACCGAAGTAGAGTGAGAGTGAGACGTGAATAGCGTCGCTTCCTCACCCATAGCGGTTTTTTAGAATGATAATACCTACGTCACACACTGGCACACGTTTGATTGTATTGGTGAATTTATTCCCAATTTTCACAAAATATCTCTGATGTGGCCGATAAGTGCTAATTATTATTAATATTATTTTTTTCATTCAATGCGTAAATGTACTATATTACGGAGGAATACCTAAAATCTGAACCCAGTATTTATTATATTTATAGAGATATTAATGTTTTTAAAAGCAATGTGTACTCGTTACACATCACAGGGAAGGAAGGGTTAATGAGTGTTTTTCTTCAATGTTTCTTTAATCTTAGAACTTGATTGAATGAATGAAGAAAAACTAACAAAATGAGTGGAAACTGTGAGTGGAACGTCGATATCATACCGTGGCAATTACATTGGGAACCCCCGGATCCACATACTTTCGTGTCAGTGCGAACACGGGGAAACACCCCCAACTTACTAGCGTTAGTCAATTCCTACAATGTAAATCATAGACTTTATAACAGTTTAGGTCAAGAGTGGTCGATATCGACCCCCTGGGGTCGATTTGATTTTTCTAGGGGTCGATAGTTTCAATAAAAAAATTTGAGAGTCGACGACAGCAAAAATAGACCCCCTTACTACTGCTATTTGTTTGTTACTTCAAAATATCTATAATTCCAATAGGTACCTAATTAAGAATATTTGTCAATATTTGTACTTATTTTGAATTTACATATTTATTTCATAAATGTCAAAAATGAAAAAAAACTGCTCGTATTTATAGCTTTAATTTTCGACAGCGCAGATTTCAATATTAAATGTTGCACAAGATAATGCAACGCATAATCCGTAGTCCTTTCATCTTTTTCAATCCTTAATTACAAGTGATTATAATGAAAAGTTTGTTATCTAGTGAAATATTTAATATCGAGTACTGTACAAACTTATTAATTCGAGTAAGTAAAGTAGACTAGGGGGTCGACGGTTTTAAAAGTTTTCCGTAAAGGGGTCTGCAGCCGAAAAAAGTTTGGAAACTCTTGGTTTTTAGGTCCTTGCTTTGTAATTTTCAAAACGTAAGACGTTCATTAAAAATTAGGAAAAAAATATTTTTCAGGATTTTTACAATAAAAAAAAAACATTTGTACTACAGAGAACCACGGTTATAACATTGAGCTTAGGATAATCAGCGCTCTACTGTACTTCAAAACTAAACAGTGAAAAAAATTAAGTTGTTTTGTATCATTCATCAATTTTGTTGTTGCCATACTTAATATCGCTTTCAAATGGTCACCAGTCAATATCATCCGAGTATGGGTGCACAAAATATAGTCAAAATCAATTCAGAAGCGACTCAGCTATACATACATTCTTCGAGTTCTCAAGGTGAACTTGTAGAACTCGAAGAATGTATGTACGAGGCGTATCCAGAAAGTAAGTGTACTGAGGCTCTCACGAACGGATGGATTTTATTTCCGACATGTTGGCTACATTACCGTGTAGCCTGACCCTTTCCCTCCGCAACAAGACCGATTCGAGGTCAGTACGTTGAGAAGTGTCGACGTGACAACACGTTTCGTGAAAAATGTCAAACCAATCTCCCGCCAAGTGCGAAATTTTGTAAAAAGGCAAGAGTTTTTGAGGCGCTGCCAATTCCATGGAGATGAATTTCTCCGCTCCATCGTTACTGGAGATGAAACTTGGGTTGCACACTACACGCCTGAAACCAAAAGGCAGTCTCAACAGTGGCGTCACCCCTCTTCACCCTCCGCCAAAAAGTTCAAAACCACAATTTCATGGCATCCGTGTTTTGGGACTGTCAAGGCATAATTTTAATTGAATATATGCCTCAAGGGGAGACCATCAACTCTGCAAGATACTGTGAGACCGTAAAAAAATTGCGGAGGGCGATTCAGAACAAGAGGAGAGGCATGCTGACAAAGGGAGTCTGCCTGCTGCACGAAAATGCCAGACCACACACGGCCAACGCCACGAAGGAACTGCTCGCCTCGTTTAAATGGGATGTCCTGAACCATCCCGCGCATTCCCCTGACCTATCACCTTCAGATTACTATCTCTTTACCTCCCTGAAGCTGCACATGGGTGGAAAAAGGTTTTCAACCGACGAGGAGGTAAAGGAGGAGGTGGAGAAGTGGACGGAGGAGTTGGCGGGAAACTACTTCGAGGAAGGCATCAAAAAGTTGATACCCCGCTTCACCACCTGCATTGAGAGGAATGGCGACTATGTCGAAAAATAGCTTACATATGTACTACGGTAACCACGTAATTTTTTTGTTTAAATAAATAAAATTGTAACCTACAAAAATTCAGTACACTTAGTTTCTGGATATGCCTCGTATATCCACATGTCAGAGTTACGAAATAAACTTCAATCAGGCAGTCAGTGTAGACACTTTCTCATTTTGTCAACGTTATCGTGCTCGCTTAACAATCCCAATTCATCGTATCGTCGCGAAAAATTCCAGCTTCTTTCAGAACACGGACGTTCTCTTTGTACAGACGATGAGATATTCCTTCGATCAATAAATCACATACAGTACCCGGGGGTAAGTAATCATAACACATCGTTTTTAGAGCGTCGTCTCTGTCGCACGATGCGCTAACAGTTCGGCCCGGTAACGACTGACAAATCGCGACGGAACACTTGTACGAATGACAGAGACGACGCTCTGCAAACGATGTGTATACTTACAGCCGGGTACTGTATCTTCGTTTGCAGTTCACTCGGTGCGACCGTGGAACCAAATTCCAAGAATTATCATATGTTATGTACACCATCCTTATTTACTTTTAGGAGAGAAATGAAAAAAATATTACATGACAAAAAAATATTACATACAGAATATCTTTTAATCCTAATATTCTTTTGATTTCCTTTCTCATCTTTGAACGAATTCCTTTCCTCCAGTTCTACCATTACTAATAGAAATTAGTCATTTGATTGTTTTTTTTTTTTTACTTAAATTTAAGTCTTGTTTGTGCTCCCCTGAAGATGAGGTGAAAGCCTTGAAACCGGTCGAGTTATACTGTTACAAAAAAGGGGAATAAACAATGTTTGATAAAATAAATTACAAAACAAAAATGTATATTTTTTTTATAAAATCTGTCTTGGGTTAAGCATTAATGATTCAAATCCTGAATTGGAGCAGCCTTAAGGAGAGTTTGCTAATGAGTCTGGAAAAACAAGTATATGAACATCCAAAGCAAGGTGAGGATATACAAGACCTGTGTCCGCCCCATAATGACATACAGCATAGAGTTCAGAGTCGACACTGTCAGAACCAAAAATCTCCTCCGAACCAGCGAAATGAAGGTACTCAGGAGTATCGCTGGCAAAACCCTTCGTGATAGAGTACAAAACATATAAATCCGAAGAATGTGCGAAGTTGAAGATATTGTCAGATGGGGACGACAGAGAAGAAGGTTCTGGAACGAACATGTATCCAGAATAGCAGAACCGAGAGCCGTAAGAATGGCCAGGGACAGTATCCCCCAAGCGAGCGGACCTCCAGGACGAACTCCCAAAAGATGGAGACAGCTGGCAGTCGACGTCACAAGAGGGAAACAATGATGCAGGACCATAACAGGCCAACAGGCCTAAAATAAGAAGAAAAGAAGAGAAAAAGAAGAATCTATAAGTCTGCAGATAGTATAAATACTATGTTTTTTAACTATGTATACAAGAGAATAAAAATAAAATAAAATCTGTAACACCAAAGCTAAATACCATTGGATCAGGGAGACGCTGAGGTCATACAAAGAGCAATGAAGGAAAAAAATCAACATACCTTTCATGATGACCGAATGCCTCGGACTAACCGGAGGCAATCCAGTTAGCGCTAAATCCGGTTTCGGTGTCATTACCACTTCCTTATTATGCTTCTTAACACTGTCAGCCCATTCCTGGATCCAACTCTTATCACCTTGACACCGATTCAAACTTATGTGAGACAAACGACCGACTAAAATCTGTTCTGGACTCCTGACAGAAACTTTATCGCCGATACACGGATTATTGAGCAAAGCGTTGGATAATATTGCCGAACCGACGTCGCTTTTCGGTACAAAACTCTCGTTAGAAACAGCCTGGACGACCAAATTATCTCTCGGTATATGATGTATATATTCAGTAGCATCAATCTGCGACTTTGTCAAACTGTTTTTTCTGGCTAATTTTTCTCTTGCGTTACTCTCGTCGGTACGTTTCTGATTCGAACTCAAAACTCCCGAAGCCGTGACTGATGTGAAACTTCCGAAATCTGCCGTCGTATCTTGAGTTTTCGGAGTCTTTTGAAAGGTTTTCTCGCTTATATTTTTAACACGGTTCTTAATTTTGTCTAAATAACTTTTCGCCGTCTTCTGCGTTTTGACGATTTGCGGCGGTTCGTGCGATTCCGTCGGAGATTCGTAGCAACAAGATATTTCGAGGACATTTTTATCAGTCGACACTTTACGTATTGGATCAGGGATATTCTTAGCTAAAAGAAGTTCTTCTCTTATTCCGCTCGCGAACCGTGGTTCTTTAGTTATGACGTAATCTCGAGCAGTTTCGAACTTTTGTTTTACCGGTTCAGGTATTGTTAATTTTCCTAAAGCTTCGAGAATCGGTTCCTTGAAAACATCGGCTCCGAATATTTCGTCAATATTCATTTTAGCCTTTTGTTCTTCGGTATAATTGTCCGCTTCTATTGTATACGTACCAGCTTCACTCACGGTAGATGAAGGCGAAACATTATTTTCCATTTCAATTTCTTGTTTAGTTTTGACTGCGATATTACGAGTAACACTAGGAGATCTCGTTATTTGTTCCAAATTTACTCCGGGACTTGTTTTATTCATTAACCGTGGTCCAGGACTAAAACTTCGTAGATGACCGGATGAATTTCTTCGGAAAGAATTCCTCAACGGTGTACTTGGAGTAATTTGTAAATTATCCGGTGTTAAAAGATCTAATTCAGGACTAGAAGTATCTGCCAACATAGGCACATCATTAGGACTCTGCTCTATCAAATACGGACTGCGCAACATGTAATTTTGAGTATTCAAATAACTTGGACTCATCAATTCAGAGCTGGTACGGTTAAGGACTGAAGTATACGGATGTTTCAAAGGCAGATTTAAACCCTGTCTTGACGGTAATACGTCACTTCTTGACATGATCCCGTCGACTATCGGACTTTTTGATTTTTTGTTGAATGAATTATTCAATGAATCGGGTGATCTCTCGAAAGGATTACGTTTCTCAGCAGTCGGAGAACTATTAGAAGAATAATTCTCTAATTTTAGATGTTTATTACGGAACGATTCTCTATCTGCAGTACCAGGTGAAAAGTTATTATTATAATTGTTTTTTTTATTATCATTTGGAGTTTGCTGTCGGTTTTTTGAACCTCCTGTTATGGTGTCTTCTTGGTCGGATGAGAAATAACCCTCAGAATGATATCCGTGTGCTTTTCGAGGTAGTTTAGCGCTCATTGGAGGTTTTTGCTGTTGAGAATTTCCTTGAGAAGGACGTTGCCAACTGGCAGACATGGATTGAACTCTCTGGTGTCTTGCTTGAGATCTTTTCATAAAATTCTCGTATTTGGTCATGTCGACAGTTTTTCCTTCGTTAAAATCTATAGAAAACGCCATTGGTTGAGGTTTCGGAGATTCAGCAACAAGATCTAATTCTTTGTCTTCGACTTTGAGATCTTCGACTGGATCTTTCTTTTCTTCTTTATTTTTAGTCTTATCCCCATCCCCTGGAGGCGTGTGAGACCTCCGGGGCGCGACATCATCCCTGAAGCAACTTATATTCATGATATTATTTTAATAATAATAAATTTGACAGCGCACACTGCATATATTAGATGACATCATTTTCACATATCACACCAAGGTTTAAATCACGTTTTTTTATCAAAATATTAAAATATCACACACGATTTTTAACTTTTTATCCGAGATTAGACACCCACGGTACAAAGAACAACGCATTCGATTTATTTGTCACGAGTATTAGCGGAACATAACACACCCGAGAGGTCGAACCTCTTCATATTCGCGAAACTGAACACTATTGTTTCGGGACGAATGACAGATTCTTTCAAGTTTTCACTTTTGGTATAAACAAGATGGTAAACATTATAATTAAAAATTTACCATAAAGTACAAATTTTACTATCACATCATAATAAATGCTGGCTCATACGTAATATCAATAAAATAAAGCTTTGTGCAATTTACTTTTGCAAAAAATCTATTCGTAATGTAACGCAAAATATATTTTGAAGAAATCATTTTTCGTAAATTATTTCAATTTGATCTATTTCTTCCATTTGAGTTAGTGTTATTGTAACAATACTTAAAATTTAATAAGGACTACCCGAGATTTATTTATAAAATGTAAAATTATATTGAGATTTTCTATCTTTAAAATGAATAACTTGAATTTTTAGCAAGAAACATTTATATTTGATGAATGTTCAAAACTATTATTAAGATAAAACAAAGAAATAAAACACTATCTTTTAAAAATATTTCAAACTATTTTCATATTTCAAAGACTTACATTTCGTATCTTAAGTATTATTTTTACATTAGTCTTTTAAAGAGAATGAAGAAGTAGACTTCTTACATTTTAAATCTACTCCATTAAGTTTCTATGCATGACAATATGCCTTAAGGCTGGAATGAATGGTATAAAATGAGAGTTACTTTACATAGAAGGGATACTTAAAAGAACTGTACGAGACTAGTGACAGTAAAAAAAGGGATAATTCAGGTAGGTTACAGAATAACGAGCGTTTGGAAAATAAGAATGACGAGAAATACATATGGCTATAAGAGACTTACAACATTATATGCCAAAAGTAGAGCATCTATTAGAGTGAACTGCACATCAACTGAGTGAAATAAATAAGTTAAAATTAATAACGATTCGAATTAACTAGACTAAACAATGAAAAATAATTGAAAATACAACATTCCTTTGAAACCATATAATTTTTTTTCTCAGCCCGTTTTACTGTTCCAATGAAAAAAAGACGAACAAAAATATTGCTATATACGCTTATGAATGTAGTTCGTATTAATTTCTTATGTATAATACTTATTGATGGATAAATTTTATTTAAATATATACAAAATTATTATTTAGTGTGAGCCTGACAGTTTAAAAAAGAACATTTTTATTTGCTATGTTGACAGCTTTGACAGATCCATAGACTCTGGGAATGAAGTTAGACACAAGTCAAACTGTCTTAAAAATGTCGACGAGCATGGGTGGCCCGTCTGCCTTCTCCGAAGATGGCAAATATTATTCAGTTATTGGAAATGACGGCCGGTGTAAAATATGGGAGACTGGTACAAATACTCTGAAGCAAGAATTCACTCCAGATTTGCATCTCAGTGCTCCTTTATCATGTCTTTATTGGATACAACTTGACGGCGGTAAGGTGAGTGTGAACACGTTTTCTTTTAAATCATAACAAACATTATTATTCAACGAGGACATTTTAATCACTCACCAATTAAAAACGTTAAGTACTTCGATAATTATTTACCTCAATTAATTTATGTTCTGAATTGCGCCATAATTTTAATCCGTGTTTTGGTACAACTTAACCTATAAACCGAGAAAGAAATTTTATTTTCTAATTTTAATTGTCTATGTCCGGTGGGGTTTCAACAGGTGTTTTGAAGAAGTGGGTATCTTCAATTATATTCTTAATTTAAAAAGGAATTTAAATACATCCGATTCTTTTTTTGCACGGTTTCGAAATAACACGGTCCAAGAAAACGAACCAATTTTTAAACTGAGTTTTTTGCTTTAACGTGGTTTAAAAAAAATAATAAAAATATTTATATAAATAAATTGCGTTGCACGGTCGCCTTTAATGCTCGTTTGTTGTCACCGGATGTCTTCCAGGCATAAGAAGCGCCACAAGCAGTCGTCAACATGGAGTCTGTGACTAAAATAATATTTTTTTTGTATTTCGCGATCGTGATAAGTTACTGCACCTGACCATACAAGGTAAAATAGAGGGTCGAAGAGGTGTTGGCAGGAGGTAAATCTCCTGGCTCCGCAATATACGTGATTGGACTGGCATAAGGAACGTTGGGAATCTTTTTCGGGCTGCCGGGAACAAAGATGCCTACTCTCAAGTGATAGTCAACGTTGGGGGGACCTGACATGACACTGGGAAGAAGAAGATAAGTTACCCTAAAATGTTGGTTAATAATATAGCTAAAAATATTAAAAGAACAATTTTTTAGGAGACCAAGATTAATATTTTAGATCGTTTTTAACCTGTACACCGCGTTAAAAATCAAATTCCACGAATCCTGTGCGCAGCAGAATTTCGGCGTTTTTAAATTTCTAAGTTTAAACGCGTATTTTGTTTAGAACCACTGATATTTGATTACACCACCAAGTAAACATGACATTCAAGTAATTTTCTGATAATAAATAATAGTCATTACTCTTAAGGAGACTCATTAAATAAAGGAGATAAACTAAACATTACGTAAAATACGCCAAGGAATGCTACAGATCACATCACAGGCGTTTGTGCTTCCCGCGAGGAACACGTTAAAAGGGAGAAAGTGCAGCGTCTTTGAGTTTAGGAAGGAATGAATCTACAATAAGAACGATTAACTGCTAAGTCGTCATCATACACAAGAGATATTATTCAGGAAAAAGTGGAGAAGGCTTTAATTATACGGATAGAACAAATAACACAAAAAAAAGACACCAGTAGATGTTAAAATCATCAAATAGGTGGCATTACGATTTTCCAACAATGTTAAAGAACTGGAGTGTCAAGTGTCTCGCTTCTGTTTGGTCATAAAAAGAAGGGTGAATTAGCGACAAGTATGGGATGGCTTACAAAATTCCTCGGAAGACATACACTGCGTATTATATAAATGAGAAGTGCCATTTCGTCTGCAGATAAGATTGGTGCTGAAGAATTTCTTCCAAAACTAGCCAAAATAGTTAAAGAAGACGGTTACACTTCAGACAAAGTTTTTAACGCAGATGAAACTGATCTTTTTGGAAGAAAATGCCAAATGAAACCTTTGTAGCAAAATCAGAGAAGCCATCCACCCTAAATGCATGCTGGAAAGCATTTTGGCCAGAATGTGTAAAGCCCAAAAACTTTGTATCCATAAATATGACTGAATTACATTTTGATATCATCACTTTGTCACATACAACACAGAGAAGGCTTTGAAGAATTAACAATAGAACATATTCCAGAATTGACAACTGATGATGAATAAATTCTCGAGACTGTTTCAGAGAATGCAGATGATTCAACGTTAGTTCATAGTAGCGATGATGAAGGAGTGGTTCCACTAACTGCAAGCTCAATTCCAGAAGGCCTCCAACAAGCCAATAATCTCGGAAATAATTTTTTAACAAATGATAACAATGTCTCAACGAGCTGTACAGTTCCAGCGTGATTTGAAAATGATTATGGAACGTTATCAAGAATCATATCCCTTTCAGACCTGGCTTATATGATCGTACAGGTCAAGTGCATAGATTTGTGTATGAAAAGGAAGGATTGCGGCGTGGACGCACCTTTTCATACACAAACAGGCATAATACACTAAACAGCACAAATTGAAACCAAAGGTGACGTTCGAACGGAGTGGATCTGCAAAGAGTCACTGCCGAGAGTCCAAAACACCTTCCTCGCTTTTCAAACCTGATATATAATAAGCCAGGTGTGCCAACTTTCACAACTCGCACTATTGAGTATCTGTCCGACTTTGAGACACCTTACTCCTTCATCGGACATTGTGAGACGGATGTGGAACGTTTTACTATCCACAACTCAATTCAAAAACCGAAATAATCTTACTAGTGTATCTTCATTCTGGAAAGATATTGAGGGAACGTATTTAATCTGGATAACTATTGTATTATATTTTTGAGATGATTTTTTAGCACTGAAATAATAGAGAGAACTGAACCTGATGTTCTTCCCTGTCAAATATCATCATTGATGTAACACCCTTGATATCTGTTATGTCTTGATATCTCAGATGTAACACCCTTGATATCTTGTGTAACACCCTTGATATCTGTTATGTCTTGATATCTTAGATGTAACACCCTTGATATTATGTGTAACACCCTTGATATATGTTATGTCTTGATATCTTAGATGTAACACCCTTGATATCTTGTGTAACACCCTTGATATCTGTTATGTCTTGATATCTTAGATGTAACACCCTTGATATCTTGTGTAACACCCTTGATATCTATTATGTCTTGATATCTTAGATGTAACACCCTTGACATCTTGTGGAACACCCTTGATATCTGTTATGTCTGGATATCTTAGATGTAACACCCTTGATATCTTATGTAACACCCTTGATATCTATTGTCTTGATATCTTAGATGTAACACCCTTGATATCTTGTGTAACACCCTTGATATCTATTATGTCTTTATATCTTAGATGTAACACCCTTAATATCTTGTATATTAATTTATTTTATTACTTTTCAGTCCAATCCGAAATGGAAGAGCAGAAAACGTAAATCATCATTATCGAATGATGGCGAAAGTGACAATCGTAATGTAACTCATTGCATAGCTTTCGGCTCAACAACAGGAAAAGTTTTAATATATTCATTGACCCACGCTAAGGTAGAATCCGTTCTGGAAGATGAAAACCCGAGTCTAGGAGAACAACAGATCAGCTGCATGGATTGGAGTCGAAGGAATGGACTTTACACGTGCTCACAGGATTCCACGATCAGAGAATGGAGTATAGAAGATGGAAACGTCAAAAATAAATTCAGAATGTGTAAAATTGATAAGGAATTACAATCAGCAAAGACGACAGCAATTAAAGTACCTAATTATCAGGTATGTTTTATATTATTTTATTAATAGTTAAGGCATTAACATTGTAATTTGTTTTATCAAACATTTTATTCCACTTTTTGTAACGGTATAACCCTAGCGGTTTCAAGGCTTTCACGTCATCATCAGGGGAGCACAAACAAGACTGAATTATGTTCGAACTGGTACTAAGATACACACTTCTAACGGTAAACATTCGGGTTGGGGACTGGGGGTTAAGGAAGGCATGGGACAACCTTGGTGAGTAGCGGAGAGATTCTTATGATATATGTGTTTGCCAGATGTTCGCCTCGATGCACTGACTTAGAAATTTCTAGGGGCTCTAATCTGTCCCAATTTATTTCCATTACTACTGATATGTACACATCAGTAGTAACAGAAATAAATTGGACAGATTAGAGCCCCTAGAAATTTCTAAGTCAGTGCATCGAGGTGAACATCTGGCAAACACATATATCCCAAGAATCTCTCCGCTGCTCGCCGAGGTCGTCCCATGCCTCCCCCAGCCCCCAGTCCCCAACCCAAATGTTTACCGTTAGAAGCGTGTATCTCGGTATCAGTTTGAACGTAATTCAGTCTTGTTTGTGCTCCCCTTACGATGAGGTGAAAGCCTTAAAACCGGTAGGGTTATACCGTTACAAAAAGTGGAATAAACAGTGTTTGATAAAACAAATTACTGGTATGTTTTGTTTTATTCCGTTAGTGTTTTTTCTTTTGTATGATATCTTTCAACATATCCGAGTTGGTGGTAGATTGTATTGGTGGGCCTCGTAGTTGAGAAACCCCTCATCATTAACCTTTTTACGGCGAAAGCTCGAGTATCTTTGGTGTGTCACACAGGTGGCGGTGTTTTACGTCTATAAATTTATATTGTATCTACATACAAATATGACTCACCGCCTGGCAGCCATTTTCCCGAAGCTGAGTTCTGTGGAACTGTGCGCCGATGCATTTTTTAGCTGACACTACGTAATATTAGAAAATATTCTTATTACACTATTATACAAATAACATATAAATCTGGTACATTTGTATCTACCCAGCGTTGAATTCGTGATTTAGCGGAATATTCCTTACTCAATTTTTTTAAATTATGAAATTGGTTAGTCTGTTGTACCACATTTTCAATTATATTTTTATTTAAAAAATATTCGAAAATATCGAGTTCGGATGATTCTGGTGTAAGTTGGCACGAGGGCAAGATGCCAGATGAAAATTCATCAAACTCGTGGATAATTGGCGCAAACGGACCAAGGCTCCATGAAGAAAATACATTTTCTAATAGTTCGTTTGGTTCCACATTGCCGCTGGTTGTTGCTCCAATATCTGGAATAATTGTATCATCCATTCTCTGCTCTTCTTCAAATGGATCAACATCATCTGCAACATCGTCTTCTTCATCGGTTAATTCAAAATCATAATCAAGTTCTACCGTGATATCTTCAATTTCCTCTCCAGTCAAGTTCCTTTTAGCCATATTGATAATATAAGCGGTGTTGATTTTTTAGTTATTTTAAAAATTTAATGAATTGTTACACGTAACATAAAAAATAACGATGATTTGAAAAGTTGTAAAAGTAAGTGAATGTTAAAATCTCTTAAAAAACAGTTTGTGTAATGGTATCCAAATTAAAGCTATAAATAAAGTGCGACAATATAAGAAGCAATAATCGAAGAAAACAATAATCCATAAACAATGAAAAAGACAATTAATTCAATACGCGTACACAAAGATAAAAATATCGACGCACAATACCTGACATTGATCGGGAGAAATCGTCATTAGAAACATGACCTTCGGCACACCCGAACGAGTAGCGCCAAAATTTAAAATGCTTTAAATCTCGACGGCCGGGAATCGGTCTGTTTAAATCCTTCTTATGGATCAAGTACTTGAAGTTTTGATGATTTTAAAAGAGATGTCACTAGAGGACACGTTTTGTCTTATATTCAGGTGAAAAATTTTAAAGAAGATTTAATCTTGACCGACATATCGACACGCAAAGTTAGTGTCCACTTAAAAGTCCGCTCGCCAGGACGACACGTATTATGTATGGGCCAGTTAAGTGGTCCCCCGCCGTGATTGGGTTAAAATGTCAATTCTGTTGGAAAGCCAAGTTGTGATGTGGAAAGCGAAGAACTGAATGAGCTGTTGCAATTCAGCAAACTCACCGGCTATACTGCTGTACTGAATCCGATAGCACACTGAAATAAGACGACCGGAGCATATCGAATCCTTATACCACTGAATATGATGGTCTGAGACTCTTGCAATGCTTCGCCAGGTTTACGGTGATGAAACCATGACTCGAACCCAATGTTATGAGTGGTATTCACGTTTTAAAAATGGTAAAATGCCACTTTAGGATGATAAGAAGACGGAACGTCCCTGTATTAGTACAACTGCCAAAAATGTCGCTAATTGACAATTAACCGGTTCACTGCCACGAGCGTGTTGACGCGCTCTCCGATTCAGTGCTCGCCAGGCCGGCCATACAAAATTAACGCATAAACGCGCTCTCCTCTGAGCTTGTCGCAAGCCAATATCAAATCCAATTGTAATAATTTATAAATTATAACACATAGTGACATCTATTGGGATGGTCAAGAAATACTTAAATATTACAATTTACCAATATTATCAAAGTTACAGTCATCTTTCTAAAAGCTTTCACTGACAGTCAATACGTGTCTCTGATACAGGGTTACCGACTACAGGTTTTTGCGACGTAATTGCGATGATTTATAATGACTTCGTTTGTAGTTTTGTTCAGTGGTTGATTTTTAAACTTTTGTGCGTTATTTTTGTTAATTTTTTAAAGTATTTATTTACAATGTGTGTTTTCATGTATTCTTTGGTTATTGGCGGTAGTTTTGCGGCATAATACGACGTTTATATAGACTTTTTACAGTTTTATTTTATAGTTTATTTACCTTTTGCACTTTATCATACATCATACAGATAATTTGTTGATTTTAGTTTACAAAGTATATTATATTCCACTATATTTATAAGTAAACGTGTTTTCTGTGTCAAGTTGTGACAACCCTGACATTTTGTGAATATTTAAACAGTGTTTTTCTGAGTGAACGGCAGCTCAAACGCCCCATGGTGTATATATTTTGTAAGTTTTCATAATATCCTTTATATCTGTATACAAAAAATATAAATTTTTTAGGTTTTATTTTTGTTGAAAAAATCCCGGCCTGCTGGGTATGGATGGCCATACTAATAACTTCCGGCACTTAAAGGAATAATAATCAGAGAAGTTTGTGACGTGGTTGGAACGTCATTTGGCACAGTTCATTCAACTTTAACTAACAATTTGAACATGTACTATATTGTATTGCGCTCAGCACTGTTTTCTCCACCGTGACATCGCACCGTCACATCGATTAAAACAGGAGAATTTTTTAAATTTCAACACCATGTCTGCCGTTCCACATCCTCCCTATTCACTGGATTTAGATCAGTGTGTCTGATTTTTATTTCCAATAATGAAGTTCTAACTCAAGGGGCCATGTTTTGAGACTGAAGAAGAGATTGAAGCTGAATTGTAGACTGTGGTTGACCAGCTTAACTAAGAAGACTGTGGGAGATTTTGCAGCATGGCAGAAATGCTGGATTCGCTGTATTAATGTAGGAGACTATTTAACGATAAATATGTTTTTAAAGCAAGTTCGGTTTTATATTGATCGTAACTCGTATTTAGTGGAGTCCAGCATGATATTCAGAAATATGGTAATATTTTTTTGGTTTAATATTATCTGATGCATCGTATAAGATGGGGAAAATAATTCATTGAATCCTTAGATATCTATACTCAAGAAAATGTAGCATGGTCCCTGTGATGTTTGAAATGTCATGTCTCAAAGGGATGGGATAAAACAGTTTTTTTTTTACAAGTCGAATTATTTTTTCATCGATCGAAAAATCGTTTTTCTCTATACTGACGTTTTAATTCCTAATTTTCATTATACTGACTTTCTAATGTATTGTATGATTTTGTATCTATCTTTAAATAGGCCAAAATCCACTATGAATTAATACTAATTAAGAACATTTAATTTTAGGTATAAAAAAAATTTAAAATCCAATTATCGTATACCCCATCCTTAGACAATGCAGACTTGACGAACGTCGCCAAATATAATTTGATTTTAACAAACTGACATATTTTTGCTAATTTGTAACAAGATGTATTAATTTGTCATTATTGTTAGTTTTATGTAATGTATTTACCTAAATAACTTGCTATTTATTAGAATCGAGACTTAAATTAATGTCTATAAAATTATTAAAATTACTGAACGTCGTTACAAGGTTGTATTGGGGCGAATTTGTGAAACATTTTCTTTAGTATAGATATTGTAGTTTTTATCTGTTTCCAGGCAATAGGCTCAGCGGGCCCCAAGATATTAGTGACAGCGTCATGCCAGTTGAGAGTGTGGTCTCTGGACTCCCACACGGTGCTGAGGAGGATGGTGGGGCACACGGGACATGTCTGCCACCTGGATGTGATCTCCTTCCCTCAGGATGGGCGCTTCTACGTTCTCTCAGGATCTCAGTGAGTAACTTATATATCATTAACATAAGTCTAAAAGTATTCACGTAGACAAATACCCCCCCCCCCCTCGTCAGTCAAACTTATCGTATACTCAGACGATATTGCAATTAAAATTTTATACTTCTTACCTCAGTAGTATGTCAACCGAAGCTGATAGGAAGACATGTAATTTCAAATGTATTCAGAAAATGATGAAAATTTGATGTAAGTGAATAAATATAGGTTTATTGATAGCAACATAGTATGTACACACATACCAGGTCTGTAAATATAAAACCGGAATTTGCTCATAGATGGCTCTAGTTGTCAATGTAGTGACTGACAAACCGCGTCATTGGCAGTTGGAAGCTGTCTCCATACGTTTGAAAGCCATGAGAAAGATCCAGAAGGTGGGAAAATGGGTTCCACATGAACTGAATGAAAGACAGCAGGAAAACTGAAAAACCACTTGCGAAATGCTGCTCGCCAGGTACAAAAGAAAATCATTTTCCATCGAATTGTGACTTGCGATGAAAAATGAATGTGTGGCGGTCGTTGCACACTCAGTCGCACACTCGGAACACTGTGGGCATCCATACACACGGTCAATGACCGATGAAGTGACCTTTGCATTCCTCGACAAATCTAAATAAACAAGTCCGAAGTTCACACGCCGGCCATTCAACCCATAGCCCGGAGCGGACCGCATTCCATACTAGAGCGAGAACGCACCACGCTGTTTCGCTAGTTCCGTAAATAAATTGTCACCTACATACGACATTAATCGATTTGCTAATGCAGAAACGAGACGAAGGATATCTTGCTCGCATTCCCGCACACACGCGCAAATAGTATAAATACCTACGTTTACTAATAAAAACTCTTCTTCCGCATTGCGATCCAAAACGTGTTTTATTTATCAACAAATCATCATCATCTCTTCCCTTAAGGACACATCCTAAAAATGTATTTCAAGAATCCTAGGCGTAAAAGATCATGGGTAACTCCAAGCAAACCAGCGACATCGACTGCAAGCCCAAATCGCTATGGACGGAAGACAATGCTCTGGGTTTGGTGGGATCAGAAGGGTATGTATTATGAGCTGCTAAAATCTGGCAAAACCGTTAATACTGAATGCTACCGACAACAAATGATGGATTTGAACCAAGCATTGCATGAAAAACGACCAGAATATCAAAAGAGGCAACACAAAGTGATTTTACTTCATGGTAATGCACCATCGCAGACAGCAAAACCGGCCAAGGAAACGATTGAGGCGTTAAGTTGGCAAATATTTTCGCATGCGGCTTACTCACCAGACTTGGCTCCATCAGATTACTACTTATATCCATCGATGGGACATGCACTTGCTGAGCAGTGCTTCACTTCTTACGAAAATGGCTCGATGATTGGTTTGCCTCAAAAGAGCAACAGTTTTTTTGGTGTGGCATCCACAAATTGCCAGAGAGATGGGGAAAATGTGTAGCTAGCAATGGGCAATACTTGAATAAAATATTTTTTAGCATTTTCATACAATAAATGTGTATTGTGTCTATAAAAAAAATCCGGTTTCATATTTACAGACCTGATAAATACATTCCAAAATCGCACGTGATCTCAAGATAAATAGTAGAAAATACATTTAAGACAGGAGCTATCAAAAGGTCTCATAACATCCCCCCGGCCGAGATACATCCCATCAATATAGGGCAAGCCTGGCCGTGAGGACATCAGATGTTTTCAATCCACACCCTTGCGCATGTAGTCTAAGAAAAAAAACAGATAAAGTATACTTACAAATACCATCTGAGATTGACAAATACCATCAGAGAAAAGCGGATAGTACTTCAAATTTACTTACAAATACCATCAGAGAAAAGCGTATAGTACTTCAAATTTATTTACAAATACCATCAGAGAAAAGCGGATAGTACTTCAAATTTATTTACAAATACCATCAGAGAAAAGCGGATAGTACTTCAAATTTATTTACAAATACCATCAGAGAAAAGCGGATAGTACTTCAAATTTACTTACAAATACCATCAGAGAAAAGCGTATAGTACTTCAAATATATTTACAAATACCATCAGAGAAAAGCGGATAGTACTTCAAATTTATTTACAAATACCATCAGAGAAAAGCGGATAGTACTTCAAATTTATTTACAAATACCATCAGAGAAAAGCGGATAGTACTTCAAATTTACTTACAAATACCATCAGAGAAAAGCGGATAGTACTTCAAATTTACTTACAAATACCATCAGAGAAAAGCGGATAGTACTTCAAATTTACTTACAAATACCATCAGAGAAAAGCGGATAGTACTTCAAATTTATTTACAAATACCATCAGAGAAAAGCGGATAGTACTTCAAATTTATTTACAAATACCATCAGAGAAAAGCGGATAGTACTTCAAATTTACTTACAAATACCATCAGAGAAAAGCGGATAGTACTTCAAATTTTATTAAAATAAAATCACAAATGGAAAATGATGTTCACTCATACAAATTACAAAATAAAAGATGAAAATAAATGAGCTGTAATATAAAAATTGATGAGAAGGGAACGCACATAATCTCCAATTCACCACCAGTGAAAAGAGGGGAAGCAAATAAGAGTCCTACATACGTACCATCATGCTGTCACCCTATTGGGGTAGGCAGAACGACGAGACTTTCTTATAAAACACATATTTTGCCTCTTCTACATCCTCGTACCTTTTCATACATTTCCTACAATTCCTCTGATTTTTACATTTCCTTCTTTCAAAATATGCAACTTGATCCAACCACACATTCCTTGCTCTTCCTCTACCACACGTTTAACTCACATTTCCACTACTCAACACACCAGCCTTAAGTTCACACTCATCCCTAATCTCTTCATTCTGTATTCTGTCATACATAGTCACCACATGTATTCTAATTGCGTGCATTTCTACGTTATTTGTTTTTAAATTTAAAAAACAAAAACAGGTATTTATTTCTTGAATCTTAGAATAGATGTTTGTTTCATTTTGTGGTGTTATGTTTTATAATTTTTTATTAAACAAAACCTTTTTTAACCCTTCCCTTACGGTGATAAAAATAATACGCGTGCTCCGGTGTTGGGTAGTGAGTACGCAATAAAAAATTAGCGATTTTAAATCGGAAAAATAAGAACATTCATAGATAATCCCCTTAATTATAATTGAAGTTAAAAATTATAATAATTGAGATTTATTTGCTGAAAACATTAAAAAACCATCTGGCAACGCTCACGGAACGGGCGTACGTCTAACCTATTTGCAAGCTTAGAAGCTACTAGTGGCGCGGAACGTCAGTCGCATACCCCGGCGCTTACGCTTAATGCTTGCGACCGTTGAGACAATTCAGCTCCTCGCAATTCAGTCTAGTATGCAAGAGTGAGATGCGAATATAGTGTCGCGCTTCCCGCATACTATTCACCTATCGTCAAGACACAAGGTCGAGGCACTCGCAGCGTTTAAATGCGAATTTGTTTTCGATCTTTACAAAACACCTCGATGTAGTCGATAAATTCTGATTATTATTAATATTATTTTTTAAATCAATGCGTAAATATATTATGGAGGAATACCTAAAATCTTAACCTTGTATTTATTATATTTATAGAGATATTGATGGTTATTAGAAGCAACGTGTAGAAGATACCCAACACAGGGAAGGAAAGGTTTATATTGTATTCACGACTATTTTATTTAAGTTCACTACCGGTTTCAAAGACCTCCGTCTTCCTCGTCAGGTGAAGATGAACTCGAATGAGGTACTGGAGAGGGGGAGGGAAGTAGTGGCTAATAAGGGGAGGGGAGTAAGTAGGCGTCGAAATGATGGCTTTTCAATGGCACATAAAGGGTCTTTCAAATTGAGCGGTTTTTTAAATTCTCCGATAAAACGCAGATGGCGTCGCGAACTTGCTTAGGTCTTGTGACATTTGAGAAGTGTAATGTATGGCATTTATAAAAACGGAGTCATATACAATACAACGCGTTCAAATTGTTGAATTATTTTATGTATTGTAATCTCCGGAAACGGTGATGTTAATTGGCCACCGAGATCATGTGATCTGACACCGTTAGACTATTTTCTTTAAGGTTACGTGAAAAGCCAGGTCTATAAGAATGACCCCCGATCGATTCCTTAGCTGAAGGACGAAATTATTTGCGTTATTGGTGAGTTAGAACCGCAATTATGCAAAAATGTCATCGAAAATTTTGACAAAAGAGCGGACATCTGTGGAACTGTAAAAAGTGGACATTTGGCTGATATTGTTTATTGTGTTTAAATGTCATACATTATACTTCAATGATCAATAAAAAGTTTTTTTGAAATCAAAGCAAATTGTGTGTTTTATTCAAGAATTAAAAAAAATTGAATTAAAAAAAACCGTTCAATTTTAAAGACCCTTGACTTAGCAGAGGACTATTATTGAAATATTGAGACTTGATTTAAAATTTTTTTTAACCTCGATAATTGACAAGTTATCCAGCTGCAGATCAAGTATAAAAAAATCGTGTTTTATTAAAAGTTTATAAAAGTTATTTAATTTTTTTTATAGCTTTTCCATTCATGCCCCTCACCCTGTACTAAACAGTAATTATGTAAAATTTTCAGAAGTGACCGAATACTGAGTTGCTGGGCAGTGTCCCTGACCGAAAATGAGCTGAGCAGCACCCTGAACTTGAATGATTCCTTCACAGAGAGCAAAAAGTCCAGGAGGAGAACACGCACAAAGTCCGGTGGCGATGGTGAGAATGAACTTGTATTTTCAACTCCGATAACTATCAACTTCCAAGTCCTTTGCAACGGAAGTTTTCCTCGTTGGTTTTACCAGTTACTGGAAGTAATATTCATTAAAAAAAGCCACATATTTAGGTTCAAGAGAGTGCAGAACAAGGCATTCAAGATATCTTTTAACACCCATCCCAGAACAAACCTTACCCGACTTCACGCCGAACAGCGAGAAGAAACCCTACAACACCACATCCTCGCTTTGACCGTGAAGTTCTATAAAAGTCAACAAAATCACAGCAATCCCTTAGTCGCTGCCCTGGGGGCTTACGAGAGTAAATCCGACCTACCCTTCCGCTATAAGCACAAGCTCCCGAAGCATTATCTGTTGCCTGACTAGTCCACCTACAGTATTAGCTGGGGGGACCAAGGTCTGAGTGAATGTGATGGAATACAAGTAGCCTGAACGAGTGGACTTGTTTTTGCTACATAATTAGTGTAAGAATTGTTATCTAGTTATAAGTAGTATATAGGTGTTAATTATTTCTAAGAAATCATATATTAACACATTGATCGCCGTGTCAGCCACCGGTGGCCGACACCGAGGTATTCCAATTGGGCCGTGTCGGCCACCGTTGGCTGACACGGCATACCTAACTTCAGAGTGTCATCCTGTCCGTCGGCTACACGCTCTGTATTAAACTACTATTAAACTTGGCTGACATGGCCCTCTTCTATCTCACTACGATATGGCCTTAAGATATCTTCATGGTTCTAAAAGATATACTCATGAATGTGATAGGTAGGTTATATTAAATTAAAAACGTAAAAACATTTTTTGGGCATTTTATGAAAATCCTATTGGCGATCAATGTGTTAAGATTGAAAAAATTTAATAAAATGATATGTAGGAAAATAAGATTAAGTAAGTTCATAAATGATAATTAAGATTAGTTAAGTAATAAATGTGTATATAGGTATAGCCTTGACAAATGTTTGTACAATAATTTACTTTGTTTAATAAAAAAAAAAAAAAAAGGTTCAAAAGTATATCTTGTATATGTCCTCAGTGAGATACAGGCAAAAGCCTAGTTTACTGGGGACACGACAAATGAAAGGCAACAAACCCAGATCCATTAAAATTGTGTGTCCTAATTAAATTACTTGTTGTTTTTTCACAAATTACGTATATTGTCATGTGTAAAATAAATAAATAAATTTTAAAAAATATATGCTCCATTTCAGAAATTTTAACTGTCTCGATCAAATCACATTTTGTTTGCAAGGGATCTTGACGGACTGCTCCATATTTATGTCATTAACACTGTGGAGGCATAAAGACAAGGGGATCACGGGAGCGCAAACAAGTCTTGTTTATGCTCCCTGATGATGAGGTTTAAAACCTTGAAACCGGTGGAATTTATACCGTTATATAAAGTGAAATAAACAGTGTTTGAATAAACAAATTACAATATCTTATATGAACATCCAAAGCAAGGTGAGGATATACAAGACCTGCATCCGCCCCATAATGACATACAGCATAGAGTCCAGAGCCGACACTGTTAGAAACAAAAATCTCCTTCAAACCAGCGAAATTAAGGTACTCAGGAGTATCGCTGGCAAAACCCTTTGTGATAGAGTACGTAACACAGAAATCCGAAGGATGTGCGAAGTTGAAGATATTGTCAGATGGGGACGACAGAGAAGAAGGTTCTGGAACGAACATGTATCCAGAATGGCGAAACCAAGTGCCGTAAGAATGGCCAGGGACAGTATTCCCCAAGCGAGCAGACCTCCAGGACGACTTCCCAAAAGATATAAAGACAGCTGGCAGTCGACGTCAATAGAGGGAAACGATGATGCAGGACCATAACAGGCCTAAAAGAAGAAGACAATATCTTAAAACCTTCCAGAAGTTCCATATGATGGAAGCTTATTCCAATTTAGTATAAACCAGCATGATAATGCTCACTGAACATATATATTTTTTTGTAGAGAGTAAACTGGAAAGCGTTCCATCATGCAACTTCCTCATGGAGGACATCGCCAGGCAGGTGTGTTGCCGCATTGTGGAGGAGGGCAGTGCAGCCATTAAGCTGGCTGCCATCACCAGGCGGGGCGTGGTCCATTACTATGAGCACACTCTCAACGGGTGAGTCCTGTGTCCTGTTACCAACATCTGATGCATGCTTCCCTGTGAAGTGACTGAATTGAGACCGTAGAAGTTTATTAACCCTTTAAGTGCCGGAAGTTATTAGTATGGCCGTACCCAGCAGGCCGTGATTTTTTCAACAAAAATAAAACCTAAAAAATTTATATTTTTTGTATACAGATATAAAGGATATTATGAAAACTTACTAAATATATACACCGTGGGGCGTTTGAGCTGCCGTTCACTCAGAAAAACACTGTTTAAATATTTACAAAATGTCAGGGTTGTCACAACTTGACACAGAAAACACGTTTACTTATAAATATAGTGGAATATAATATACTTTGTAAACTAAAATCAACAAATTATCTGTATGATGTATAATAAAGCGCAAAAGGTAAATAAACTATAAAATAAAACCGTAAAAAGTCTATATAAACGTCGTATTATGCCGCAAAACTACCGCCAATAACCAAAGAATACATGAAAACACACATTGTAAATAAATACTTTAAAAAATTAACAAAAATAACGCACAAAAGTTTAAAAATCAACCACTGAACAAAACTACAAACGAAGTCATTATAAATCATCGCAATTACGACGCAAAAAAAACTGTAGTCGATAACCCTGTATCAGAGACACGTATTGACTGTCAGTGAAAGCTTTTAGAAAGATGACTAACTTTGATAATATCGGTAAATTGTAATATTTAAGTATTTCTTGACCATCCCAATAGATGTCACTATGTGTTATAATTTATAAATTATTACAATTGGATTTGATATTGGCTTGCGACAAGCTCAAAGGAGAGCACGTTCATTTTGTATCTTGGCAGTGAACCGGTTAAGAAGATCATCTTTTTATCCATCGAAATATGGAAGATATCGATATAAGATAAGGGTGTCCCGCTTCACTCCCATATATCAAAGTTGGTACTAAAGTACCGTTGTGAACTATTACCGTAGCAGATTTTTGTACTGTCTGGTTCGAGTATACATATGTTTTAGTGCCCCATTAACTTTGTATCCTATCGCTATAGGCTGTTTGATATCCCTCTTCACTCTTCTATCAGAGGAAATACTACCCAAATAGCAGAATTCCTTAACATTCAACATGCTATCTTTAGTAGTTCACCATACTTTCCTTGGTCTTTCTCTCCCACACCTTCCACTCACATTTACACTGTATATTTGTTTTGTTAGTCTTCATTCATTCGTTCCATGTGTCCAAATCTTCTCAGTGTGGTCTCCATCTTGCTCAACACATCAGCCTTAAGTTCACATTCATCCCTGATCACTGCATTCCGTATTCTGTCATACATTGTCACCTCATGTATTCTTCTAAGTGCGAGCATTTCTTCTTCACGTCCTCATTTCATTTCTTCACGTCCATGTTTTTACTCCCGACATCAAAGTTGGTTCTCTAATTAACAGAAGTATTTATTACGATAAGTTGATTTCGGAACCTAGAAAAATACGAGTATCATTCTTTTATTAAAATGAGCTATTTAAAATCAGAAAAATAAGAATATTTATAGCCAATCGCTTAAATTAATTCAATTTGAAGTCAAAAGTGATAATAATTGAAAATTAATTGCTGAAAACATGAAAAAAACATAGGCCGACGTTCACGAAACGGACGAAGAGACCACCTCAAACGAATGCCCGCTCTGTTGTCTTGCATTCTGTTTATATGTTCGTTCCAGTATCGCCTTCGTTGTCTTCCCCACCTGACGATGTCTTCCGTACTACACTTTCTCCTTATTTAGGTGTTTCTGATTCTATCTCTTAGTGTGTTTCCGGTTATACATCTCGGTGTTTTCATTTCCGAGGTTCTCAGGAGAGATTTTGTTCTAGATGTGTCTGCACTGGTCTCTATTCCGTAGGTGGCTATCGGTCTCACACATGTCTTTTAAATTCTGACTTTAATTTCTAGCTACTGAAGCGAGAGAACTGAGTTTCTGTTTCTTGCGTTCCCATATACCGAAGTAGAGTGAGAGTGAGACATGAATAGAGTCGCTTCCTCACCCATAGTGGTTTTTTAGAATGAATATACCTACATCACACACTAGCACACATTTGATTTTATTTGTGAATTAATTCCCGATTTTCACAAAATATCTCTGATGTGGCCGATAAGTGCTAATTATTATTAATATGATTTTTTCACTCAATGCGTAAATGTATTACGGAGGAATACCTAAAATCTGAACCCAGTATTTATTATATTTATAGAGATATTAAAGTGTTTAGAAGCAATGTGTACTAGTTACACATCACAGGGAAGGAAGGGTTAATGTAGATTTATATTTTCCAGAGTATCAACAAAACCCATTAAGCCAAATACAACAATACAAGTGGTCAGCGAGGAGTCGAGCCAAGTGAAGTTAGCAGCAGCACTGTGTGGCGCCTTACACAAGGACAAGTTACTCATCGGGTACTCTTCAGGACCGGGAATAGTTTTCGAGAGAATCGTAAGTGTTGACTGCATTTTTCTGCAAGTTTACTGAGAAACCCTTTCAAGTCTTTTTCAAGGGATCTGTTAATATTTTAGTTTGGGATTACTCAATCAAAATCAAACAGCCCGTGAAATTGAAATTTTTTCTTAATATTTTTATCAACCCCTGTATAGTGCAAATTTGAGTGGAAGGCATGTGAGAGGAAGCCAAATAATGGTGCTCTATGAATTATCTTACAGTTTTTATTTTATTTCTATTGGGAGTACAAATTAGTTACGTCCGTTTCCAAAAGATGGCTCTGGCTGTTATGAATGGTTCATAGTGATAGCCGATTTTGGCGGTTTCAGAGAGGTTAGACATCTGCCAATAATATTCAGTTTATATCGCTTTGAGTTTCATGCAAAAACCTTGTTTTGTACAGTGTTGAAAATGTCGAATTTTGTGTTAACCAAGCAGCATTTGCGGGAGGTTTTAATTTTCTGCTTTAATTGGAAGAAAAGTGCAGCTGAAGCCCATTGAATGCTCGTCGAAGTTTATGGTGACGCTGCTTCTACTGATAAATTATGTAGGGAATGGTTTCGACGTTTCGAGGATGGAGATTTCAGCGTCGAAGACAAGCCTCGCTCTGGACAGCCAAAAAAAATCGAAGACAAAGAGTTAAAGGCATTACTCAAAGAAAATCAGAGTCAAACGCAAGAGGAGCTTGCAGATTCATTGGGAGTGACTCAACAAGCCGTTTCCGTACGATTGAGAGCCATGGGAATGATTCAAAAACAAGGAAATTGGGTGCCTTATGAACTGAAACCGAGAGACGTTGAAAGGCGATTTTTCACTTGCGAGCAGCTGATTCAAAGGCAACAAAGAAAAGGTTTTTGGCTTCGGATTGTAACTGGAGATGAGAAGTGGATATTCTACGACAACCCCAAGAAGAAAAATACTACGCTAAGCCCGGTCAAACGTTGCCATCGACCTCAACATCAACACCAAAACCGAACATACATGGTTCGAAGATCATGCTCTGTATCTGGTGGGACCAAAGGGGTGTTGTTTACTATGAGGTGCTGAAACCTGGCGATTCCATTACGGGCGATCGGTATCGGCTACAATTAATTCGTTTGAGCCGTGCATTGCGAGAAAAACGGCCGGAATACGAGCAAAGACATGATAAAGTTATTCTTCTACATGACAACGCTCGGCCTCATGTCGCAAAAGTCGTAAAAAAAATTTGGAAACGCTCAAATGGGATGTTTTACCGCACCCGCCGTATTCCCCGGACATTGCTCCTACTGATTACTGGTTGTTCCGAAGGATGCAGCACGATTTGGCAGGTCACCGGTTCACTTTTAGCGTAGAAACCGAAAATTGACTCCCAACTTGAATCGCCTCAAAAGACGAGTCATTTTTTCAAGATGGAATTCGAAAATTGCCTGAGAGATGGGAAAAAGTAGTAGCCAGCGATGTACAATACTTAAATTGATCTGTTCATTCATTTTGTTTAGAAATAAATGCATTTATGAACACAAAAAAACGGACCGAACTAATTTGTACACCCAATATGTTCACACCATTGATTTGGTTTTTTTATGTGTGAACATCATTACCCATTTGTCATTTTACTTTTATAAAATTTGGACTCCTTTGAGGCTTTTCTTTTTCCCGTTCTTGCTGACAGTTAGTAGTAACCTGAGTTGGTATATGTGGTTTTATTTTTTATTTTGTTTTCTGCCATACTTTTTGTTTTTTTTTTTAAATCTAGATATACTGGGGTGTGGGCCGGAAGCCCCCCAATGCCCTTGCGGTCGTGCTCGCCCTACATTAGTGGGGTGTATCTCGACCGGGGGAATGTTTGTGAGATGAGCCCGTACCTTTTAATGTCTCTCTTGAATGTATTAAATTTTTCTGTCATCTATTTATTTTCTGTGTTTTTTTTCTCTCTTCTTATTCTACATGTTCAAGGGTGTATTCTGAAAAACATCTGGTGTCCCCGTGGCCGTGCTCGCCCTATATCGGTAGGGTGTATCATGACCAGGGGGATGTTATTAGATGAGCCCAGACCTTTTGATAGCTTCTGTCTTTAATGTATTCTCTGCAATTTATGTGCTCTTGAAGTATATTTAAATGTATTATGTACATACTATGTTGCTATCAATAAACCTATATTTATTTATTATTAATCTAATGACTGCAGGCACTACCTTCCTATCCTAACACTGAAGTTATTGAATTTTTGTAGTGCTTTAAATATGTCAATTAAAGTGGGTCCCATTTCCAATTCAAAGCTCCTTTCAGGAAAGCCCGTTATCTAAACAGCACCATATAGATAGTAACTTTTACTATTAATAATTGTTAATTATTTCTTATTATTTCAAATAAAGGCATCCATATACGGTTGAAATGATTCCATTGCATTAGAATGTGTGGAAAAATAATACATGTAAGAAGGAAGGAAGACATTAGGAAAGAATGCGAATTGAGAAAAGATGCAGCCTTTTTTTTTTCTTTTTTTCCCCCCACCTGGCGATTTTATTGCCTTGTGGCAATCTCTTCCAACCAACCAGAAAGATGTTTAAATGGGCTCTACGGGAAAACCAGACTGGAATTTCATTTAAAAATCTTGATTCCAGCGGGGATCGAACCCGCAACCTCCGGATCGGCAGACAAGCGTCTTACCACCAGGCTACGGAGGTCGCCCGCAGAGTGATTCAGATGAAGAAAGGAGAATTGATATAGTTCAGCCATTTACAAAGAACGAATGATAAAATACTTATAAAAATAATTGATGCAAGTAGTTAAGAAGGTGTGAGAAGTGTGGGAAGGCCTGGAAAAATGTGGCATGACCAAATAATCATTTTCTGAAAGAGGTATTAGTGAAAAGTCTTCATAATACAAGAGTATGTATAACGAGGTATACGTGATAAGCCAAAGATGTCTACATATGTATGTACAGTACCCGGCGGTAAGTAATACACAGTCTCTGTCATTCATACACGTGTTCCGTTGTGATTTGTCAGTCTTTCTACCTAACAGCTTTTTGCGCTAATGATGCGCTAATAGTCCGGTATCTAGAAAGACTGACAAATCACGATGGAACACATGTATGAATGACAGAGACAATGTGTATTACTTATCGCCGGTTACTGTATGTACACACCTTTCACTTATCACGTATGTACACCTCGTGATGCGTAAACTTCTATCATGAAGAGTTTACTGTTATCTCTTTCAGAATTTGGTTCATTTAGTCATGACACATTTTTCTAGGCCTTTCCAAACATCTCATACCTTCTATACTACTATATCTATAGATTATTTTTGTAAATCGCAATAAAATGTATGCTAAGATTAAATTAGGTGGAGATCTGTTCTCTGTGCCTACCCCTCAAAAGAGACATAATGTGATGATGATAACAAAAATGAAATGAGACCACAGAAACAAAATTTTGGGTTATTTTGTATTTCTAATATATATATTTCATATCTTTCAGATGCCAGACACATCAGAGAAAACACAGGTGTTAATAAGAAGTATAAAAGAGAAAGAATCTACCAAGAAAGAGTCGGCTAAGCTGCGTAATGAGGACATCACCAAGATCCGGCAGGGAGACAGCAAGGACCCCTCCGTGGTCTACCTTACCTCCAGCATCGGCCGAGGAGACGAGGAGTCACTTAAGAGGCCTTACAGCTCTAAAAAGGTGAAGGATTTTTTTATTATAGCAAGTGTCTTTTAGAATCAAGATTTTTTCCATTAACCTTTCCCTTCCTGTGCTAAAAAAAATCCGCCCATTCCGGTGTTGTGTATTCAAATACACATCAATGCACATGTAAAAATGAGCAATTTAAAATCGGAAAAATAAGAATATTCATAGCCAATCGCTTAAATTAATTAAATTTGAAGTCAAAAGTGATAATAATTGAAATTTAATTGCTTAAAACATCGGTCAACATTCACAAAACGGGCAAAGCGACCGCCTCTACCGAAAGCCGCCGACCTACTAAGCGAGCGAACTGAGATTCTATTTCTTGCATTCTCATATACCGAAGTAGAGTGAGACGTGAATAGCGTCACTTTCTCACCCATAGCGGTTTTTTAGAATGAATATACCTACGTCACACACTGGCACACGTTTGATTGTATTAGTTAGTTTGTTCCCGATTTTCTCAAAATTTATTCCGGATTTTCACAAAATATATCTGATGTGGTCGATAAGTGCTAATTATTATTAATATTATTTTTTTCATTCAATGCGTAAATGTATTTCGGAGGAATACCTAAAATCTGAACCTAGTATTTACTATATTTATAGAGATATTAAAGTTTTTGGAAGCAATGTGTACTATAGTTTGGAAATTCTAGGATGAGTCCTGTGACAGCTCACAAATTTGCCTAAAATACAACCTTATGTAATGTATTGACCTAACTAACTTGCTATTTATTAGAATTGAGGCTTATATTAAAGTTGATAAAATAATTAAAATTACTGAACATCGTTACAAGGTTGTATTGGGGCAAATTTGTGAGCTGTCACAGGACTCATCCTAGAATTTCCGAACTAAAGTTACACATCACAGCACAGGAAGGGTTAATGTCTGCCACAGTTGTTTTATCTCGTCTTTGGTTTGGAAAAATATTGTTGGTGTGTTAAGATTTTTATTTTACATACAGTAGTCTGTTGATTAAAACAATTATAATTCGTAATGATTTATGCCACAAAGTGTTACCTTTGATGTCTATGGTTATAGTCTAAACGTCAAGCAGTTCTTTATTGACGTCTCCTAGAATAATAAGGTTATAACATATGAAATGTTGTATTTTGTTAGTACATTTTTGTTCTTTGTACAGAAAGGTGTGTGGTGCACCGTCATTTATTTTTACTATTGTTAAATAGTTAGTGTTTGACGTTTTAAAATTGACAATTATCCAAGCAGGTATATCATCCATCCGGGTTTTCCCCCTAACCTAAATAATGGATTATTTTTTTTATGTCTGGACACACTGCAACCCTTGCATGTTCAAATATAAACAAGGTGTTCAAGGAAGGTATTACTAACATTAGAAAAGTGCACTGTTTAGGAACATATTGAAGACAATTGTACCGTAATATTTAGCTCCTGAAGTACGGAGATGGTTCATTATTCTGTCGGTTCACAGAATTCTTAGCATCCGACGCGAACACCAAATCGCCAAAGAGTTGATTCTTTCATGCTCTCAGGCTTTTATTGTCCAGCACCATACAAGAATAAAGGAAATATTAGAGTTCGGAGTAACTTTGTCTCGGTACAACTGGAAATACTTCAAACTATCCATATTTTTACTAATCAAGCCGGTGCACCCGGTGGGGGTCTGTCGTCTCTGTAATTCGGGAGAGGCGATGGTCCTGGCTGGGACATGTTCTGAGAATGCCCGATGATAGTTGGCCAAGGATAGCACTGTTTTTCTGTCCATTGGGGTCCCGACGGCCTGGAAGACCTCTCACGGTGTACCGTTCCTATGACAAGGAAGTCAGAGCGTTAGGAATGTCGTGGAGGGAGATTACCAACACCGCCCAAAACCGCTCTGAATGGAGAAGATTGGTGGCCTCCCTGTGCTCCCTTGTGGAGCTTTAAAGGGTGAACTGAATTGAATTGTATTTGCTTTTTTTTTTCATTTTCATAACCACCCTTTGCAGCAATGAAAGAATCAAGATATAGACTAATCTTGTACCACTTCTGGGTCACAATCTACCCGACAACTTGTACCACTTCTGGGTCACAATCTACCCGACAACTTGTACCACTTCTGGGTCACAATCTACCGGACAACTTGTACCACTTCTGGGTCACAATCTACCCGACGACTTGTACCACTTCTGGGTCACAATCTACCCGACGACTGTAGAAGATTGAGCTCTGTGTTGGTTCTATTTATTTCCACCCCATATTTGTGACTCCTCAGCCACTCTTTCAAGCAGATCAGCTGTTTCCCGATCGTCTTTTGCAAGAAGTGTGGTGTTATCTGCAAATCGGAGAGTTTAACCAATGGCAGAATAAGCCAATTTGTTTAGCTTTTGAATTTGTTAGTATATACACATATAAATAAATAGGGTAGTAATCTTTGTATGTTATACAGGTGGATGTCCCGATGGAGATGAGGCTGGCCAACCTGAGCCTCGCGCAGCCGGCAGGCAAACCCGGAATAGAGACCAGCAATATGGCACAACTGCTAGTGCAGGCACTGCATTCCAAAGATGCCAAGTAAGGACAGCACTCCATAAAAACACTTATCAAAATAAGTTCGCACTTGCTAACATTGTTTTTAAAAATGGCTTTTAGTGTGAAACAAACAAGAATTATGTTTGAATCTAACTGGAATTAAAACAGATTATAAATAGAAAAAGTACTATAGAATTTATTGGCCAAACAAACAAGAATTATGTTTGAATCTAATTGGAATTAAAACAGATTATAAATAGACAAAGTACAATAGAATTTATTGGCCAAACAAACAACAATTATGTTTGAATCCAATTGCAATAAAAACAGATTATAAATAGACAAAGTACAATAGAATTTATTGGCCAAACAAACAAGAATGATGTTTGAATCTAATTGCAATAAAAACAGATGATAAATAGACAAGTACAATAGAATTTATTGGCCAAACAAACAAGAATGATGTTTGAATCTAATTGCAATAAAAACAGATGATAAATAGACAAGTATAATAGAATTTATTGGCCAAACAAACAAGAATTATGTTTGAATCTAATTGCAATAAAAACATAAATAGACAAAGTATAATATAACCCTAGATGATAAACCACGTAAGTCACTCTGCACCCTAGAGGATAAGCGATGTTGTATGATGCAACGTCGCTTATCCTCTAGGGTAAAATGTGACTCGTGGTTTATCCTCTAGGGCAGTGGTCTCCAAAGTGGGGTACGCGAGTCGATACTTGGGGGTACACCAAGTGACAGAAAAAATAAGAAGATTTATTAAAGATGAACAAATACTAACTTGTATTTTTAAATTACATAATCATAAACATAAAAAAGGCGAGGAATTGACAGCGGCGACACTATCGGGTACTCGTAGAAGAAACAGACAGCAAATATTTATATTGCAGACTGCCAACCCATGACATTTTTACGTTTGTATATATGTAAAAATTTATAGTGCGAACTCCTATACCGTATTTTACGGACTATAAGACGCTACGGACTATAATACGCTACGGACTATAATACGCTACGGACTATAAGATGCTACGGACTATAAGACGCTACGGACTATAATACACTACGGACTATAAGACGCTACAGACTATAAGACGCTACGGACTATAAGACGCTACGGACTATAAGACGCTACGGACTATAAGACGCTACGGACTATAAGACGCTACAGACTATAAGACGCTACAGACTATAAGACGCTGCAAACTATAAGACGCACCTTAATTTTTAGGCAATTTTAAAAAAAAATTACATTTTTACCATTTTTATTATTAGATTGCAAAGCCAGACTAAAAAAAAATTCTTAGTTTATAAAATCGAACTGACCTTTAAAATCCCTGAAAATCGTCATCTGAACTTTCTTCTTCTTCTTCTTCTTCCTCCTCTTCATCGTCATCGTTGTCCTCTTCATATATAAGATGGTCTTCACTGCCATCGAGAGAGTGTCATATGCCGCACTTCTTGAAAGATTTAACAATACTATCTTCTCTCACTCTGGACCACGACTGTTTTATCCACTGACACACTTGTTTGATTGTAGGTCGTTTTAAAGTTTTAAACTCATGTTCGTCGCATCGGTGTACTGCTGCTGCCAGTTGAATCCAATGTTGCCAGATAGAGATAGGTTTACCGCGGCATCGAATATATGGCCATTTTTAAGACTGGCGGGAATTTTAAATCAAACACTGGACATTTTTATATTGATTTCGAGTATAAGACGCACCTGAATTTTGGAGGCAATTTTTTGAAGAAAAAAGTGCGTCTTATAGTCTGTAAAATACGGTATATATTCAGGGGTCCGCACTATACATTTCTTCTGTCGTAGGGGTACGTGATCAAAAAAGTTAGGAGACCACTGCTCTAGGGTATAGTATTTATTTATTGGCCAATATAGTCAAACTGGCAAAGAACAAGCTCAGTTCGTTTTGATTTTTAACAACCAAATATATCAAGTACTCTCCTGCCTATCTATCTAGGTGTATCCCCATCTAGGTGTATAATGCAGGTAGATTACACAAAACAATTAAAGAAACATTTAAAAGTATACCAAACGATTGTCAGACCCGCACTCCTCTATGGCTCCGAATGCTGGACGATGTATAACTCTTACTCCAGGCAACTAGAAACTGCTGAAATGCGCATGCTAAGATGGTCGGCTGGTGTGTCCCTAAGAGACAAAATAAAAAGCTCACGTATGTATTCGTGGAAACCTAGGCGTTAGACATCAACAGCAAGATGGAGGAGAGGCGATTCAGATGGTATGGGCACGTTGGACGCAGAGCACCCGATCACATTGTGAACCAGGCAATCTCCATGGATCTTCCTCGAATAACAACCAGAGGAAGACCAAAGAATTCATGGGTGGTGCAAAAAGATAACCTGATGCAGAGGCACGAGCTGGGGGACGTAGTCCGGGACAGAAGAGCATACAACCTGAGGACGAGGAGAGCGGACCCCAACAGTCTTTGCAGACAGTGAGTTGGGATGGAGCCAGGGAGAAGAATTAAAGAAACATTTAAAACAGTTTTAAATATAAAAAATCCCACCACAATGGCATTACATCAAAAAAGAGTATTTAAATTAGAGACATTCACTTTACAAAGGATCATTGGCTGATTTGTAAGCACTCATTAAACCACACTTGCGTGGAATGCTTCTCCGTTGTGTCATTTTAATCTAATTTGAGATCCAATCTTGTGTGAACTCTTATGAACTAGAACTTTGTTATTGCAAGCTCAAGTTTGCTTGGATTCCACGTGTTAATTCACAAAAATCTTCATCATTATAACAAAGGTCTTCACAAAATCCTGATCGTAGTAACAAGAGTATTTACAAAATCCTCATATTAATAACAAGTCTCCACAAAAATCCTCACCGTAATAATAAGAGTCTTCATAAAAATCCTCACCGTAATAACAAAAGTCTCCACAAAAATCCTCATAGTAATAACAAAAGTCTTCACAAAAATCCTCACCATAATAACAAGTGTCTTCACAAAAATCCTCACCGTAATAACAAAAGTCTCCACAAAAATCCTCATAGTAATAATAAAAGTCTTCACAAAAATCCTCACCGTAATAACAAGTGTCTCCACAAAAATCCTCATAGTAATAACAAAAGTCTTCACAAAAATCCTCATAGTAATAACAAGAGTCTTCACAAAAATCCTCACCGTAATAACAAGTGTCTCCACAAAAATCCTCATAGTAATAACAAAAGTCTTCACAAAAATCCTTATCGTAATAACAAGAGTTTTCACAAAAATGCTCTTTGTAATAAAAAGAGTCTTCACAAAAATCCTCATCGTAATAACAAGGGTCTTCACAAAAATCCTCATCGTATTAACATGGGTCTTCACAAAAATGCTGGTTATAATAACTAGGTTCTTCACCAAAATCCTCATCGTAATAACAAGGGTCTTCATAAAATCTTCATCGTAATAACAAGGGTTTTCACAAAAATCGTAATAACGAGGGTCTTCACAAAATCCTTATCGTAATATAACAAGGATCTTCACAAAAATCTTCATCGTAATGAGTCTTCATAAAAATAATAAGTCTTCACAAAAATCCTCATCGTAATAACAAAAGTTTTCACAAAAATCCTCATGGTAATAACAATGGTCTTAACAAAAACCCTCATGGTAATAACAAGGGTCTTCACAAAAATCTTCATCGTAATGAATCTTCACAAAAATAACAAGTCTTCACAAAAACCCTCATGGTAATAACAATGGTGTTAACAAAAATCCTCATGGTAATAACAAGAGTCTTCACAAAAATCCTCATCGTAATAACTTGGGTCCTCATCATACGTAAACGTACTGCCCATATAACAGAACTCATCAACCTGTTCCAGTTTCTCCGAGTTGATGGGAATATGGCATATAATTCTGGGCCAACCTGTTGACGAATATTGCTTTTCTTTCCAGGCTATTACAGACAGTGTTCGAGTGCACGGACCCCGATGTAGCGTATAACACCATGAACAGGCTGCCCATCCAGTACCTGCCCACCCTGCTCGAGCATCTCACCACCATGATGGCCAAGAAGACTAACCAGTGAGTATTTTTAACTGTCCATTTGTACATTTGTAGCGATAGCAAACAAAGTTAATGGGATGCTAAACATTTATTCGAACAGGACTGTATTAAAATTTGCTATGAAGATTGTATGAGAGATGCGTACAAAGATATCATGTATGAGAGATGCGTACAAAGTACCTTTATTATAATAACTTTTTTGTTTTATGTAGGAAAGTAATAAAAATTACAAAAATTAATGAGATATTAGGGCTTTTCAATAATACTTTTAATGTGTCAATAAAAGTGGGTTTTTAGTCCCAAGTTAGTTCCAACAGTCCCTAAGGATAGCTGTCTTAACATCTTCTTCTTCCTGGCACTGTCCCAACTCATTGCCTAGGTAGGCTGTTGGGGTCGGCTCTTCTCGTTTTCAGGCTGTATATTCTTCGGTTCTGGGTGTCGCTTTCATCTAGGCCGTTTCTCTGCAGGATTTCGGAGCATCGAGTCATCCAGGAGTTCTTTGGTCTTCCTCTGGACGGCTGTCGAGGAAGATCCACAGACATTGCCTGATTTACAGTATGGTCTGGTGGTCTCCAACTTATGTGACCGTACCATCTCAGCTGTCTGTCTTCCCGCTTACTGTTTATGTCAGTGATTCCCAGGCTACTACGAATGCGTGAGCTCTTAATTTTATATTTCAATGATACTCCTACCTGAGCATTCGCATTTCTGCTGTTTCAAGTTGCCTAGAGAGTAGGAGCTGTACATAGTCCAGCATTCTGAGCCATACATAATTGCGGGTCTAACGATAGTCTGGTATACCTTTCCTTTCAGTTTTATAGGCATTTTTGGGTCACACAAGATGTGCTGTATAAATTGTTTTTTTTTTAATTTTTATTACAGATGCAAATCAGCATGCATATGGGCCACGGCGCTGTGCAAGGCGCGGAGTTCCGCCCTTCTGGAACTGGGGACATCGGCGCGGCCCCTGCTGGCCGCTCTGTGGGCGCGGGCCCCCCACCTGCCGCGCCTGCTGGCGTTGTCCGCGCGCCTCGCCCTGCTCACACATCCCAGAGGAGACGACTCCGCACAGAAACCCACGCTGGACTATAAAGGTAGGACTATAATCCGTAAACCTTTGGCTCTTAAAAAATTAAAGAATAAATGCTGGGTTATACAGTCTGTTTACCGAGTGGAACATCTCAATAGAAGCAAACAATTTGGTTATTGTTTCTGGTACTTCCCGTTGTCGTCTTTTGAAATTTCATTCCTTGAAGGAAAATAAAACTCTCGTTAATAAATCTTTTATGTTACGTCTGGATTATTGTAACTCTATTTATTCTGGTTCGCCTGAATTCATAAATTACTAGACTCCAGTCTGTTTTCAATGCATCTGCTAGGCTGATATATGAGTGGCGAAGTGCCAAACCAGCCTATACAACGAATATGTTGAAATGAGATAATGGAGCTCAAAGTCTATGGGTTATTATAAATCAAATGTGTAATTAATGTTTTTTATTCATTGAACAGATACATTCTAAAATTACTACAATAAAAATAAAAAAAATGAATCTAATATTATGACAAGATTATTTGACGATTAAAGTTTTTTGTTTGATAGGCTAATTTGGCATAAAAGTATATCATGAAAATCGCTTTGCCAAAAAAATGATAGATGGCAGCAGTAGTAGTACCATTTAGAATTTTGAAGTAAAGGCACTTCTGGCTTATAAAGAATCGTTATGTGAATCAAATTTTAACACTAACTTATTTTTGGTTATTAACATGAATCGACGCAAAAACTCGGCTTTATTGCTGTGAAACATCGCCAAACACTCGATTGAAACATCCTCACGACGCTGTTTTTGTTCCATTGTGAGCAAACGCGGCACCCATCTTGCACCCATCTTTCTCATGTCCAAATTTTCAGTCAATATGCGATGTACAGCACTTTTTGAAATGCCTACCATGTGTGCTAGCTCGCGCACTTTCAATCGACGGTCATCCAATACCATTTTGTGGTTTTTCTTTACCATTTCTGGCGTGGTCACCTCATTTGGTCGACCACTGCGATGTTCGTCTTGGCAGCTCGTACGGCCTCGCTTAAACTCTGCCACCCGATATTTTACTGTTGTAAACGAAGGAGCAGACTCCCCCAGAGTAGAATCTAGCTCGGCTTTGATATTGGTTTGACTTAGACCTTTCAAATGAAAGTATTGTATCACATAACGATGACCAATATTTTCCATGTTTACAAATTCACTGAGAGCTTTCACTATTGATGGCTGCCAAACAAATACTAAACAACGTAGCGTCTTAAAACTTGAAACTTAAGCTTTATAAGTTTAGTACTTTCTACCATAGTCATTTTTTAAACCAACAACCGCTATCTATACGTCAGGTCGGGTACTTCTGGGATCACCCTCGTATGTAATGTATTTACCTAAATAACTTGCTATTTATTAGAATCGAGGCTTATATTAAAGTTGATAAAATAATCAAAATTACTGAACGTCGTTACAAGGTTGTATTGGGGCAAATTTGCGAAACGTCACATGGACCATGCTACATTTTCTCAAGTATAATCATTTCTTGAACCTTTTATTATAATGTCACTTAAGATGCTTAAAAAGGTTTTATTTCTGTTTAGATTCATCGTCTGAAGATGAAGACGGAGACGAGGATATGGATGAGGCTCTGATGAATAACGCCGCAGATGATTCGGGATCATGGAACGAAGATGACGACGAAGAAGAGCCAGACCACGAAGACCAGTCCTCGAAAGCAGATTCAGACCAGTCCTCGAAAGCAGACTCAGACCAAGAGATGAGTGAATGATTAAGCGCCTGCAAATTATAGCCTGTTGATAATAAATATAACATACTATTTTTAAAATGCTGTTTTATTTTATTTCATACCTTGTTCATTAATCTATGACCTTAACACAAAAACACATACTGCAGGTTTCCCAAAAATTGATATAAAAATAATTAGTAAACTTCCTGCCCGGTATCCCACAGGGGAGATTTTCAGGGAGTATCGGGTCCTGAACATAGCCAATTTACATTTCAAATCCATTCTCTCGCACTACCAACGAGGAGGGGAAGATGCAGATTCAGCAGAGGCACATGACACGCATGGCAACTGATCAAATGTTCACCAACCCTAGAGTTAAAACATCTTTTACCCAAAGGCAATATGCTTATTTAGCTCCCGTGACATACAATTGGGTGCCGAATTCAATTAAGGCAAAAGGAAGAAAACAATTTAGGCAGTCGATCCGGAGTGTGGTTGTTATTGCGACAGGATTTTGAGTATTTGGGCTTGCAAGAGGAATGACTTGTAACAAAGGTTTGTGTAAGCTCTTGATTGTGGTATTTTTTGTTTTTGATTGTGTATTGTGGGGATGAACATTTTGGTATGTCTGGAGTGATGAAGTGTGAGGAGTTTGATTTCACGTGATGTATAAATATGTAATTGAGTGTCACTGTTTGTCAGGTTGATGAGAATGTGCAACGGGGTTTTATATAATGAAAAATCGGAATGAATTATCGATTTATTTTTTCATGCTATATGTCCTCAGTGAGATACAGGCAAAAGCCTAGTTTACTGGGGACACGACAAATGAAAGTCAACAAACCCAGATACATTAAAATTGTGTGTCCAAATTAAATTACCTGTTGTTTTTTTTCGCAAATTATGTATATTTCTTGTCATGTGTAAAATAAATCATATGGAACTGGAGAGAAATCCAGGACTCCCTGATAGTGGAATCCAATATAAATTTCTGTCACACCTCTATAGTAAAGGTTCTAGATTTTACCCATGGCTTGATCTGACATTTTTTTAATGTATATGCTCAGATACTACTCTGCTAGTTGTCTTTTTTCTGAAAATGTGAGCTTTTATAATATTAACCCTTCCTGTCCTGTGATGTGTAACTAGTACACATTGCTTCTAAACACTTTAATACCTCTAAACATAATAAATACTGGGTTCAGATTTTAGGTGTTCCTCCGTAATACATTTACGCATCGAATGAAAAAATAATATTAATAATAATTACCACTTATCGGCCACATCAGAGATATTTTGTGAAAATCGGGAATAAATTCACCAATACAATCAAACGTGTGCCAGTGTGTGACGTAGGTATATTCATTCTAAAAAACCGCTATGGGCGAGGAAGCGACGCTATTCACCTCTCACTCTACTTCGGTATATGGGAACTCAAGAAATTGAATCTCAGTTCGCTCGCTTGACTCGCTCAGTAGCCAGCGTCCTTTCGTTCGAGGTGGTCGTCTCACCTGTTTTGTTAACGTCGTCCGATGTTTTTTTCCATGTGTTCAGCAATTAAATTTCAATTATTATCACTTTTGACTTCAAATTTAATTAATTTAAGCGATTGGCTATGAATATTCTTATTTTTACAATTTTAAATCGCTCATTTTTACATGTTTATTCAATACACAGCACCGAAACGGGCGGAAAGGTTAACAATAAAAGGACAATTTATATATAGTGCCATTTAGAGAGAAAACTCATAAATTTTGATAAGTTCCAAAAAGGATTGTCTTAACGTGCTTCCTAAGCTATACAAACCACCCATATCTCTGACACTAAGAGGCATACCATTCCACACTATGGGATCAAAAATGGCAAAAGTTCAATCATAATATCCCACCATATTGGATTGAATTTATGTTTTTCTCTAGCTCAAATGTATACTACATACCATAGATTCTAATAGAGCTTCTAAGCGGTGGATTAAATCTACTGATTGTCTTGGAACTTTTTTCTTTTTCTTCCCATTGGAACTTAGGCCGAGGCCACATAAATAACTCCATGGAGATGAATTTCTCCGCTCCATCGTTACTGGAGATGAAACTTGGGTTGCACACTACACGCCTGAAACCAAAAGGCAGTCTCAACAGTGGCGTCACACCTCTTCACCCTCCGCCAAAAAGTTCAAAACCATAATTTCAGCCAAGAAAATCATGGCATCCGTGTTTTGGGACTGTCAAGGCATAATTTTAATTGAATATATGCCTCAAGGGGAGACCATCAACGCAAGATAATGTGAGACCCTACAAAAATTGCGAAGGGCGATTCAGAACAAGAGAAGAGGCATGCTGACAAAGGGAGTCTCCCTGCTGCACGACAATGCCAGACCACACACGGCCAACGCCACGAAGGAACTGCTCGCCTCGTTTAAATGGGATGTCCTGAACCATCCCGCGCATTCCCCTTACCTAGCACCTTCAGATTACTATCTCTTTACCTCCCTGAAGCTGCACATGGGTGGAAAAAGGTTTTCAACCGATGAGGAGGTAAAGGAGGAGGTGGAGAAGTGGACGGAGGGGTTGGCGGGAAACTACTTCGAGAAAGGCATCAAAAAGTTGATACCCCGCTTCACCACCTGCATTGAGAGGAATGGCGACTATGTCGAAAAATAGCTTACATATGTACTACGGTAACCACGTAATTTTTTTGTTTAAATAAAAAAAATTGTAACCTACAAAAATTCAGTACACTTACTTTCTAGATATGCCTCGTATATGTGAGAACTTGAACAGCAAAATGGGTGATGCAAAACTAATATTTTTTTTTCGATTAAATGCATTTTCTATATTCTTTCTTCTCAAGGTGCCGTCTCCTATGGGAAATCGGCCACCATCGTGGCATCCTTATCTTGTCCACTACAGCCTGGAATAACACAATCCGACTAATGGAATGGAATACTTAATGTTCATTGTTTTTTGAGATTACTTAAATAAATTTTGTACTTCAAAGAACTACAGCTAACCCAATTCACGATAATTGAGTTCGAGATAATCGGCGCTTTACTGTAGTATGCTACTTTAGATATAAAAAAAGCTGTTATGTGTAATTTTTTCAAAAAATCTTTAACAACACAGTGTAGTTTAGAAATGTAATGTGGGTAGAAGATTAAAATGTAATGTGGTAGAAGATTAAAATGTAATGTGGGTATAAGATTAAAATGTAATATGGGTAGAAGATTAAAATGTAATATGGGTAGAAGATTAAAATGTAATATGGGTAGAATATTAAAATGTAATGTGGGTAGAAGATTAAAATGTAATATGGGTAGAAGATTAAAATGTAATATGGGTAGAAGATTAAAATGTAATGTGGGTAGAAGACTAAAATGTAATGTGGGTAGAAGAATAAAATGTAATGTGGGTAGAAGAATAAAATGTAATGTGGGTAGAAGAATAAAATGTAATGTGGGTAGAAGAATAAAATGTAATGTGGGTAGAAGATTAAAATGTAATGTGGGTAGAAGAATTAAAAACAATCATTTGGTTTTTTTCACATTTGTTTTATTAAAAATAATTTGTTATTTTGGATAAATAATGTGCTTAATATAAATTATAACAGAAGTCAACAAAAAAAAAAATAATAATAACATCTCGTGGAAATGTTCAAAGTTTTGGAAAAAAGTACCCTTTTTTTCGTTGAAATATTACAATTTTTTTTTTTAAATTAACCAGATCATCGATAAGAAATGATAATATTTTTATTCCAATTCATAAAAATTCCCGTACTTAAGTACTTTTTTTTTAAGTTTCCCTTTGAACAGTTCGGATTATATAAAATATCTTACAACCAACCGAAAATAACTCATACCACATGTAAAAAAACTTAAAATATGATTATCAGTATTTTATTTATAAATGAATAATATTCCGTTTGTTTCCTTTAATGTTGTATTGTGCTCTTAATATAAAAGACAAAAATATTAAATGGAGAAAAATTACACAAATTATATTGTATCCCTTTAATTCATGTTAATTCAAACTTTATATATGTATAAAATACTAAACTAAATAGGTTGTTTAATTAAGTTTTTTTGGTGCTTTGCTTGATAGAATTTTCATTATGTGATGAGAATCAATCAAAACGAAAATAATTCTGTGTACAAACCTTTACAATTTATAACATAATGATTGAATGACACTTAAGGCCCGTTCTCACGGTTCAAGTTTAGTTGACCGATTAAAGTTGATCAACAAAAGTTGAACACGACTTGAATCAGTTTTTGTTCACACGTTTCAATAGAAACTGATTCAAGGACCGTTCTCACGATTCAAGTTTAGTTGACCTATTAAAGTTGATCAACAAAAGTTGAATGAAATCTTTAGTGAGAACCTTTGTTTCAATAGAGTTGATCAAGAAAAGATTGACCCAGTCAAACTTTATCGTTCAAGTTATGAGTCATCCACCATTTGCTTTCAAGTTGAAACCTGTCTTGAAACATGTGAACATGTGAATTCAAGTTGATTGTCAAGTTCGCTTTCAACTCGCTAAATATAAAAATAAAGATGGAAGAGAAAATGCTTTCGACGCCATTTTTAACTGAATTAAATTGAAACTGTTAATTGAATCAGTTTCTATTGAAACGTGTGAACAAAAACTGATTCAAGTCATATTCAACTTTTGTTGATCAACTTTAATCGGTCAACTAAATTTGAACCGTGAGAACGGGCCTGTATTCAACTTTTGTTGATCAACTTTAATCGGTCAACTAAACTTGAACCGTGAGAAAGGCCCTGTATTCAACTTTTGTTGATCAACTTTAATCGGTCAACTAAACTTGAACCGTGAGAACGGGCCTGTATTCAACTTTTGTTGATCAACTATAATCGGTCAATTAAACTTGAACCGTGATAACGCACCTTTAAATGTGAAACATTCTACACAATAGCATATATTTAAGTGATTGCCTTGGCAAAAACAGTTAATGACCCAATACGAAAATAAAGGAGGTTTCAAGTCCCAACGAAAAAGGGTTATTTATTGTGTTGCTACATTTGAAAAATAAAATTGTAAGCGATTAGATTAATCTTAGTAATAATTTTTCTCCATTCAAAATAAAACATTATAATCAAAAATGCACCATTTCCATTGTTTTTAAGCACTCAAGATTTTTTTTAAATGGAACATTGCATTTATGATTATTATTATCAAATATTATTTATTGTCTATATTACGACAACGAAAGCTCAATGCCAAACAAAATTTAGATATCACTTCCACAGACAACATAATCCATTCACAAACACATAAAAAACAGAAAGACAAACTTCAGCATTTGCGCACCGAGATTCAATCAATTTATTTTTAAATATATGGTAACACCTAAATGTACGGACGCCTGGATAAAACGTGTCGATTGTTAAAATAAAAACACATCAAATAGTAAGAGAGAGTAATATTTAAGTATGATTCACACTTCACATATGGTTTACAACAGATATAAAGTACTAAATGTTCCATCCATAATGAAAATTATTCAGAATTGTGTTTATGTTAGTGTTATTTGAAATATGGCGATGTTTTTTTGACATTACATTAAATATGAATACTGTATTGTCTTTTAAACGTCAGACATCTATCTTTCAAGTCACATCAATACAAAAGCAAATCTGAATATTTTTCTATACTTCTAAAGAATATAAAGTTTAATAAAACCTGTTCTTAATGATTCAATAGACATTTTTATCACATTGTTTCATTGTATAATATTAAATAAAGAAAATCAAAGGTGTGTTTCTTTTCAAATTATAGTTAATAAATATTCGAATTACAATTTTTACCTGCGGACACACTGTAAGACATTTGCGTCTCTTTCTTTCTTATAGACTTCGACTCGAATAGAAAGAAAGAGGAGAAACACAGGGGCAAACAAAATTATAATCTGCTAATGAAAAAAAAAAAACGTTACCATAGATAAATAATTAACATTCACATGTGAAAAAAATTGTCAACATTTTTTTTTTATAAATTACGCAGTAGTCCCTTTATTATAAAAATTTTAAAACTAATTTAGAAATTTATTTCTTTCCTGCTTTTCGCTCGGTACTTACTTATTTATAAGCGCGGCAATCAAAATATGCAAATGTGAATTGATCCACCCTATAAAGAAATGGCCATTTTTAAGCACATCAGCAATTTTTCTTTAGATATGCCATAAAAGCACTCCATATTAGATAAATTTACATTATTTACTATAATTACATATAAATCGGATAAAATGTGTTTTTTTTCTTATTATATTTTATTTGCGGATTCGTCAATTATATATTTGAAAAATAAGGTAAAATTAAAACAATACAATCAAAGTGCAATCGAGTCCCGATTATCCGACCTTTGATATTCCGGATTTTTCGATCATAGTCAAAATGTAATGATTTTGTATGACAAAGAAAAGGGTAGAAAACAGAAGATTCTGTAATATGTACATATTTTTTTTAAAGTTTACATTTTAAGTTTTTTTTTTAAATTACTTTTTTATATAAGGTGCATGTTGTGTGAAAATATATTTCTGATTAACCTGTTCACCGCGTTAAAAATCAAATTCCACGAATCCTGTGCGCGGCACAATTTCAGCGTTTTTAATTTCTAAGTTTTAACACATATTTTGTTTAGAACCACTGATATTTGATTACAACACCAAGTAAACATGACACTTAAGTAATTTTCTGATAATAAATAATAGTCATACTCTTAAGGAGACTCATTAAATAAAGGAGATAAACTAAACATTACGTAAAATAAACAAAGGAATGCTACGATCAGATCAATGCTTCATGACACTAACCCAATCAAATGCATATAGCACTAGTAATGTTTATTTACGTAAGAGAGACTTAGTAATGTTTATTTACGTAAGAGAGACTCATCGCAGGACTCGATCCGCGCGACAGGTCGTTAATGCTGGAAATATTGAGAAACCAAAAAAATTCGGCGCTCTGTTTATTCAACAATATCTCATAAACTAATATATTATTTGACAAGGTTTTCAGAGATGTCGCTAGAATAAAGATTATTTTAAATTTTAGTTCAATTTTTATTCCTGTTTTGTGTAATTTTTTTTAAGTATTTGTGATTTGAAACTTGGATTGTCGTCAGATCACAGGCGTTTGTGCCTCCCGCGGGGAACACGTTAATAGGCACATGTTTAAAAGTAATAAAACAACATTTTTTCAGTTTAATAATTTGTTTCCGGCAGTTCTGGATTATTTGTCATTCTCTGTTTTTATCCAGTCTTCCTGTAATCTCATTCAGGTCAGATAATTGTGACTCAACTGTATGATGATTGTAATTTTTTTTATAGTTCAGTCATAATATAAATTTTCAGCCGTATTATTTGACGAGAAAATAGAACTGGACAAGAACATGCATTAATTAAAATAAATTAAAAACAGATTATGCTTTTTTAAAGTTTTATATTCTAAAGAAAATATTGTGAAATATTCTATGTACTGATTTAGTGCATGTCAATCTAAACCAACGGTTCTTAACCAGCGGTGCGAGAGGCTCCTACAAGGGATGCAATTCTCGATACCTAAACTTAAGTATTTATCCTAGCTTTTACGTCACAAATAGGGGTGTTATATTTGCGCTTTTATAACAAGATATCAGTACAGTATTATAATTGACAAACATGGAAAAACAAATTAATTTGCAATTACATAACGTAAAATTTAATATAGGTACAGTAACCGGCGGTAAGTAACACACATCGTTCTTAAGAAAGTGACTGTCGGCCATAATCGGCTAACTTCGGCTTTGTCTCTGTCATTCAAACACATGTTCCGTCGCGATTTGTCAATCGTGCGACGGAGACGACGCTCTACAAAGCCGAAGCTAACCGATTATGACCGACAGTCTCTTTCTTAAGCCCGATGTGTATTATTTACCGCCGGGTTCTGTAAATAGATTGGTTCCTGGTGTTAAATATTTATTTAAAATTCAAATCAGTATTAAATATATGTCGGTTCTATTTACAATTCATTTTACATGTAGATGGGTGCGAGAACACATTTTGAGAATTTAAGGGGTTTCGGCAACTGAAAATGTTAAGAACCACTGATCTAAACAAATCTTCACCCCCTTATCTTAGAAAGGTTGAGGATTCATTGTCAGTCCTGCATGGAACTCAGTTATTGTGTTCCAAAAGAGGATCAACTTGTTTCCGTACAGTTTCTCTATTTACATTCCCCGTATATGAATTGGGAAACCCATAGGACACTGTCTTTTCGGAATCACGAAAAGAATTTGTTTCATGTCCGAATACAACATTTTTCTAGACCAACTTTTTTCTTCTCCTTTGCATGATATCCACCCTTCAACATATCTGAACGGGTTATTCGGAAATATTGAAGAACGTGTCTGTAAGACAAAAATGTCTTCAGCCTCATTAATCAAACCGGGTTTAGAACAACCGTAGTAAACACGGTTCGTCATCGTACATAGCGATAGTATTACCCCGTACGTGAAGATTGGTTATATTACCCTGCACGTCTAGGGTATACAAGTATTGTTAACAAACAAACTCTTTTACGAGAATGGGGTCTTATTTTTTTGTTCAGATACCATCAGGAATCGAACCCGAAACTACCGGGTGGAAATCAAGTGTCTTACCAACTAGGCCACAGAGATTATCAACCAACTAATCTCCGATCTCTCAATATGAAAAAAAATTGTTACTACACTTCGAGATTTCTGATATGAATATATCCAACTTGGTCCGTAAGCATCATTCCTTCACTCATCTAAAATACCATATTTCAGCCCCGTTATTTCAACAGATTGCCACATTACCATATGTGGTTTGCTATGAGGCTTTAACCTTTCCTTCCCTGTGTTGGGTATCTTCTACACGTTGCTTCTAATAACCATCAATATCTCTATAAATATTATAAATACAAGGTTAACATTTTAGGTATTCCTCCATAATATATTTACGCATTGATTTAAAAAATAATATTAATAATAATCAGAATTTATCGACTACATCGTAGGTGTTTTGTAAAGATCGAAAACAAATTCGCATTTAAACGCTGCGAGTGCCTCGTCTTGACGATAGGTGAAGAGTATGCGGGAAGCGCGACACTATATTCGCATCTCACTCTTGCATACTCCACTGAATTGCGAGGAGCTCAATTGTCTCAATCGTCGCAAACGTAAGCCACACCGGGGTACCGCTCCGCGCCGCAGTATCTTCTGGACTTGCAAATAGATTAGACGTACGCCCGTTCCGTGAGCGTTGCCAGATGGTTTTTTAATGTTTTCAGCAAATAAATCTCAATTATTATAATTTTTAACTTCAATTATAATTAATTAAGAGGATTATCTATGAATGTTCTTATTTTTACGATTAAAAATCGCTAATTTTTGATCGCGTACTCACTACCCAACACCGGAGCGTGCGTTTCATTTTTAGCACCGTAAGGGAAGGGTTAAGCACAAAATTTGATATTGTATTAGATATTTGATATTGTATAATACAGACAGGCTTATACAGGCTCTTCCAACCAGAAAGATGTTAAAATGGTTTTAAGTGAAAATCAGGTTTCAACGAGAATTGAACTCGTAATTTGCAGGTTGAAAGACAGATGTCTTATCAAAGAGGCCATGGAGATAGATATATAATAGTTGTTACTCTGTGGTTTTTCGTACAACTTAGTTTAGCGTGTTTAGTCTGGTTTGTAACTATGAACCAGGAGAGTTATTTAAAATTATTCTTCCTTATATCTCGCTCATTAAACATTATAACTTTATTTTATACACATCCCTTAAATAAACTAATCTTTCCTTTATACACTTTTCTTACTCAATCTATTTATCAAAATCCTATCACTAAGTATCCCTGTCTATATCAGACCATATCTAGCTAATTCTCTCCTTTACAAAGTATATTTCCAAACAAACTACGCAGACTCGTCTAAGTTTAAAAGAAATCCTCGTCTTATACGAATATCTCGTGATTCCAAGATGTTGAGTATTATTATCTCAGCAGGATCGAAGGAACCAGGCACCTGTCAAACACCATATCGCGTAGGCGTGCAGAATGGATGGGTCATATGCTGCGACATGAAAATCTCCTGCGCAATATACTGGAGGGATCGATTGGCAGAGGGCATCCTCGCTGGGAGTATCTAGAGCAAATATGCCACGATATGGACTGCACCTCCTATACAGAGCTCAAGAGGATCGCTGAAGACCGAGCGGAGTGGAAGAGGAGATGCAGAGCTTTACTGCTAACCAATCCCCAGGATTGAAACTGAAGAAGAAGAGTATTGTTGAAACATTCCGTATTAACCTGCACTAATGAGGTCTGAAAGACTGAAGTGAGAATTGAGGAACGAGATCTCTCGACGCTGGCATATACTCCTTCGGGTAAAGGAGTTCACAGCCATTATTCAAGATAGAAGATCAATAGCCAAGTGATCATTGTACAGTGGAGAAAGCCCCCATTCAGAGCAGTTTGAAGCTATTCTACAGACCAGAATCTCCCGTTAGATAACTCCATTTGGTAGATGTTCGTCTTTGAAACTCATTTGGTATATGTTCGTCTTTGAAACTCCTTCAGGTAAAGGAGTTCACAGCCATTATTCAAGATAGAAGATCAATAGCCAAGTGATCATTGTACAGTGGAGAAAGTCCCCATTCAGAGCAGTTTAAAGCTATTCTACAGACCAGAACCTCCTGTTAGATAACTTCATTTGGTAGATGTTCGTCTTTGAAACTCGATAGCTCTTTAATTATTTTGATTAACAGTTATTAAATAATTAATCATGTCTCAGAATCTTGAGATGTTATGTCTGGACTATATTGTACTATGGAACAAGTTTTCGAATTTCATCCGTTCGAGAAAGCTGTTTGAATATCATAGATTTTTCCCATAAGAAGTAATGTGGATTTGATTAATCCGTTAGACTCCCAAAATTACACAGTGTGGCAACACAATATATTAAATAAATAAAAAATTAACTGCGCTTTACCTGTACTGAGGAGAGCTGATGGCGTAAGTGGTGAGTAAGGTGGAGAGGCAGGTGAGAGGAGAAGAGATGTTACTGTTTGGAAAGGGAGTCACCTTGCATAAAAACATCAGGCGACTGTCCTTCTGGGGTTGTTTCTCTTTTCTGTCTCACTAAAAACCTGTCCAATAAGGTTTGTTTTGGTCTGCGTTTTAAAAAAACTCTGAAGTGAGACGTGCATTGTCGTTGAAAATGTATGTTCGAAAACTGAATTAAAACAACTTGTTCGAAAACAGAGGTTCCACTGTATTATACTTTTATTAGATACAGTTCAATCTGGAGAGTTTATTGCCATGTGACAATCTCTTTCAACCAAACTAAAATATTTTAATGAGGCCTTAAGTGAAAGAAAGACCGGACAGCTTTTTTAAAATATAGATATCAATTATAATCAATTCCGCAATGTCCGGTTCGGAAAACAGTTCTTTTTAACTATAAGGCTTTAGAGGGAAATATGCTGTTCGCCCCGATTATTCTTTAATCAATGATAGTGCTAAGCTAGGTGCTACGTGACTAATATACTAGGTAACTATAAAAGTCACGTAGCCTGGCACGAAGCGTGCAGTGTGGCCATTGCGATAGTATGGGGTGCGTTGGTTCGTTAGGATATGTCACCTAGCTCGCAGCGTAGCTCTAAGCACCAAACAAGGCTCCTATCTGTGTGGCTGAGGCCTAAAGGTTTGTTGAGACAAAAAAAGTCTATTAGGAGATTATTTTCAAGATAATCAAAATTTTGAGACTGAATAAATTTCAAGTTAACACTATACAGGTAAATTTCGCCAAGGGCCGGGTCATTTAAAAAAAAAATAGACCTCTCTTTCTCAATATAAGTCGCACGTTCCTTTTTGTTGTTCGCCATTTGTTAAAAAAATTTTATGTGGCTCTTCATTGATAAAAATTAGGAACCCCTGCGTTCTCTGGTCGAAAAATAAAATGACACATGGGTTGTGCCTTCGGCCAATAATGGTTGAGGAAAACATAGTACAAGGGTTGTATCAGCAGACAGTAACCATTGGCGGAAGCATGATACACATGTGGTACCATCGGCTAGTAATGATTGGCAAGGGCATGGTACGCATGTTGTATCATCGGCTATTGTAGTGTTGATAGAAAAAAATTATCTTAAATTCAATATTTTAAAATATATTTAATTTATTTAGCGCCATTAAGTGATTGAAATCATTTCGAGGGTGCTTCGGTAACTATATTCACAATAGAATAATTTTTTCACATAAAACTATTGTTGATTATAACTTAAAAGATGTAAAATTATTTCACATGGGCAAATATATTAAATAGAAGTACAATCAACTCCGGTTATAGTGAACTCGGTTTTAGTGAACTTTCGGTTATAGTGAACCAACATTTTCTGTCCCAACCTTATGTATCAAATGTGTATGGTTAAAACCTACGTTATAGTGAACTAAAACTAGTAGATTTTGGTTCACTTTAACCAAAGGGTCACTAAAACCGAGTTCACTATAACCGGAGTTGACTGTAGTTTAAATTACTTAGTTTAAAAAAAAAAACATTCACCACTTATTTTATTGTGCTTTAGTATTTTTTCTGTACAAAAAATGTTTCTTTTTGATGAAATAAAGTGATTTTTTTTATAAAAACACTTTACGTCACAATAAAGTTTTACAGTGAGAAAGGCCATGGTCGTTTTTTTCTATTCGTAATTATGTTAAATAAATGACTTATCGAGTCCTGCTTTCAAAACTCTATGCATATAGAGTAAAAATTAAATACTCTATGTTGTTAACTATCATTTGACACTGGCGTATACTTCTTCATATATAGTTTATAACTATGATTCCAGGTGACTTTGTTTATTTGGAATACATTTTTAGCACATCATGCATTTCAAGACACTTTGTGCTGTGCTCTCTTCAGGTGAGTTATGTCAACTAAATTACATGTTCTTAATTGATTTGGTATTTATATCGTAGCGCTCCATTTTAAACAGAATGATTTGACGCTTACATGTGAAAAAGTTGTTTAACATCAAAGTTGGGTGAAGATAGTATTATAGTATTCAAGTTTCATGAAGGTTTGTGGTTCCCAATATGTCAGGACGGTCGGCTCCTATTAAATTCTTATGTTAGTTTTGGTCCATAGATTGTAAAATATTTTCACATTTAAGTGTCAAATCATTCTGTTTAAAATAGAGTTCTACAATGTAAATACCGAATCAATTAATAAAATTTTTGTTGAAATAACTCACCTAAAGAGGGCACAGCACCAAGTGTCTTGAAATGCGTGATGTGCTAAAAATGTATTCCAAATAAACAAAGTCACCTGGAATGATGGTTGTAAATTATATATGAAGAAGTATACGCCAGTGTCAAATGATAGTCGACAAAATCAAGTATTTTACTTTTATTCCATATCCATAGAGTTTTGATGAGTTCGTTAATTTTTCTGATATAATCGAATTCAGCATGGCATACGTTTCTGAAATCATTATTGCTTTAAAAGCGATATAAAATCTTTAACTTAATCCATTATTTTTTTTATTCATGTCATTCCTATTTGTGTTCAATGAACTCTCAAGCAAAAAAATATAACTAAATACTAGATTTGATTTTTGAATTGATAAAATACAAAATAGAAAATATGCAGTGGACCCATAGTTAATCTAAAATTAATTCCGATGCATAAAAAATATATAAACCGATGTTGATTGACTGAGATTATGAAATGTAAAAAAACTGTAGAATCGCTATGACTATTCCGATTATTAAATTGGAAGAAATTATGCCTATGTGAAACTGTACTAGTGATGTTACGATTCGACAATGGCATATACTCTTTCAATTAAGAAGAAAACATTCTTTTTTTTGAATAAAAAGAATTTGTTTTGAATATTCCATAGAATATTTCTTTGTCATCCTTCTTGCTCTTTTTAAGTTGCCATATATATGAATATTTTTTTGCTCGAGAGTTTGCTACCATGTTAGGCCATTTCATTTTAATAATAAAATATATTTTTTTAAGGGCAATAGATACAATATAAGTGCTTGATAAATATTATTCTAAGAACTATTCAAGTAACCATTTGAATCACATAAGATATATCAGTGCAAATTATATACAGTAGTCGCTCCATTCACACAGTCCATTTTTTACGTGAACTCACTTTAATGTAGTTTATTCTGTTTTTAACTAGAGAAAACGAAAAGAACAGGCAATCAGCAGACTTTATTTCAAGTCTCAATACTAGCAACATTGAAAATTGAAACAGCTACAACTGTAAGAACGGCAAAAGTAACAATGTACCACATGCATTCAGCGATAGTGATTTTGAATCAATAGGCACAACATTTTTTTTTTTTGTAAAGCATTTTTAACTAAATATTAATAATTTATAAGAAAATATGTAAAAGATAACATTCAATGGATGCATTTACGCAGTTTTAATTTAATTACTATTTTCTGGAACCAATTTACCCACATAAATGGAGGGATTACTGTAAAATAATAAAGAAATTTATTTTCTAAAATTACAAATTTATGCAAGAAAGTGTATACAAGGTGTGGTGATTATATGTGAACAAAATGACCATAGACAATAATTATTACGATTACAGGTAACATTGTATAAGTTTTAAAATCTTAAAATTACACAGAAAGCCTTGTAAGTTGTATATTGTATATTTTTTACTTATATTATTTAATATTTTTCAGGCCTTTGGATTACATTCACTTACACTGTAACTAAGCCCTTTCTTACCTATACATATTAATCAACATACTTGCCATAGTTAAAAATGATTAAAAAAAATTAACAAATCAAAATAATTTTCAAAAACGAATTTTAGATTATTGTAAAATTACTGAATTTAAATTAAATTCTGGTTTTAATACTGATTTTTTCCCCCTATTACCAACAGATTGAGAATATTCACCTATCTCTTTGTCTTAAATAATAAATGGGTGTCAATTTCTGTATAAGTACAAAGAATATTCATATAAAAAAGAGACAAATAAAAATATGAGAAATCTATGGATATTATTCAAATTTAGAATTCTATCTGTTTTCTAGTTAATAGTTGCCAGTGGCGTAATTTTTCCTCAATTTATTACCAACTCAAAAAAAAAAATTATAAAAAATAAAGTACCATTTATAAGATGACAAGTATGTTAACAGATTAAAAAATTCATTTTTTTGTTGTGTATAAATATAAGAAATACAAACTAGAGTATTACAAATATATTTTTATAAGACGTCATCGTCTCCCTTGTACTTAAAAATTGTCAGCTGCTTAAGCGATATAGTTTAATATATTATAATATGTTTATTAAATAACAAATATGTTTTTTTGTATTATAATTGTAGAAAAATTGTCAAAAATGTTCGAAACATGAATATTTCCATTTTATATCGGTGATCACAGCATTCTGATGTTTTTGTCAGTGAACGGCGATGTGATGTATTGGCTGAAAATTTAGAAAGATATATTAATACACAAATAAACATCACTAGGAACAATGTCAGCGGGATAACGGGATTTCAATAATCAAAAACAAAATTATTTACGAGATGTTTTGCCAGATGTCTCGATTATTACGAAACAAAGATAAATCTTACGGGAGAGAAATTCTTAAGAAATTTGCGAAAACCACTGTCACTAGTTATTGAAGTAAAAAATGTCGCTAGTTATTGAAGTAAAATGGTATTTTTAATAATTTACATTAACTATAAGAAGTAGACATTGGAAAACGAAAAAGTAAAGCAACTATTTGTAAATTAAAATAAAGCAAACGGATGCACTGACGAAACCATTAAAAATATATACATAAAATGTTACCAAGTAGAAAAATAAAATAAATTTTAAGAAGTCCTAAAATAATGCGCTTTTAATTAAAAAATAAATTTGAGAAAAAATTATAAACCGTATGCAAGTTTTTTTTTTTTTTTATTAATACTGAAAAATAAAATAAAGAAAGAAATTTTTATTGGGCATGCAGATAATAAATAATTAAAACCATTTTCATGCAAAAACAATATAAATTGCAATATTAAATAGGTAGAAAATAAAATAAATATATGTTTAAAATTGACAGTAGAAGAACATATTCTCACTTCACAGCGGTCTTACCATGAGCTTCCTTACTAGGGCTATACAACGTTTAACCAATAGTAAAAAAAGTTGCAGGCAGGTAACCTAAAAATCTGATTTCATAAACTTTAAGAGAAATTTGGTAAGTAAACTTGTTCTGTGTTCTCTCTCTCTCAGTTAACCCAAAGGCAGCTCGCAGTACGACAGCAGTAAATGGGAAATAATTGAACTATAGTTCGGAAATTCTAGGATGAGTCCTGTGACAGATCACAAATTTGCCCCAATACAACTTTATGTAATGTATTTACCTAAATAACTTGCTATTTATTAGAATTGAGGCTTATATTAAAGTTGATAAAATAATTAAAATTACTGAACATCGTAACAAGGTTGTATTGGGGCAAATTTGTGAGCTGTCACAGGACTCATCCTAGAATTTCCGAATTATAATGTTTCATTTTTGAATTGATATAGCAAAATAAATAGTATTTTGATATTTAAAAGGTAATTTTCAACAGTAAAACAAGCCACCATATTGATGCGTTTTCTCAAACACTTTGCAACTACTGAAAATCATAGAATCAAATAAAAAGGTTAGAAATGCAATCTAATAATATATCTGAGACATTTATAGAATTGCATTTTTATTATAATTTAAATTAATTAAAAAGACAATCAACATTTATAATTTTTGTTCTTCATGTCAAATAAGCAATCTAAAGGGTCAATTTTTAAGCCTGGAATGTCATATATTAAAAATTAAATAATTTTATAAGGTCAGATTAGCACAAGACAGCTTTCATACCGAGAGCTAGCTTTAAAATTTAAAGTGGCGGGGAAAAATCATGCAAGCAGGCAATTTAACAATCTGACCTGATAAACTATTAGTAAAAAATAACATGCAAGTCCCGTCGTCCTGTCAGTATACTAGACAGTTCATAGGTGGCACAAAAATAGTGCGTTAGTAGCTTGCGTTATTACTGTTGTCAAGTAAGAATCAAATTCAGTTTCTTTTTATGATATAGATTGTTTAGAATTAGATTAAAAAATATTTCAACACAACACACATAATAAAAAAACAAAATAAATATATAAAAACTAAAAAAACAAATCAAGCACGACAACACACTGGAGTTATATGAAAAATACCTCCACCATAGAACGTGTAGACACGGTTAGACCCGCTATCATTCATTAAGTACCGGCAGTAAAGACCTGAGAAGAAGAGCATAGACAATTCGTTTAGAACCTACTAAAAAAATACACGGAAATCCCCCTTTTCAAAGGAGCATTCTGAAATATAACATTCAATAAGGAATACAATAAAATTCAAGTATGAAATGTCATTTTATATAAAGCTGCAGAGACGGAACGATTATTTTGACATCTGGGGTACGCATTCGAAAAGGTGACAATTTATTATCGACACTTTCGGGTAATGCGAAAAGAAGGCTTTCGGAAATAACTGTAATAGTTTCGCCATATTTTAAAATAGGTAATTTTTTACTTTCTAAGATAAATCCGTCTTTAAAAAAAGTTGAAATTCGGGATGTATGGTCACTTTGTCGCGTGATATAAATCGATATTTGAAAATTTTATTTCAAACATTTATAACTTTATTTTTCAGGGTGACAAAAACATGAATAATTTGATCAAAGCTGACTTTTTATTTAATCTAACTTTTAATAGAGAAAACTAGATAACAATCAATTTTCGAAATGTTTGCTATTTTTCCTTTTCTTTCTGGTCAATTTTGGCTCCCTTCTGATATCGCACTTGAGGCCAGTTCCCTGGTTGCCTTACCCTCGTCCCAGCTCTGCATAGCTCTATATAAAAACATATATATATATATATGCAAACTAATTATACTTTAAAATCATTAACAAACATTAACATAATTTTACAGGAGAAAAAAATCATTAAGATAAAAAATTGTTCGCATTTTTATATACTTTTTTTTTGAAAATCTGTTATACTCTTGGTGTTGCAGCTGAAAAAAATCTGTTATACTTCTGATGTGACACAGAGATTGAAACCTTGTCTCATCAACCCTATCTTACAAACAGCAACGTAAGTCAATAATATACAGTCGACTAACATTGTTTGATCACGTGCACATATGTCGGGTAGGCAGCTACGAGCTATTACAATTTTACATGACATAAAGCCAAGCGGAGCGTGGCTCTTGGGAAAACTGGAAGAGGGAAAGACGGGAGCAGAAAATCAGGATTATCTGAAACGGAGGGGCATGCATTCGTGGAAACCAGACATCAACAGCAAGATGAAGGAGAGGCGATTGAGATGGTATGGGCACGTTGGACGCAGAGCACCCGATCATATTGTGAACCAGGCAATCTCCATGGATCTTCCTCGAATAACAACCAGAGGAAAACCAAAGAATTCATGGGTGGTGCAAAAAGATAATCTGATGCGGAGGCACGGCCTGGGGGACGTAGTCCGGAACAGAAGAGCAAACAACCTGAGGACGAGGAGAGCTGAACCCAACAGTCTTCGCAGACAGTGAGTTGGGATGGAGCCAGGGAGAAGAAGGAGGGGTATGATTCTAAAGTAGTGTTTCCCAAATCAGTGAAAATTACCCGAAATTTGGTAAAAGTGCATTTTCTTCGGGTGATTTATTGAAATTACATAAAAATCATGTTGATAGGTGGAATCAATTGGTAGGTGGAAGAAAAATAGAGAGAGTTACAAGTTATGTGTACCTAGGACACACTGTAAAGCTGGGAAAGGAGAACCAAGAGGCCGAGATAGAGCGTAGACGTGGTCTTGCCTGGGCGGCGTTTGGTAAACTCTCCTACATCCTGAAATCTCCAAAATACCCCCATCATTTGAAAAAGAGAGTCTTTGATTCATGCATCTTACTGATCCTCACATATGGAATCGAAACCTCTGTCCTAACAAAGCGAATAACGCAAAAACTACTAGTGACACAGAGAGCCATGGAGAGGAGGGTGCTGGGAGTTTCACTGCGAGGTAGAAAGACCAACAAATGGATAAGAGAGAGAGAACCAATGTCACGGATGTGGTTGAGAGAGCAGCTACCTTAAAATGGAGCTGGGCAGGACATATTGCCAGATGCTCTGACTCTCGATGGACGAAAAAGGTCCTGGAATGGGAGCCTAGAACGGGCAGGACAGGTGTGCGGAGACCACAGGCTAGATGATCGGACGATATAAGATGGGCTGCAGGGTTGAAGTGGATGCAGTGTGCCCGAGATAGATAGTTGTGGAGGACCGAAGGGGAGGCCTATATCCAGGGATGGATCCAGAACGGCTGAAGAAGAAGACATAAAAATCATTCAATAATAATGTTTTTTTATATCATGGAGTGATCTGATAAAAAGCTAGCAACTTAGAATAGTAACAGTTTCCGTACGGTGCGTAGACGTGGACTCTGAAAGCAATGGAAAAACATAGAATAGATACATTTGAAATGTGGTTCTGGAGAAGGATATTACGAATTCCATAGACGGCAAGGTAAACTAATGCTTTCATTCTCGAACATAGACGGCAAGGTAAACTAATGCTTTCATTCTCGAACATAGACGGAAAGGTAAACTAATGCTTTCATTCTCGAACATAGACGGCAAGGTAAATTAATGCTTTCATTCTCGAACATAGACGGCAAGGTAAACTAATGCTTTCATTCTCGAACATAGACGGCAAGGTAAACTGATGCTTTCGTTCTCGAAGAACTGAGAAATCGCCGAGAGATTGTCGACAATATAATGCATATGATGACCATTCCAATTATTTGAAAAAATGTGCTGAGGAGATAGTTTGCAGAAGCTTGTACACAAGAGGAAAAGTCCCAATGTGTTGGGCTGGCCAAGTGAAAGAAGCAAAAGAACTACCCTTAACAACTGCCCTTCGAAACACGAAGTGCAAGGATGGACGGAGAGGAGTCGTCAAGGGTTATCATGGGAGTCATAAGCTACACGATAGAAAGATGGTGATAATAAGTAACAGCTGTTACAGATCTTATATTATTCTTAAAGATAATGATAATTTTACAGTTGAACATTTTTAATGAACCTTATATGTAAAGAATAAGTTTTTATTTACAAATAATTTTATTCCCGATAAATAGAATTAGTAAGAAAAATATAAAAGTCCATCATTACCAGTGTAAAAAAAAACATTTCAAACATTAAATATGGTTCTCTAAATCTGTTTTATAAATACTCAGATCTAAAATAATTAGAAGAGATACTTTATCTTAGAGTAGGTATTCTTTTCGCATTAATGTCAAATTGATATGGTGAGATGCGGGCAGCTGACAATAGGCGGCCCGGTATCGTGTGATCAACTGTGTATGTTGTTAAATTTTATAATAATTTTTATTAGTTTTATAATAATTTTGATTATTTTAAATGTTTCGTTGTGTCCATATGGCTTTTTATTTGTATTTGTTGAATTGTTTTATACTCAAGAAAATGAGCATGGTCCCTGTGACGTTTGAAATGTTATTTCTCAAAAGAATGGGGTAAAAGCGTTTTTTTACAAATCTTATAGTTTTTTTTATAAATCGAAAAATTGTTTTTCTCTAAGCTGACGTTTTAATTCCTAATTTTCATTATACTGACTTTCTAATGTATCGTATGATTTGTATCTATCTTTAAATAGGCCAAGATCCACTATGAATTAATACTAATTACGAACATTTAATTTTATGTATAAAAAAATTGAAAACCCAATTATCATATACCCCATCCCTAGCCAATGCAGACTAACGTAGTGACTTTTGACGAACGTCGCCAAATATTATTTGATTTTAACAAACTGCCACATTTTTGCTAATTTGTGACAAGATGTATTCATTTGTCATCATTGTTAGTTTTATGTAATGTATTTACCTAAATAACTTGCTATTTATTAGAATCGAGGCTTATATTAAAGTTGATATAATAATTAAAATTACTGAACGTCGTTACAAGGTTGTATCGGGGCAAATTTGTGAAACGTCACAGGGACCATGCTACATTTTCTTTAGAATAGTGTTTTTTTTTTATTTATTAAGATTGTTTTGTAAATTAAGCACCAACAACTTGTTTTAAAGATGATTTTGTAAGGTACATTGTGCCGTTAATGAAAAATAAAATTAAAATCACGTCCAAGTTTTGTAACCAATCGGAACAAATAAGTTTTACGTTTTTTGTTAATATCCGTTGTAAGGGTCTTCCGTAGTGTTGTACTACATGGTATCATAACCTAAACTACGAGGTACAACACCCCGAAAGACCTTCTACGACTAATCAGAACAAAACTCAAATAGAGTCCACTTTTTTATGAAAACAATTAGTTATATCATGGCAGAAAATGAATTTCGATAATATGTACATTGTGAAGCCAAGACTTCTGATATATTGAGTGTTAACATAAGTTGTGTGAATTTTTTTTTCCAATTTTTTTGCAATTGCAGTGTTGAGCCGCTGCATTTGCGGAATGTATAGCTCCGCGTTGACTGTCTGATTGCATTCAAGTATCTCGTAGTGGATGACGCCTTGCCAATCCCACCAGATGCAAATCATCGTATTGCGCGGATGCAAACCTTGTGTCGCTCTGGGCGTTGCTTGTCGACCATAACTCACCCATTCTTTCCGTTTCTTCATATTCACATAAAGGCACAATTTTTCATCGCCAGTAATGATGCGGTGAAGGAACCTTTGCTTGTGGCCATGCGTAGCTCGAAGACGCGCGAGCAAACCAGCAGAAATTGTCGAACGTTGATTTTTGTTGTTTTCACTCAAAACATGTGGAACTCAAGCGCCGAACATCTGGACTTTTCCCATTGATTTAAGATGACGGTATACAGTCATGTGACTACAATTCATCTGCTATGGTGGTTTGAAGGAGATCTTCATGAATAATATGGTTTAAGCAGTCCTCATCGAAGTCCACTGGTCGTCCGGAACGCTCCATGTCTTTCAGGTCGAAATTACCGTCATTGAAACGCAAAAACCATCGAAGAGCTGTCCTTTCATTCATAGCATCTTCACCGTACACTTCGCAAATATCGCGAGCAGCTTTGGCAGCTTTATTCCCTCGATTGAACGTGAACAGAAGGAGTCGTCGAAAATGCTCACATTCATCTACTTGACATTCCATTTTGAAGGCTTGTAATCAAATAAAATAATATATGTAACGTAAAAGCAAACACAATATCTTGTAGAGCAGAAAATTTTCTTTCGAATGACGTATAACCTTTACCATTTTGTTTTACTTTTGGCGCTCATTTTTTAATTGAAAAAAGAAACGAATACAACTTATGTTAACACCTAATATTAACAAAATATGTGTTTTATTTCGAGGCGGAATGGGTTAATGCAAGTTAAAATTCTGTTGAACGTAAAAGCGACGTGCCATGTGTATTTTTGTAATTTTATATTGTAATTTTAAATTGAGTTCTTCAATACAAATACCAAATCAATAAATTTTAAATTGAGTTCTTCAATACAAATACCAAATCAATAAATTTTAAATCGAGTTCTTCAATACAAATACCAAATGAATGAACAAGAATAAATTTTACTTTCTCTCAGAGATCAGAAAATTTTCTTTCGAATGACGTTTAACCTTTACCATTTTGTTTTACTTTTGGTGCTCATTTTTAAATTTGGAAAAAAACGAACACAACTTATGTTAACACCTAATATTGACAAAATATGTGTTTTATTTCGAGGCCGAATGGGTTAATGCAAGTTAAAATTCTGTTGAACGTAAAAGCGACGTGCCATGTGTATTTTTGTAATTTTATATTGTAATTTTAAATTGAGTTCTTCAATACAAATACCAAATCAATAAATTTTAAATTGAGTTCTTCAATACAAATACCAAATCAATAAATTTTAAATCGAGTTCTTCAATACAAATACCAAATGAATTAACAAGAATAAATTTTACTTTCTCTCAGAGAGCAGAAAATTTTCTTTCGAATGACGTATAACATTTACCATTTTGTTTTACTTTTGGCGCTCATTTTTAAATTTGGAAAAAAACTGACACATTTTATGTTAACACCTAATATTTTGACTAAATTTTTCTGCAATGATGGACTTTTATTAGAAAAGGAAAAGAATGACATAATATTTTAGTCACAACATCCTGTCCCTCCTGCCCCACCCAGCTGCATATGTGTTAGGACTTACGACGGAGGTACTCCTACGATCTAGACTTCTCTTCCAGGATGGTGGCCATTTCCTTCTTTGGCTGTACCACAGTTTTGCACCAAGACAAATAAGGATTGGGATGTGCCGACAGGGTGCCATCACTTTGTAGAATATACAATTACGTTCAAATACAAATTAAATAGTAATGGTTAAATAAATTAATAAATACAAATACATACGTCCCAAAAAAAAGTATACACACTTGGAATGATTATAAATTAAGGATTAACAAAGGTCTTTCAAATTGAGCGGTTTTTTAAATTCTTAAATAAAACACAGATGGCGTAGCGAACTTGCCTGAGTCTTGTGTGCCATTTGAGAAGTGTAACGTATGACATTTATAAAAATAGAGTCGTATACAATACAACAACACGTTCAAATTGTTGAATTATTTTATGTATTGTAATCTCCGGAAACGGTGATGTTAATTGGCCACCAAGATAATGTGAACAGAAACCGTTGGACTATTTTCTCTGGGGTTACGTGAAAAGCCAGGTCTATAAGAATGACCCCCGATCAATTCCTGAGCTGAAGGACGAAATTATTCGCGTTATTGGTGAGTTAGAACCGCAATTAAGCCAAAATTACATCGATAATTTTGACAAAAGAGTGGACACCTGTGGAGCTGCAAGAGGTGGACATTTGGCGGATATTGTTTTTTTGTGTTTAAATGTCATACATTATACTTCAATGACCAATAAAAACGTTTTTTGAAATCAAAGCAAATTGTGTGTTTTATTCAAGAATTAAAAAAACCACTCAATTTGAAAGACCCTTTATATCTAAGATTAAAACTCCAAATTAAAGAAGACAGATGTAGTTAATTTTTAGTTATCGCAAAGGCGTTCTGCTCTATGCCCTGCAGATAATGTGGAATCAAGCAAACATCACAAATAATTTATTTAGATATTTGGGCGCATTCTCTTTCAATAGTTGCTCTCGATTCATTAACCGTTGCCCGTCTTGCGCTATAAACTTTCTTTTTGACGAGTCTCTATTAAAAAAAGTCCATTGGCGTGAGATCTGGAAAACGAAGGACGTATTTAACACTACTTCTACGTCCAATCCATCTGTTGGGCAAATTTTGATCAAGATAGATAGACCCTCACAACACGATGGTTGAGGGGAAGCGCACCATACTGCTGGAAATAAAGTTTTCTTCATCCCTTAACCCTTTCTGAATGCGTGGAATGACAAATTTCCGCAGCAAGTTCTGTAAAAGTGTGTATCCATTTTTTTTGGGCCACCTACGAGGCGTATCCAAAAAGTAAGTGTACTGAGGCTCTCACGACCAGGTGGATTTTATTTTCGACATGTTGGCTACACTTCCGTGTAGCCTGACCCTTCTTCTCCGCAACGAGACCGGTTCGAGGTCAGTACGTTGAGAAGTGTCGACGCGACAACACGTTTCGTGAAAAATGTCAAACCAATCACCCGCCAAGTGCGAAATTTTGTAAAACGGCAAGAGTTTTTGAGGCGCTGCAAACTCCATGGAGATGAATTTCTCCGCTCCATCGTTACTGGAGATGAAACTTGGGTTGCACACTACACGCCTGAAACCAAAAGGCAGTCTCAACAGTGGCGTCACACCTCTTCACCCTCCGCCAAAAAGTTCAAAACCACAATTTCAGCCAAGAAAATCATGGCATCCGTGTTTTGGGACTGTCAAGGCATAATTTTAATTGAATATATGCCTCAAGGGGAGACCATCAACTCTGCAAGATACTATGAGACCCTAAAAAATTGCGGAGGGCGATTCAGAACAAGAGGAGAGGCATGCTGACAAAGGGAGTCTGCCTGCTGCACGACAATGCAAGACCACACACGGCCAACGCCACGAAGGAACTGCTCGCCTCGTTTAAATGGGATGTCCTGAACCATCCCGCGCATTCCCCTGACCTAGCACCTTCAGATTACTATATCTTTACCTCCCTGAAGCTGCACATGGGTGGAAAAAGGTTTTCAACCGACGAGGAGGTAAAGGAGGAGGTGGATAAGTGGACGGAGGGGCTGGCGGGAAACTACTTCGAGGAAGGCATCAAAAAGTTGATACCCCGCTTCACCACCTGCATTGAGAGGAATGGCGACTATGTCGAAAAATAGCTTACATATGAACTACGGTAGCCACGTAATTTTTTTGTTTAAATAAAAAAAATTGTAACCTACAAAAATTCAGTACACTTAGTTTCTGGATATGCCTCGTATATAGCTAAATATATCACAATGAGATGTACATTTTAATAACCTTATGTTAGTGAAAGTAATGGTTTAGGTCTACAGTGAAAAATATCTGAAACAATCCATGTTATCCTTCCTCCATTGATTTAATCTGGAGGGTCTCTTAACCCTTCCCTTACGGTGATAAAAATGAAACGCGTGCTCCGGTGTTGGGTAGTGAGTACGCGATCAAAAATTAGCGATTTTAAATCGGAAAAATAAGAACATTCATAGATAATCCCCTTAATTAATTATAATTGAAGTTAAAAATTATATAATAATAATTGAGATTTATTTGCTGAAAACATTAAAAAACCATCTGGCACCGCTCACGGAACGGGCGTAGGTCTAGTCTCGTTGCCAGCTCAACAGCTACTGCGGCGCGGCATGGTTGGGGGCTAACTCGGGCGTCGCTTACACTTGCGAGGTGGAGACAATTGCGCTCCTCGCTATTCAGTGACGTATGCAAAAGTGAGATGCGAATATAGTGTCGCGCTTCCCGCATACTCTTCACCTATCGTCAAGACCCAAGATTGAGGCACTCACAGCGTTTAAATGCGAATTTGTTTCCGATATTCACAAAACACCTACGATGTAGTCGATAAATTCTGATTATTATTAATATTATTTTTTAAATCAATGCGTAAATATATTGTGGAGGAATACCTAAAATCTTAACCTTGTATTTATAATATTTATAGAGATATTGATGGTTATTAGAAGCAACATGTAGAAGATACCCAACACAGGGAAGGAAAGGTTAAGATGAGCCCTTCTAGATGACAAGGTGGGCAACCTTTTTACCATGAAGGGTCTAAAACAAATTTTGAATTGAAATTATTTGAAAATTGTCAATTATCAATAATTTTTAAAGTTATTTAAATAAGTTTCATATAAACTGCCCAATCGAATATTAAAGTAGACTAAATAAGTTTCATATAAACTGCCCAATCGAATATTAAAGTAGACTCTCAATTATCTGGGACCGTATCGACCGAGTTACGGATTAATTAACATTTCAAAATACAATTTAAAATGTAAAAATAACCTTCCATTTGACTATGTAATATGTACCAGAAAACAAAACTGGCGAAATTGTACGAACAAGTCATCGATCGGAATTTACGATCAATGTTAAAAATTGACAAGTCAAAATCGAACATAAATTAATATATGAATAATAAACAGGGGTTTTTTTTTATTAAAATCACGTCACATTTTATATGAGCTTTTTGTGATTCTTCAAATCAGTTGTGTAAGGTCTTTCGAAGTGTTGTACGGCGTGATTTCATAAGTCAAACCACGCAGTACAATAGTCCAAATGAAACGTGTTATACTTGGGAAAATGTAGGATGGTTCCCGTCACGTGTGAAACGTCATGTTTCAAAGGGATGGGATAAAATCGTTTTTTTTTTACTTATCGAATAGTTTTTTTATAAATCGAAAAATTGTCTTTCTCTAAACTGACGTTTTAATTCCTAATTTTCATTATACTGACTTTCTAATGTATTGTATGATTTGTATCTATCTTTAAATAGGCCAAGATCCACTATGAATTAATACTAATTACGAACATTTAATTTTAGGTATAAAAAAAACGAAAATCCAATTATCGTATACCCCATCCCTAGCCAATGCGGACTAACGTAGTGACTTTTGACAAACGTCACCAAATATGATTTGATTTTAACAAACTGTCACATTTTTGCTAATCTGTAACAAGATGTATTAATTTGTCATTATTGTTAATTTTATGTAATGTATTAACCTAAATAACTTGCTATTTATTAGAATCGAGGCTTATATTAAAGTTGATAAAATAATTAATAAATTACTGAACATCGTTACAAGGTTGTATTGGAGCAAATTTGTGAACTGTCACAGGAACCGTGCTACAATTTCTTAAGTATAGTGAATTATTTTTTAGTCTCACGTAAATTCAATATTAACATTAGATATCAAGGGATCGTTGTGTGTCAAATTTTCTAATTTACATGATAAAGTGGTTAATATTTATTTATTAATGACTTTTTAAATCATTTCTCAATGTTTAATTTTGTATTTTCGTATGATATAGCTGTGTGCTGTTATTTTGTATTACTTACAAATTATTTTTGACGGAGATTATCCACGGTTTTTTTTAATCCGAGACAATTATTTCCCCTACCACCCCGGATAATCAATAGTCTACTATATAGAGATGTGTACAGTACCCGGCGGTAAGTAATACACTTCGGGCTTAAGAAAGAGACTGTCTGCCATAATCGGCTAACTTCAGCTTTGCAGAGAGTGGTCTCTGTCGCACGATGCGCTAACAGTACCGCGACGAAACACGTGCATGAATGACAGAGACGACACTCTACAAAGTCGAAGTTAGCCGATTATGGCTGACAGTCTCTTTCTTAAGCCCGATGTGTATTATTTGCTGCAAGGTACTGTATGTAGGCATTTATTAGGTCTATAAATATGAAACCGGAATTCGCTCATAGATGGCTCTAGTTGTCAATGTATGTTAGTGACTATCAAACCGCGTCATTGGCACCTTTTTCTTGTATTTACATTTCTCAAAGACTTTTAACTCACAATAATACAAGTTTAATACAACTACATATGTTTTCATGGCGTTGAACATGTCTGTTTTTGTGCCTGAAAACTACGATTTGCGGACAGCATTGATTTTCTGTTACCATTTGAAGAAAACTGCTGCAGAATCGCATCGAATGCTTGTCGAAGCTTACGGTGAGCATGCTCTTGGTAAATCACAGTGCTTTGAGTGGTTTAAAAAATTCAAAAGTGGCGATTTTGACGTGAGAAACGAAGAACGTGGAAGACCATCGAGAAAGTTTGAAGACGTCGAATTGCAAGCATTGTCGGATGAGGATGACGCTCAAATGCAACAACAACTTGTGAATCAATTAAATGTGACACGAGAAGCTGTCTCCATACGTTTGATAGCCATGGGAAAGATCAAGAAGGTGAGAAAATGGGTTCCACATGAACTGAATGAAAGACAGCAGGAAAACCGAAAAACCACTTGCGAAATGCTGCTCGCCAGGTACAAAAGAAAATCATTTCTCCATCGAATTGTGACTGGTGATGAAAAATGGATATATTTCGAGAATCCTAAGCGTAAAAGATCATGGGTAACTCGAAGCAAACCAGTGACATCGACTGCAAGGCCAAATCGCTATGGACGGAAGACAATGCTCTGTGTTTGGTGGGATCAGAAGGGTGTTGTCTATTATGAGCTGCTAAAACCGTTAATACTGAACGCTACCGACAACAAATGATGGATTTGAACCGAGCATTGCGTGAAAAACAACCAGAATATCAAAAGAGGCAACACAAAATGATTTTGCTTCATGATAATGCACCGTCGCACACAGCAAAACCGGTCAAGGAAACGATTGAGGCATTTAGTTGGCAAATACTTTCGCATGCGGCTTACTCACAAGATTTGGCTCCATCCGATTACTACTTATTTGCATCGATGGGGCACGCACTTGCTGAGCAGCGCTTCACTTCTTACGAAAATGGCTCGATGGTTGGTTTGCCTCAAAAGAGCAACAGTTTTTTTGCCGTGGCATCCACAAATTGCCAGAGAGATGGGAATAATGTGTAGCTAGCGATGGGCAATACTTTGAATAAAATATTTTTTACCATTTTCATACAATAAATGTGTATTTTCTATAAAAAAATTCCGGTTTCATATTTACAGACCTGATATGTAAGCTTTCACAGTGAATAATATATCACTGTGCTAGTCCGGGTTTCTTGTGGTTATTGATATTTCGGCTCCACAACCGGTACGAATCATTGGAATGTCAAACAACTTATATCAAGACAACACATTCCAACGATGGCACCAGCCGAGGAGACGAAATCTGTCGAAGAGATTTTTGGTGGGGATGAGGTCACGATGTCCGCAACCTCAACAAATATCCCTCGCAGGTGTCGTCTTGCCAGACTCGTCTCTAGATGCTTCTCATGACCACTGGAATCTTCACCCGCTTAATTCTTGTAATATACCATCATACACGGTGTGCTTTCTTGTATGAATTTTTATTTCTGGTTTGATCATTAACGTGTTCCCCGCGGGGAGCACAAACGCCTGTGATCTGACGACAATCCAAGTTTCAAATCACAAATACTTAAAAAAAATGACACAAAACCGGAATAAAAATTGAACTAAAATTTTAAATAATCTTTATTCTAGCGACATCTCTGAAAACCTTGTCAAATAATATATTAGTTTATGAGATATTGTTGAATAAACAGAGCGCCGAATTTTTTTGGTTTCTCAATATTTCCAGCATTAACGACCTGTCGCGCGGATCGAGTCCTGCGATGAGTCTCTCTTACGTAAATAAACATTACTAGTGCTATATGCATTTGATTGGGCGAGTGTCATGAAGCATTGATTTGATCGTAGCATTCCTTTGTTTATTTTACGTAAGGTTAAGTTTATCTCCTTTATTTAATGAGTCTCCTTAAGAGTAATGACTATTATTTATTATCAGAAAATTACTTAAGTGTCATGTTTACTTGGTGTTGTAATCAAATATCAGTGGTTCTAAACAAAATATGTGTTTAAACTTAGAAATTTAAAAACGCTGAAATTGTGCCGCGCACAGGATTCGTGGAATTTGATTTTTAACGCGGTGAACAGGTTAATAAATTATTTACTCATTAGATTAATCCGATAATGGGCCATTACATGACCAATGACAGCGGATACAGCCCTAGTTAGTTGGGCCACTCTGGTTCCACGTCCGATGACAATCGGTGGATAAAAACTCAGTCAAACAAACCGAAGCTTTATGGAAAAACACTCGCGAAGATGCACTACCCTGTCTGGCAGCGAGGGCGACTCTCCCCTCGGTGATCCAGATACTGACATCATGTCAGAGCCAGCTTGCAGGATTCCAGGGACAAGCAAAGTGAAGCAGAGGAAACAAATTCGTCCAGGAAAAAAGTTTGAAAAGCTAAGGGCCGCGACTTGGAACCTGGAAACGTTGATCGGCCTGGGGGACGTAGTCCGGGACAGAAGAGCATACAACCTAAAGACGAGGAGAGCTGACCCCAACAGTCTTCGTAGACAGTGAGTTGGGATGGAGCCAGGGAGAAGAAAGATTTGATCATTAATAAATTATTTAGTATAACAATTAACAATGACAAAAGGAAGACATCTATTTTTTAAAAAGAGCGATTTAAGTTCTGATCCCCCTTAACGAAACATGCCAACAACCTACACGTAACAATGCCAGAACACTATAACTTCCCGTACATTTCAAGCTGATTTTCGAAATAAATAAAAAAAAAGTTATTACGAACGCAACTTGTTTTTTAATCAGTATTTAGCTTAATTCTACCCTTGTAAGTAAAAAAAAAACAGCAACAACTTGCATTCAAATGTCAAATCTCTTTAAAATGCATTCTTAACATGTAGTATCTCTATGACCTATGGATAAATGTAGGCTGCTGATGATACTTCAAAATAAATATTGAACTATTAAACCTGTTACTTTATGTTGAGAGATTGAGACTGAGCAGAAAGAAAATAGAGTATCTGTACCTACCATTCGAGAACACAAATGCTGTCACTCCCGTAATGCAAATGGATGGAGAAACATTACCAAATTGTGACTCCTTCAAGTATCTTCGGTCACTCATCCATAGCGATGGAGGATGTGCAGCAGATGTAACACATAGAATTAGTGTGGGATGGATGAAGTTTAGATCAATGACGGGAGTTCTATGTGATCCGAAAATGCCAGTTAAGTTAAAAGGAAAAGTATACCAAACGATTGTCAGACCCGCACTCCTCTATGGCTCCGAATGCTGGACGATGTATAACTCTTACTCTAGGCAACTAGAAACTGCTGAAATGCGCATGCTAAGATGGTCAGCTGGTGTGTCCCTAAGAGACAAAATAAGAAGCTCACGCATTCGTGGAAGCCTAGGTGTTACAGACATCAACAGCAAGGTGGAGGAGAGGCGATTGAGATGGTATGGGCACGTTGGACGCAGAGCGCCCGATCACATTGTGAACCAGGCAATCTCCATGGATCTTCCTCAAATAACAACCAGAGGAATACCAAAGAATTCATGGGTGGTGCAAAAAGATAACCTGATGCGGAGGCACGGCCTGGGAGACGTAGTCCGGGACCGAAGAGCATACAACCTGAGGACGAGGAGAGCTGACCCCTACAATCTTTGCAGACAATGAGTTGGGATGGAGCCAGGGAAAAGAAGAAGAATGAATGACAAAAGAATGACTTGGAGCCGGTTGAAGAAGGATAGAAGAAAAATGAATGCTGTGGAGATGCGTGCATTACAAAAAAAATGTGGAGTATCAATGTTTGTAAGAAGACATCACAAATGAATGCAAGGATGAAATAGATATTTTAAGTAAGATGACGAAAGGAGTTTTAAGATGGTTTAGACATGCAGAGAGAATGAATGGCGAAAAAATGACTTAGTATACAAGTCAGAAGTGCAAGGTGTAGGTGGAAGAAGTAGACCGAGGAGAACGTGGCTGGACCAAATGGATGAGATTTTGAAAGAAGATAAAGTGAGAATATGAATAATAGAAGATTGTGCATGACGAATTAGATTATGAATGCGGAAGAAGCGAAAGTTGTGAGCTTTGATAGAAAAGTTTGGAAATCTGTTCACTTCGCCTAGCCCGCAAAGAAGCATGGCATATGTATCGGACGTATGCGTCATCATGAAATATAATTGATTTTCTTGTAACTTATATAAATTCATGTGTGTGTATTTCATTATAAATTCTAATTTATATGTGTATTGGGCGTATGCGTCCCTTAAACTTCTAATGTATTTGTTTTCTTGTTGTTTATGTTAGTAAAATATTGGTATTTTGATGTATAAATTCTTGGTTATATTTTGATGTTATTTGGTATTTTTGTATGTATATTTTATGTGTGTTGGGGTCTGTGCTGTGTCTCGACCGTAACTGAAATGTACCTTGTGCGCGGCCATCGCGGAACAGTATCGAAAGTCGGCCGGCCTCTGCATGCGCAAAATTGTGATATTTCGCGAGTTATGACGGCATGCACCGGTGAAAATAGGCGCTTGCGATGAGCGATCGGCCGCACATAAGAACGCCTTGGAAAAAAATACATTCTCAGTTTACTCTGCCTACTGCCTTTTACTTGAGATCATCTATTACCTGCTTAAGAGGGTCTCTTCTACCTTTCACCGATCTACGACTTTTCAACGTGAGCTGAATTCTCCAAGCATGGAGCAGCAGCCATCCACCTATTGCTACAGTTCTTTGTACCAGTGGCATGCAACGTGTATCTCGCTGACTTTGTGTGGGGTGTTTGAAGACTTGAAGTAGGTGGCTGAAGATCGTGGGAGAGCTATCTGTTTTCAAGCTGATGTTACCTCAACAGGTAGACGCATGAGAAACAGCCACCAAGTCATCGTGGCCAAGCGGCTCAGTGGAATCCACATGTCTGACGTATGTGGGAGGAAGTACACATCTAGGATCAGGCTCTCGCATGACAAAATTGAATGTGGAATCGCAAGTTGTGTGTTTGAATAGAAGAGTTTGGAAGTCTGTTCCCTCTGCCTAGCCCGTAAGGTCCACAGCGTGATGATTTGTATGTATTATATCGGATTATAATTTATACATTATTTATGGCACATTGTGTAGGTTTAAAGACATTGTAATTTGTTTTATCGAACACTGTTTATTCCAATTCACAAAAAGTGATTATATTTTTGTATTTCTTCCCACTGGTAGATCGCAACGTTATCTTAAAAAAAAATGAACTCACATGTATAAAAATGTTGGGCAGCCCTGATATAAATCGTATAGTATATGTTTATTAAATTTCTACATTTTTTGTTATACCATGGATATTTTTATCATTTTTATTATACCATGGATATTTTTATGATTTTTATTATACCATGGATATTTTTAACATTTTTATTATACCATGGATATTTTTATCATTTTTATTATACCATGGATATTTTTATCATTTTTATTATACTATGGATATTTTTATCATTTTTAGAGCTGAAAAATATAAAGAAACCAGACATCATGCTAATATTTTCCAACTCACAATAACATTTAAAATATTGATATTTCTCATACTTATTTTTAAACCATTCAAAATGTACAAAAGTTTTATTACAAACAAGACCGTGGTCAGTAACAATACCTTAACCTTTATATAAAGCATGCATTACAATGTATCATGTGTAATGTGTGATACGGAACTACAATATAAAAAAACAAATTGATTGAATTAATTAAAATCTAAAGTCAACACTATTAACACATCAATTTGAGACAGAAAACACTCCAAAGTGCCTAAAACGGAGCTTGTTTATTTTACCACTATTCGCAAACTTTCTTATAATTATCAGTTTGAGACAGAAAACACTACAAAGTGCCTAAAACGGAGCTTGTTTATTTACCACTATTCGCAAACTTTCTTATAAGTATCAGTTTGAGACAGAAAACACTACAAAGTGCCTAAAACGGAGCTTGTTTATTTACCACTATTCGCAAACTTTCTTATTAGTATCAGTTTGAGACAGAAAACACTCCAAAGTGCCTAAAACGGAGCTTGTTTATTTACCACTATTCACAAACTTTCTTATTAGTATCAGTTTGAGACAGAAAACATTCCAAAGTGCCTAAAACGGAGCATGTTTATTTACCACTATTCGCAAACTTTCTTATTAGTATCAGTTTGAGGCAGAAAATACTCCAATATGTTTAAAACGGAGTTTGTTTATTTATCGCTATTCGTAAACTATCTTATTTATATCAGTTTGAGATAGAAAATACTTCAAAGTGCCAAAATCGGAGCTTGTTTATTTACCACTATTCGCAAACTTTCTTATTTGTATCAGTTTGAGACAGAAAACATTCCAAAGTGCCTCAAACAGAGCTTGTTTATTTACCACTATTCGCAAACTTTCTTATTTGTATCAGTTTGAGACAGAAAACATTCCAAAGTGCCTCAAACAGAGCTTGTTTATTTACCACTATTCGCAAACTTTCTTATTTGTATCAGTTTGAGACAGAAAACACTCCCAAGTGCCTCAAACGGTAATAGTTTATTTACCACTATTCACAAGTTTTCTTATATGTAAAAGTTTGATACAAAAACATTCCAAAGTGCGCTTGTTTCAAACGGAGCTTGTTTATTTACCACTTTTCACAAACTTTTTTATTAGTATCAGTTTGAGACAGAAAACACTCCAAAGTGCCTAAAACGGAGCTTGTTTATTTACCACTATTCGCAAACTTTCTTATTAGTATCAGTTTGAGACAGAAAACACTCCAAAGTGCCTAAAACGGAGCTTGTTTATTTACCACTTTTCACAAACTTTCTTATTAGTATCAGTTTGAGACAGAAAATACTCCAAAATGTTTAAAACAGAGTTTGTTTATTTACCACTATTCGCAAACTTTTTGTCACTAAATAATTCATGTGATAGAGCTGTGAAAATACTATTGAATTTTCAAACTTCCACCCTACTAAATTTTCAAACTTCCACCCTACTAAATTTTCAAACTTCCACCTTACTAAATTTTAACCTTCAAATTTTTCAGTTTCTATTCAGACTGGGTCCTCACCAGAAATATATTAAAAATATTCACTTAAAATTCTCTTTATATTCTGATTTCTTCAGTAAGGTAAGGATTAAGTATTTAGGTTGGTCTCTATATTTTGGCACTACTCGAGAAATGGATAGTCGTAGGAGTAGCACAGGGAATCCACATAGCTTCAATAGTGAAAGCAACATTAGAAGTCTAAAGTTCCTAATTCATAGTCCGGCCTAAATACTAATTTCTTACCATAGAATTTAATAATTTGTATCGAGTGTCAAACCTCATAACTTAAAAGTGAGGAAATAAAACAAAGTGACCACCTTATTTGAGGAAGCTATGTGCGAAATTAAACACTAATTTCTTCAGTAAAAACAGATAAGATTTAGTATTCAATGTTAAGGTCGGACTATGAATTCGGGTCTTAATTTGAAAATTATATATGATAACAAAGTAAAATCACATTTTTGTAGACCAACAACAGCATGCATTTAAATTTTAGGGTACCTACTGCAACCATTTTGCATTTTTCAAGTGTATATAAAACAAAAAACAAGTCTACAAACATGAAGAAACGATGTAAAAATAATAAAACAAGCACACACGACGACCACATTGAAATGATACCAGTGAAATAACAATGAATATACCTTTTGTTTCCAAAATAATTGTTGGCAAAAGACCTGGCAACGTAAAATGAACAGGGAAAAATTAATATGAGGCGGCAACACCCATCACGACAAAAAAAACTAACCTCAATATTACAAAAAAATCTTTAATGATTCTCGAGTTAATATTATTTTCACTTAAGCTTTATTTATATAATACGACAAGTACCCGTTCGAGTATCAAATATTCACCAGGTGACCGTTTACATGTAACAAGTGTTGAGTCAAGTACTGATTAAAATCAAGGACAAGTTATGATTAAAATCAAGAGAGTTACGTAGAATGGCGTGTAGCAATGGGAAGCAAAGTCAATAGGGGTCTAAAATATATATACTTGAACCGGATAGTATCAAAATTTGCCAAGATGATAGTCCACAACAGCATTTTAGTACCAACTTTGATGTGCGTGAGTAAAAAGTGGATGTGGAACAAGACTGAAAGAAGCCGAATAAATGCTGTGAAAATGTGTGCAATAAGAAGAATACAAGGAGTGACAATGTATGACAGAATAGAGAATGCAATGATTAGGGATGAGTGTAACTTAAGGCTGATGTTTTGAGTAAGATTAACAAGGAACGAATGAATGAAGAAAGACTGACAAAAAAGACTAAATATTGTATTGTATTAAACTTTCATTGTATACAGTACAACCTGGCGAGATTATTGCCATGTGGCAATCACTTCCAACTAACTAGAAAAATGTTGAAGAGGCCTTAAGCAACCAGACTAGAATCTGTTTTTTTTTAACGAGTTCCAGCGGGAATCTAATACGTTGGAACAATCTTCAGGTTGGGAGACAAGCTCCTTAAGGTTGTCGTCCTTAGTATGATTGGATGAAGGAAATGTAAAAAGTCAGAGAAATAGGAGACGTATGATAAGGTGTATGGATGTAGAAAAGGCGAAAGATGTGTCACGATAGGATAGTCTGTCACTCTCTCCTTTCTGCCTACCCTGATAGGGAAACGACATAATGATAAATACAGGGTGGCGCAGAGGAAACGCATGTTTTTTGAATGGTTAGTATTTTGCAAAGAGAGGAAACGCATGTTTTTCATTTAAGCGTAACATTGTTTATTTTTCAAGATAATTTTTTTGATTAATACAGGTAAATGAAGTAATAATATTGCACCTTTAAATTAATTGTGAAAAATAATGTCAGGCAAGTGTTGCCCTTATTCGCGGTCACATATCTGCCGCCTCTCTTGAAAGTTATGCATCACTCTCGCAAACATTTATTCTGGTATTCCTTCCATTTCTTGACGAATAGAAACTTTCAATGGGTGAAGAAGGGCAACACTTGCCTGACATTATTTTTCACAATTAATTTAAAGGTGCAATATTATTACTTCATTTACCCGTATTAATCAAAAAATTATCTTGAAAATAAACAATGTTACGCTTAAATGAAAAACATGCGTTTCCTCTCTTGCAAAATACTAGCCATTCAAAAAACATGCGTTTCCTCTGCGCCACCCTGTATTTAAATATCTCAAAAAAAATAAAACTCAGTTTGGTATTTTTTGCATACATAGTTCAATTCTAAAGAATCACTAATACACAGCCTCATCATTGAACTATCTACTTGTCACTAATCTCAGGTGTTTACATTGTCCAGTGCAGCAGCAAGTAGAATGAATCGCAGAGCTGAGAAAGCCACTTGCTTTGCTGAGCAGAGAGACTAGCTTAATTACTCTCGTTGACCATCTCCACTTGCCAGAATACTGGCATTTATCACTTGTTACATGTAAATAAGACATTGATGACGGATCTAAGTAAAATTGCCAGTATCAGATATTTCTAATAAATATCAAAGCTAAAATGACAGTTGGCAATTGCTATTTATTATATAGAGACGGGACTATAAAATTAGTAATATCTGATCGGACCAACTTCACTTTGATCAGGAATCATTAAATTTTACGTCAGCGACAATTCGAATTTGATAGTAAAATATTATATACACGATAGGATCGCTACTTAAGTAATATGTGAACGTTTAACATAGATTAAGGTGATAGTTGAACGTTTACCATAGATATTTTTTTGTAATATAGGGGTTAGTATTGCAAGCTTTCATTTACAACAAAGACATTTTAAATTGTTATTTTTCTATACAAGATTAGAATAATAAATAATTTTTGGTTTTAAAGAATGTGGGTAAATACTGAAAACAACTATTCAGAGAGTTGATTAATAAATAAAGATAATTAAAGCACACATAACAACAGGAAAGTTTACATGACTGACACTTTTTTAATGATTTTTCTGTGAAGATTGTTATTGCTATTTTGTATGAAAATTATTATAAATTAAATTGACATTTCATTTAGAACCCATAAAAAGATGTTTCATAATACAAAAGAGACTGCTCGATGACCCTCCACACCCTTCCGTTCAAGATCTAGCTTTAAAATGAGCTTCAAGATCTAGCTTCCAGAATGAGCTTAAAGATCTAGCTTCCAGAATGAGCTTAAAGAACGGGCCATGGATATTATATTTCTCTTTGTATTCATTTTAATTACACGTGTATTCATTTTAATAATCTGTTGTGAGAGAAATAAAATCTCATTCCCCAGGCTACGACAATTTGACATAAAAAGGTCTATTCAACTAATAATCTGCTGTGAGAGAATAAAATCTCATTCCCCAGGCTACGACAATTTGACATAAAAAGGTCTATTCAACTAATAATCTGTTGTGAGAGAAATAAAATCTCATTCTTCAGGCTACGACAATTTGACATAAAAAGGTCTATTCAACTAATAATCTGTTGTGAGATAAATAAAATCTCATTCCCCAGGCTACGACAATTTGGCATAAAAGGGTCTATTCAACTAATTATATGTTGTGAGAGAAATAAAATCTCATTCCCCAGGCTACGACAATTTGACATAAAAAGGTCTATTCAACTAATAATCTATTGTGAGAGAAATAAAATCTCATTCCCCAGGCTATGACAATTTGGCATAAAAAGGTCTATTCAACTAATAATCTGTTGTGAGAGAAATAAAATCTCATTCCCCAGGCTATGACAATTTGGCATAAAAAGGTCTATTTAACTAATAATCTGTTGTGAGAGAAACAAAATCTCATTCCCCAGGCTAAGACAATTTGGCATAAAAAGGTCTATTCAACTAATAATCTGTTGTGAGAGAAATAAAATCTCATTCCCCAGGCTATGACAATTTGGCATAAAAAGGTCTATTTAACTAATAATCTGTTGTGAGAGAAATAAAATCTCATTCCCCAGGCTATGACAATTTGGCATAAAAAGGTCTATTCAACTAATAATCTGTTGTGAGAGAAATAAAATCTCATTCCCCAGGCTATGACAATTTGGCATAAAAAGGTCTATTTAACTAATAATCTGTTGTGAGAGAAACAAAATCTCATTCCCCAGGCTAAGACAATTTGGCATAAAAAGGTCTATTCAACTAATAATCTGTTGTGAGAGAAATAAAATCTCATTCCCCAGGCTATGACAATTTGGCATAAAAAGGTCTATTTAACTAATAATCTGTTGTGAGAGAAACAAAATCTCATTCCCCAGGCTAAGACAATTTGGCATAAAAAGGTCTATTCAACTAATAATCTGTTGTGAGAGAAATAAAATATAATTCCCCAGGCTACGACAGTTTGGCATAAAAAGGTCTATTCAACTAATAATCTGTTGAGAGAAATAAAATCTCATTCCCCAGGCTATGACAATTTGGCATAAAAAGGTCTATTCAACTAATAATCTGTTGTGAGAGAAATAAAATCTCATTCCCCAGGCTACGACAATTTGACATAAAAAGGTCTATTCAGCTAATAATCTGTTGTGAGAGAAATAAAATCTCATTACCCAGGCTACGACAGTTTGACATAAAAAGGTCTATTCAACTAATAATCTGTTGTGAGAGAAATAAAATCTCATTCCCCAGGCTACGACAATTTGACATAAAAAGGTCTATTCAACTAATAATCTGCTGTGAGAGAAATAAAATCTCATTCCCCAGGCTACGACAATTTGACATAAAAAGGTCTATTCAACTAATAATCTGCTGTGAGAGAAATAAAATCTCATTCCCCAGGCTATGACAATTTGGCATAAAAAGGTCTATTCAACTAATAATGTTGTGAGAGAAATAAAATCTCATTTCCCAGGCTAAGACAATTTGGCATAAAAAAGTCTATTCAACTAATAATCTGTTGTGAGAGAAATAAAATCTCATTACCCAGGCTACGACAGTTTGACATAAAAAGGTCTATTCAACTAATAATCTGTGGTGAGAGAAATAAAATCTCATTCCCCAGGCTACGACAATTTGACATAAAAAGGTCTATTCAACTAATAATCTGTTGTGAGAGAAATAAAATCTCATTCCCCAGGCTACGACAATTTGACATAAAAAGGTCTATTCAACTAATAATCTGTTGTGAGAGAAATAAAATCTCCTTACCCAGGCTACGACAATTTGGCATAAAGGTTGTTTTCCCAGACAAGAAATTTCTCCAAAACAAAACTCCTAAATATTTTTTTTAAGAAATCAAGTTATCTTTTCCCCAAACAAGTAATTTTATTTATATTTAAGGCGACATTAACATTGTGGAGGTTTAAAGGCATTGTAATTTGTTTTATCAAACACTGTTTATTCCACTTTATGTAACGGTATAACCCTACCGGTTTCAAGGCTTTCAACTCATCATCAAGGGAGCATAAAGTCGTGTTTGTGAGGATGAGGTGAAAACCTTGAAACCGGTAGGGTTATACCGTTACAAAAAGTGAAATAAACAATGTTTGATAAAACAAATTACAAATAAATGTTTTTCTTTCGAAACAAATGATTTCCTGAAAACTTGGCTATGCTTCTAATTTTCTGTTTCTGTGTATTTTGTAATGATTTTTCCACTTAACGAGTTTAAACTTGGATAGTCATTTTATTGGTTCATTAGCGCCCCTTGCATACAGCAAAAGTAACATTGAACAGTACTCAACCTTTATCTTTGAGATCCTAAAACAGCTGCAACCTGTTGTACGGTACAGTTTGGGCTCATGATGTCGATGTTTCGGAAACGCTACAGTTTTAATCTTCAGGGCTTGTTTGCAGTTAACTTTGTCATAATTGATACCGCTTGGTCTCTAGTGGAGTCTCAAGCGTAATGTGAACGCACGGGTCCGTCTCGGTTCGCATGGAACCATCACGAATCAGGTGACCCATAATTAAATCGAAACGACAACTAAATGAAAGTGTACGCTTGTTTTTCTGCGGTGGGATGGATCCATGCCTTCACGTTATGTTACGATCACAAACAGAGATGGACCTATGCGCTCATGTTATCGTTGAGATTTCGTTAAAGACCAAGTGGAGTCCGGCATGCGTCTTATTATAACTATTGTCATTATAGACTGACAGCAAATACGAGGCATATCCAGAAACTAAGTGTACTGAATTTTTTTAGGTTACAATTTTTTTTATTTAAACAAAAAAATTACGTGGTTACCGTAGTACATATGTAAGTTATTTTTCGACATAGTCGCCATTACTCTCAATGCAGGTGGTGAAGCGTGGTATCAACTTTTTGATGCCTTCCTTCCTCGAAGTAGTTTCCCGCCAACCCCTCCGTCCACTTCTCCACCTCCTCCTTTACCTCCTCGTCGGTTGAAAACCTTTTTCCACCCATGCGCAGCTTCAGGGAGGTAAAGAGATAGTAATCTGAAGGTGCTAGGTCAGGGGAATGCGCGGGATGGTTCAGGACATCCCATTTAAACGAGGCGAGTAGTTCCTTCGTGGCGTTGGCCGTGTGTGGTCTGGCATTGTCGTGCAGCAGGCAGACTCCCTTTGTCAGCATGCCTCTCCTCTTGTTCTGAATCGCCCTCCGCAATTTTTTTAGGGTCTCACAGTATCTTGCAGAGTTGATGGTCTCCCCTTGAGGCATATATTCAATTAAAATTATGCCTTGACAGTCACAAAACACGGATGCCATGATTTTCTTGTCTGAAATTGTGGTTTTGAACTTTTTAGCGGAGGGTGAAGAAGTGTGACGCCACTGTTGAGACTGCCTTTTGGTTTCAGGCGTGTAGTGTGCAACCCAAGTTTCATCTCCAGTAACGATGGAGCGGAGAAATTCATGTCCATGGAGTTTGCAGCGCCTCAAAAACTCTTGCCCGGCATTATTTATTTCGCACTTGGCGGGAGATTGTATTGACATTTTTAACGAAACGTGTTATCGCGTCGACACTTCTCAACGTACTGACCTCGAACCGGTCTCGTTGCGGAGGGGAAGGGTCAGGCTACACGGAAGTGTAGCCAACATGTCGAAAATAAAATCCATCCGGTCGTGAGAGCCTCAGTACACTTACTTTCTGGATACGCCTAGTATATCATATGCTGGCAATATCTATACCAGACCTGGGCAAATGGCCGCAGATCACATCTGACCCGCTTCTATTTTAATGTGACCCACAAGCTATTTCTAATATTTATTTTGTATTTTTTATATAATATATTTATTTATAATAACTTGTTTTTACTGAAAAATGGTATTTTCAGCCCCCCAATACAAGAGTGAATGTGTGAGCATGGCTTGTGTGACTTGTGTAGCAGTGTGTGATGCACAGCCATCTACATAAGCCTTAATCACCAATACACTATCACACGAACATTCACCGCCACAATTTTTTTTATAGCTTTAAAATTTTCTTTTTTGTGATTATATAATATATTGTGTCTATAAAAATATTTACCCGGGTATGATGTACATATATCAAGTTTAACTATCATATGTTATCATAATTTATTAACGGGACTCGAACCTGTAAACCTCTGGGTGTAAATCAGGCATCTTACAAACTAGGCCACGGAAATTGTTACAAGTGGCCATAAATATATAAAAATCAGGGTTCGATTTTTATTTAAATAATAATTATTAAATTAATATCAAATCTACTACTTGGTGAGTGTTAACCCTTATCATGGCATTGTAACACAGGTGTTACACTAATTTAGGGATTAAAAAAAAAAAAAACAGAAACTCAAACGTAATTTCAAATACGGCAACACATTCAAATACTATACATACACTATTATGTGCAGTGGTATCATCTGGTGATAAATATTGACAACGCTACAAGCTTTCAAACGACATCGGGTCAACATGTCTGGACAGCGTGGGCGCGTTTTGAAAATTGGGGTAAATAATCTTTAAATATCTTATTAATCACTACATGTAGAGAAAATTTAATTCGAACCATTTTATTTGTTGATAATTCAGCTATGTAAATGATGTTCTTGTTTTAGATTATATAATTATTTTATAGCCCTTTTTGTGTTTTATAAAAGTTGATATTTTGGCAATGTAACGTGGGTGTTACATGTAAAAAAAATATATAAGGAAAAGTTGTGATTTTTTCTCTTCAATTTTCCTTCATAACTTACCATATAACAAGGAATCACCAAAGAGAAACATTAATATTTGGATAAATTGAACTTTGCCAAGATAAGGGTTAAATGTGAAAATCAAAGTGTTATGTCCCATCAAATGTGAAAATCAAAGTTTTATGTCCCATCAAATGTGAAAATCAAAGTTTTATATGCCATCAAATGTTAAAATCATTTATGTGCCATCAAATGTGAAAATCAAAGTTTTATGTCCTATCAAATGTCAAAATCAAAGTTTTATATGCTATCAAATGTTAAAATCAAAGTTTTATGTGGCATCAAATGTGAAAATCAAAGTTTTATGTCCCATCAAATGTGAAAATCAAAGTTTTATATGCCATTAAATGTTAAAATCAAAGTTTTATGTGCCATCAAATGTGAAAATCAAAGTTTTATGTCCCATCAAAGTTTTATATGCCATCAAATGTTAAAATCAAAGTTTTATGTGCCATCAAATGTGAAAATCAAAGCTTTATGTGACTATGGTAACTTAATGCCAAACTATATCATCTTAAGGGGTATGATCTTAACCAGTTCACTACGTTCTTTAAGAGCCAACAAATTGTAAATTATAATAATTATGTAATAGTTTTGTTTTTAATTTATTTGTGATGAAATAAATAAATGTCTTTATTGTAAACTAAGCATCTATCTACTGATACAAAATTATATTTGTGATATAATTAAAAGGGTAGTTATTAAAAATAAAATGTAAACGGGTTTTTATAAATTAGCTTACAAGTGATTTTCAAAGTGATTGTCATATCAACACGCTGAAATCTAAAAAAGGGAAGAGTCAACTAATAACACTATAATTAATATCTTTTAGCATCGTTATTATAAAGGGTTTTTCAAATTGAGCGGTTTTTTTAAATCCTTGGATAAAACACAGATGGCGTCGCGAACTTGCCCGGGTCTTGGTGACATTTGAGAAGTGTAATGTATGACATTTATAAAAATGGAGTCGTATACAATACGACAACGCGTTCAAATTGTTGAATTATTTTATGTATCGTAATCTCCGGAAACGGTGATGTTAATTGGCCACCAAGATCATGTGATCTGACACCGTTGGACTATTTTCTCTGGGGTTACGTGAAAAGCCAAGTCTATAAGAATGACCCCCGATCAATTCCTGAGCGACGAAGGACGAAATTATTCGCGTTATCGGTGAGTTAGAACCGCAATTATGTCAAAATGTCATCAAAAATTTTTGTATTAAATAAAAGTCATAAAATTTCTTTCCTTCTAGAGTTCGTGTATGGATAAGTTAATTTTAATGTGTATTTATTAATTTTTTTCTAATTTACACTTTGAAAATCACTCGAAAGAGTAAAAGATTTAAATATAGACATCGAAGCCATCTACAATACTTAATATTAAGAAAAAAAATATTAATGGGGGTGATTTAAATTCGTGGCAAGTATATTTGAGATGGAACCTAAGAGATGTGTTTTAAGAGTGAATAAAGAAATTAAAAAGTTTTGCCATTACATGTACAGTACCCGGCGGTAAATAATACATCGTTTGAAGAGCGTCGTCTCTGTCGCATGATGCGCTAATCGCACCGTGACTACGATACCGGACTGTTAGCGCATCGTGCGACAGAGACGACGCTCTACAAACGATATGTATTACTTAACGCCGGGTACTGTATATTGCATTGTTTTAAATGTTAATGTGTTAATTTAACAATATTAATGGTAAATGATAATAAATAGTTGAAGCGAAAAGCCTATATTGAGTATATTATTTATAGTTAAGGCATTAACACTGTGGAGGTTTAAAGACATTGTAATTTGTTTTATTAAACACTGTTTATTCACTTTATATAACGGTATAACCCTACCGGTTTCAAGGTTTTCACCTCATCATCGGGGGAGCACAAAAAATACTCTGAATGAGGTGAAAACTTTGAAACCGGTAGCGTTATACTGCCGTCATAAGCAAAAACACAGTTAACGGGAAAAAATCAGAAATTTAACTAAGTATGAGGCAATATTCCATATTAATCCATAAAAAATATACAGAAAACCATTTATTTCAACATAAAAATCGACATAATGTCTTTTAATTTTACAAAATTTCTAAGCAAAAAAACAATAAAATGTGATTCATAAGCAAAAAGACAGTAAGTGCCTATGCGTTTGCTGCGTTTTTGCTTATAAATCACATTTTACTGCTTTTTTGTTTATGAATCGCAACATTTTTAAGCAGCAATGAAAAACATAAAAATGCAGTTTTCTCAAAACTTAGCTTTTGTCATTAGCTGCGTTTTTGCTTATGAGGGCCGTATACCGTTATATAAAGTGGAATAAACAGTGTTGGATTAAACAAATTGCAATGCCTATATAAAGTGTTTCATATGTGTTTATTTTATATTAATTAAGCGTAAAATTATATTAATTGCATATTAAAGAGACATTCGCATTCATTTTTATGACATACTTCTTCAATATATCTGAAGTAATGATGCGGACATGTTGAAGATCGTGGTTAGGAGACCACAGTCTTATTGTATTCATTTATCATTGTATACATTATAACCTGGCGAGTTTATTGCTATATATTATAAACCAGTGGTCGCCAAACTTAATAAAGATGTGAGCTACTTTCAGAAATTGAAATAGTCTGGTGATCTATTGGGTGTTAACATAAGTTGTGTCCGTTTTTTTCCAAATTAAAAATGAGCACCAAAAGTAAAACAAAATGGTAAAGGTTATACGTCATTCGAAAGAAAATTTTCTGCTCTACAAGATGTTGTGGTTGCTTTTACGTTACATATATTATTTTATTTGATTACAAGCCTTCAAACTGGAATGTCAAGTAGACGAAAGTGAGCATTTTCGACACCTCCTTCTGTTTGCGTTCAATCGAGGGAATAAAGCTGCTCGCGATATTTGCGAAGTGTACAGTGAATATGCTACGAATGAAAGGATAGCTCGTCGATGGTTTTTGCGTTTCAAAGACGGTAATTTCGACTTGAAAGACATGGAGCGTTCCGGACGATCAGTGGACTTCGATGAGGACCGCTTAAACCATATAATTCATGAAGATTCCCTTCAAACTACCGTAGAATTGGCTGAGCAGATGAATTGTAGTCACATGACTTTTTTTTTTTTTTTTTTTTTATCCACTTTGCACGGATTTCTCCTGTTACACAAAGAGGGTTTGCTTCTAGCGTTAGCTTATTCGTTAGGAATAATATCAGCCAGGATTCTTCTCATACTGCTAGACCGAGAATATATCAACCGTGTCATTCAGTTGGTTCAATATCTCTATACCACGCGTGACTGAGTGTTTAGCCATGATATTCGTCCTGTAAATTGGTATGTAGAACAGAGGGTGATTCCTTGCACGGATATATTTATTGGGTACATATAAACTTAGTGCTTCTAGAATCGCGGGACAGTTAAAGGAACCTTGGAAAACCTTTATTAGGAATATCGCAATGAATTCTTGCCTTCTTGTTTCAAGGCTTCTATAGTTACACACCGTGAGAAGTTCGGCATGGTGAGCATATTTTGGGTAATCGCCCCTTGTTCTGTACCATAGATATCTGAGGATTTTTTTTTGTATTTGTTCTATATTGTTTTTGTATTTGAGCTGGTGAGGAGCCCAAACTTGTATACTGCCATCTTAAATCAATGGGAAAAGTCCAGAAGTTTGGCGCTTGGGTTTTACGTGTTTTGAGTGAAAACAACAAAAATCAACGTTCGACAACTCGACTAGATAATGCATGTCCGGCAGTAAATTACACTGAAAAATCTCCTAATTAAAGTTTTTATTTATCTTGATGCCTAAAATTTTCTATAATGATCCAATAAAATCACAAATAAATATATCTTAAATAAAAAATATGTGAATGTCTCTTTAAAATACATAAAGCCGCGTCTACATGTGTCAGTAAACAATATATCAAGTGTTCAGAATACTTTGAAATAATTTGCGGATGTAAATTTATAATCTATCGCAGTAATTAATACCTGTTACGAAATGTGTATTTTTCCAAATTCTAAAGATTAATTAAACATAATCCTGGTACTCGGTAAGGTACCATTACGTACGTGCGTAACTGTTTATAAAAAAGTGATATCATACTGGGATATGTGCGACACGGTGATTTTTTGTGACATCCAAATTGGCGGATCGAATAAAATACACGCTGAAAAGTGAAATGGGTTAAAAAGTGTTAAAGGGGAAAAAAGTTAGTTTTTTTTTTAAGTGAATTTTTCTATATATTAAGATGTGTTGTTCTACCTTTCAACACTGAAATAATATTTTTATAAGTATTTTATATATAATTTAAACATTAAAAATAACAAATAAGTTAGTTTATACCTGAGAATACAAATAATTTTTTATCAGTTATTTAAAATATTTTTTTTATGTGAGAAGGTTTTTATATTTGTATTGCGCTGATATTTCTGAAAGTGAATCTTATGCAATCAAAGATATGTGTAACATCTTTGGTAATAATCGTATTATCTTTGATGATACGCATATCATCTTTGATGATATGTGTATCATCTTTGGTAATATGCGTATCATTTTTGATAATATGCGTATCATCTTTGATGATATGCCTCTCATCTTTGATGATATGCGTATTATCTTTGGTGATATGTGTATCATCTTTGATGATATACGTATCATCTTTGATGATATACGTATCATTTTTGATGATATACGTATCATTTTTGATGATATACGTATCATCTTTGATGATATACCCCTCGTTTATGATGATATGCGTATTATCTTTGGTGATATGCGTATCATCTTTGATGATATACATATCATTTTTGATGATATACCCCTCATCTATGATGATATGCGTATTATCTTTGGTGATATGCGTATCATCTTTGATGATATACGTATCATTTTTGATGATATACCCCTCAACTATGATGATATGTGTATTATCTTTGGTTATATGCGTATCATTTTTGATGTTGATGATATATGTATCATCTTTGATGAAATGTCTCTCATCTTTGATAATATGCGTATTATCTTCGGTGATATGCATATCATCTTTGATGATATACGTATCATCTGTGATGATATACCTCTAATCTTTGATGATATGCGTATTATCTTTGGTAATATGTGTATCATCTTTGATGATATACCCCTCATTTATGATGATATGCGTATTATCTTTAGTGATATATGTATCTTCTTTTATGATATGCCATGATACGCATCAACGATGGTATGCATATAGTATAAGAAAATACGCATATCATCAAAGATGATACACATGTCATTGAAGAAGACACATATATCATCAAAAATGATAAACAAATCTTCAAATATAATACTCGCATCATCGAAGATGATATATATACATATAAAACATTAAAAAGGGTACGCATGCTACCGAGGATGATACACATAGCATCTAAGATGATACACATATCTACTACATTTTATTATCAAAATGATCAGAAAAAAATTATATTTCTTAACTACAAACAATCATCTTCCTCAAATATGTGACTACGGATAAAAATACGTCATAATGACAGCACAATCACACATTTAAACAAAAATACCCATAAAATGATTATTTTTTTAAGATGAAGTATGTAATAATGTTTTGGTTTAAGAATTCTAGAATAAGTAAAAATAAAAATTGTATTCTTAGGTATTGACATAAAATATACAAAATAAATTATTTATAATATATATTTTTATAGATATCACTGTACGGACAACACAAGGAATATAATATACATATATAATATGATAGAATACAGGTAAAGCTGTGCCCCACACAACCAGTGACCGAGCTATAGAGAAGAAGGGCAGAAGGAGAGAAGAAAGAGGGGGGCCGGTACTCACAGCTCTATATTCTGGATGGTGGACTGGGCACAGTTGTGGAGCACCCTCACGTGGCAGTGCTTGTGACACTGCAGCAGGCAGTCTCGACACTCGTACCCCTGCAAAAGCAATTTGTTTTATTTTAACAGTATACACAGGTCTTGCAGTCACACAGGTATATGTCGCCAGAGGTTGGGTCATTTTGTCAAGAAATAGAACTCTCTCTTTCTCCTTTTTTTTGTATAAACCGGTTCCCCATATGTTAAAATAATTGTACGTGACCCTTTATGGGTGGTTAATGGGTCTCTTGTTTGCTTTTTTTTCTTCTTCTTTCTTTTCTGTCTTTTCGCTGGTGGTGAATCGGGGATTGTGCATACGTGTTTGTGCGTTATCTCCTCATTCATTCTTTTAAAACTGCTTAACTATTTCAATGTATAGTAATATAATACATTGAAACTATTTCAATGTTGTCTCAACTATTTTATTTCCCATTTGTCATTTCGTAAAATTTGGACTCTTTTGAGGCTTTTCTTTTTCTCGCTCTTGCTGACAGTTAACCTGAGGTGGTATATGTGGGTTTACTTTTTATTTTGTTTTCTACCATATCTTTTTTTTATTTTTTTATTTATTCTTTAATCTAGATATGCGGTCGGGCTCGCCCTACATTGGTGGGGTGTATCTCGGCCGGGGGAATGTTTGTGGGATGAGCCCGGACCTTTTAATGTCTTCTCTCCTGAATGTATTTCTTTTCTATCATCTATTTATTTTCTGTGTTTTTTTATATATTCTTGTTCTACGTGTTCAAGGGTGTGGACTGAAAAACATCTGGTGTCCCCGTAGCTGGGTTCGCCCTATATTGGTGGGGTGTATCTTGGCCGAGGGGATGTTATTAGATGAGCCCAGACCTTTTGATAGCTTCTGTATTTAATGTATTATCTGCAATTTATGTGTTTTAGAAGTGTTATTTAAATATATTTTGTACATACTATGTTGCTATCAATAAACCTATATTTATTTATTTATTGAAAAAGGTTGGGGGACCCTTGCATTGTGGTCGAAAAATAAAATGACACATGGGTTCAGAGAGAGAGAGTTTATTATTGTATTGATTGTATTTTTTTGTAATAAAAGTCGTATATGCCTTTTTAAAGTTCCTTTCTTTACCTTACTTAAAACATCCAATTTATCCATGTATTAATATCTTCATTCTGCCTTCTTTCAAATCTGTGCATCTTCACAGCATTAATCTCTTATTTTTCTTCACCTTTCGTCCAAAACACTATTTTGTATCGTCATTTTTGATACCGTCGGCTAAAAAACCCATTACCTTTCCCAATCGGCACGTTTGAAAGTTAGCCACGTTAATTTTGCAAAACTACTTTACGAATAACATATTAAACACTTGCCTTACTGTGCTAAAAAATTCCGCCAGCCACGGTGCTGGACACTAAGCGTCCAGTGAAGAATGCATATTTTAAATTAAAATCATGCAAATCTGCTAGGTTATTTTTTGTAATTAGCTATAAAAATCATTTCATTATGTATTAAAACGTCGAATAATCAAATAAAATATAAGTCCTGGTCACTCGTTATCCATCACAGGGTGGCAAGTGTTAACAACCATGATGATATAACACAAGCTTGTTTAGCCCCTTTTGTAATATTAAACTATTCAATCAAGGCACCGTTCACTCGAATGCAGGCTCTACTCTCAGCACACAATGACGCAATACTGCATATTAAATACAAAATTTGTTCGAAACATTCCGTCGTTACTTGCCGCTAATCACGCGGTCATCGGCTTTCTCTAAGTCTACCAAAGCCGAGAACACTTGTCTTAAGATAAAATCAATATGTACCTGTTTGCCAATCCGCCTGGCAATATTCTTGTTGCAGACTTGACACACGATGGTTCTGGAAATCAAAAACAATTATTATATTAGTGTTCTGTTACAGCATCAAATAAATACTTACTTTTTACCAAAAAGTTATAAGTGTTTTGAGTATTGAACATCAAAGTTTTTTTTTTTTTTTTTTTTTATCCACTTTGCACGGATTTCTCCTGTTACACAAAGAGGGTCTGCTTCTAGCGTTAGCTTATTCGTTAGGAAGAATATCAGCCAGGATTCTTCTCATACTGCTAGGCGGTACCGAGAATATATCAACTGTGTCATTCAGGTTCCATTAACCCTTATCATGGCATTGTAACACAGGTGTTACACTAATTTAGGGATTTAAAAAAAAAATACAGAAACTGTAACGTAATTTCATCAATCAATAAGTCCCGGGACTAACTACTAAAATAACATTTGTTTGCCAAAATTCTTCTTTATTCATCAACATAGCCTCCATAAAGAGCGATACATTCATTCCAACACTTTCCTAACTTTTCTATGCCAGCCGTGTAGAACGATTTATCTTTGGTTTCAAAATAGGCGTTAGTTTCGGCAATCACTTCTTCATTGTAGCCAAATCTCTTTCCTTGGAGTATCTTTTAGAGGTCTGCGAACAGCCAATAGTAGCTGGGGGCCAAATCTGGAGAATACGGTGGATGCGGAAGCAATTCGAAGTTCAACTCATGCAATTTTGCCATTGTTACCATCGACTTGTGACACGGTGCATTGTCCTGATGAAAGATAACTGTTTTCTTCTTAATATGGGGCCTTTTTTTTTTGCAATTTCAGCCTTCAAACGCTCCAAGAACGCTATGTAATATTCGCTATTGATGGTTTTTCCCTTTTCAAGGTGATCATCGATGAATATTATACCGTGCGCATTATCGGATCCTGTACAGCGCCGTGGCTGGTGTGTTTGATGGTATGCAACGGTTCACTCACTAAACTAAAAAAAAAAACTTTACGACACAGTTTCGCTTTCCAGTTGGAATGGCGAGGGGATCGGAACGAACGAACTTAAAGATATAAGAAGAATTGAACTGGATACGCCAGATTTGAACGACAGGTGTTTACCAAACAAGTTACAGAGATTGTTATTTTATCAAAATGAATATGTGACTTACCCTGACAAATGTTTAGCAACGAAGGTGTGATCATTGAAGATGTGCAACTTGGTACCCTTGCGTCGCCAGCGGGAGCGTTGCGCAATGGCCAGCGGCACCAGGAAGTGCTTCTTCACTCCATTATCCACGGTCTCCAGCACCAGCGTGGATGCCTCGTGCAGGTACGTGCGCGTTGACGCCCCCGACACGGCAGACATCTCGCTTATCGAGGATCTGAAAATACATTTTTTAAGGCTGTTCAATTATTTGTTTAAGTTCGAATAAAATATACAAGATTAGGCTGGATTCCTATTTGACCGAGGTTATTTATTTAATATTAATTGTACAGCACTCGTACAAATTCTGTAAAATAGGTAGATGGCTACCGCTAAATCCTCGGAGATTCCAGTTTGCTTCTTGCGTTTTCGGTGAAGAGATTCCTCTTTGGCAGGTAAAAGTTTGTCGAAATAAAAACACAGTAGACGTTCCAGTAGGTGAGAATATATTTATTCCGTTTTTCGTTCCTTATGTTCAGCCCATCGCTTATCGTATGCCCCTTGATTCGACCGTGTATTCCGTCACGCTTGCAAGCGTCACGCACACCACGCGCTGTCCGCACGTGTGGGGTGTCCGATCATCTATAGCAGGGGTCTTCAAACTACAGCCCGCGGGCCAACACTGGTCCGCGAGCACCACCACTCCGGCCCGCGGTACCGGGCCTGATATGCCCGGTATCCGGCCCGCCATAGTTTATTTTGATTACATTGTAAGTAAATCATACAAAATAATAATCAGATGTTTTTATTTAACGACCAATTAAGAAACACAATAACTGACATACATTATGAAATTGAACATTTTAACTGTAATTAATGATATGAGATTTATCCTAAAAACTTACAATAAGTGGCATACATAGGTAATTCACATAATAAAATTAAACATTATGATTAATGAGAGGAGCGGAGTCCACCCCCACACCCTGCGCCATAGATATCTCACTCGCCAGCTAGTCTCAATACGAAAATTTGCGCGTAATTCAAAACTACAGTATGTTGGTATGATGAGCTAGCTAGGTCTTGGCCCTTGGGACTTGGAGGAGTCAGTGTGGCACTTAGGCTAAAAAGTTTGGAGACCCCTAATCTATAGTCATTACTTATGAAACCCACGCATAAGGAACATTTGATAATAATATGTGCAGGTAATATAGTCACAAGCAATGGTAAACCACAGATGATACATTACAATACAACTATGTATATCGTCGTTGTTCTGCAAAAAGCCGAAATATATGGAGTCAACATGGGGAGACTTTCACCCAGCAGTGGATCGACCCTGGTCGACAATGATGATGATGATATAAATTTGTGGCAGGGGCAAAGGAGGTTCTCAAGATGGGTACTGATAGTATGACACTTTTTGTAACTTTCATTAGGTGGTACAATCCAAAAAATGTTTGCTAAACCCTGCTCTATAAGTTAACAGTTCCGTGTTGTGGTACCGAGACATTTATGACGTGATCTCTTCAGTTGATCCGAAGGTTACAGATGGTACGTACGTAATGTTACATGAATGCATGCATTTATGACGTGATCTCTTCAGTTGATCCGAAGGTAACAGATGGTACGTACGTAATGTTACATGAATGCATGCATCTAAAAAGTAAAGTTCGACTCACCTTAAAGAACTACTCTCCGATATTTTAGAGAAGCATTAAAAAATAAATATATGTGCAAATAAGTGCAATGTATTATACAAACTAATATAAAATATAATATAATATATATCAGATAAGTAAACTGGTATTAAACTCCGAAGGGATCTCTATTCAGTCTGACGTCAAAAAATTCCGAAGGTATCTCTATTCAGTCTTACGTCAATAAATTCCTAAGGGATCTCTATTCAGTCTTACGTCAATAAATTCCGAAGGGATCTCTATTCAGTTTTACGTCAATAAATTCCTAAGGGATCTCTATTCAGTCTTACGTCAATAAATTTCGAAGGGATCTCTATTCAGTCTTACGTCAATAAATTCCGAAGGGATCTCTATTCAGTCTTACGTCAATAAATTCCGAAGGGTCTCTATTCAGTCTTACGTCAATAAATTCCTAAGGGATCTCTATTCAGTCTTACGTCAATAAATTCCTAAGGGATCTCTATTCAGTCTTACGTCAATAAATTCCGAAGGGATCTCTATTCAGTCTTACGTCAATAAATTCCTAAGGGATCTCTATTCAGTCTTACGTCAATAAATTCCGAAGGGATCTCTATTCAGTCTTACGTCAATAAATTCCTAAGGGATCTCTATTCAGTCTTACGTCAATAAATTCCGAAGGGATCTCTATTCAGTCTTACGTCAATAAATTCCTAAGGGATCTCTATTCAGTCTTACGTCAATAAATTCCGAAGGGATCTCTATTCAGTCTTACGTCAATAAATTCCGAAGGGATCTCTATTCAGTCTTACGTCAATAAATTCCGAAGGGATCTCTATTCAGTCTAACGTTGATACATCGTCTAGTGCAGGGATGGCCAACTTGTTTGCTGTAGCAATCAAAATTTTACGCAAAAAAAATATACATAATGAACTTTTTACATAAAAAAAATCATAATTAATTTCTACGTAAAAAAATAGAACAATCTTCCTATCAAACTCATGAGATTTAACACATAACACACATGTTAAAAAGTATAACTATACTAGAGAAAATGTAGCATGGTCCCTGTGACAGTTCACCGATTTGTCCCAATACAACCTTGTAACGACGTTCAGTAATTTTAATTATTTTATCAACTTTAATATAAGCCTCGATTCTAATAAATATGTTAGCAAGTTATTTAGGTAAATGCATTACATAAAACTAACAATAATGACAAATTAATACATCTTGTTACAATTTGCAAAAATGTGGCAGTTTGTTGAAATCAAATAATATTTGGTGACGTTTGTCAAAAGTCACTACGTTAGTCTGCATTGGCTAGGGATGGGGTATACGATAATTGGATTTTACGATTTTTTCATACCTAAAATGAAATATTCGTAATTAGTATTAATTCATAGTGGATCTTGGCCTATTTAAAGATAGATACAAATCATACAATACACTAGAAAGTCAGTATAATGAAAATTAGGAATTAAAACGTCAGTTTAGAGAAAAACAATTTTTCGTTTTATAAAAAAACTATTTGATTTGTAAAAAAAAACATTTTACCCCATCCTTTGAGACTCGACATTTCAAACGTCACAGGGACCATCCTACATTTTCTTGAGTATAATAACTAAATGTTTATTAATACGTATGATCAGAATTTACGTGGCTAAAAAATTGTTAAAGAAATATGTACATTTATTTAGAGTAGACATATCTATGTTACATATTAAAACAGGATAACTAATTGACTGCGTTGACAAGTGCATGCGCGTAATGCGATTTGGCAACATTACACGCCATATTGTAAGTTACTAAGAAGGCCGCATCCGACCAAAAATTGCTTCACAATTGAGCTGTTGGTCATCCCTGGTCTAGTGGTATACAAATATAGTTTTGCTGCATTCTGTGGCCAATCAATTGGTTCCAAGACCTTGTGGATAAATGGAACCCGAGGGTAACACAAACTTACAGTATTTATAGTAATATCGTGAGTGTCACTATACTTTGATAGTTGTTCGTAGAAGATTGTTTCTCGGGGGGGTTGCCGTTAAATAAAAGGGTAGGGGTCATGAAAATAAAAATAATTTACAATGTAAAAAAGGATAACACATTTTTTTAGAAAAACGAATACATTTACAATACATTAAAATTCCAGTCTAAGTCATTGTTTACTCCAATGGTTATCTCTCTATGTATGTATATCTATTCTATTATATATCTAGTGATAGTGTGTAGTAGGTTGAGTTAGGTTAGGCTCTATGTATATCTATTCTATTATATATTTTGTGATAGTGCGTAGTAGGTTGGGATAGGTTAGGCTCTATGTATATCTATTCTATTATATATCTAGTGATAGTGTGTAGTAGGTTGAGTTAGGTTAGGCTCTATGTATATCTATTCTATTATATATTTCGTGATAGTGCGTAGTAGGTTGAGTTAGGTTAGGCTCTATATATATCTATTCTATTATATATATATATAGTGATAGTGTGTAGTAGGTTGGGATAGGTTAGGCTGCATGTATATCTATTCTATTATATATCTTGTGATAGTGTGAAGTAGGTTGAGTTAGGTTAGGCTCTATGTATATCTATTCTATTAAATATCTTGTGATAGTGTGAAGTAGGTTGAGTTAGGTTAGGCTCTATGTATATCTATTCTATTATATATTTTGTGATAGTGTGTAGTAGGTTGGGATAGATTAGGCTGCATGTATATCTATTCTATTATATAAGTAGGTTGGGTTAGGTTAGGCTCTATGTGTATCTATTCTATTATATATTTTGTGATAGTGCGTAGTAGGTTGGGATAGGTAAAGCTGTATGTATATCTATTCTATTATATATCTTGCGATAGTGTGTAGTAAGTTGGGTTAGGTTAGGTTAGGTTAGGTTCTATGTATATCTATTATATTATATATCTTGTGATAGTGTGTAGTAGGTTGCGTAAATAATGTAATCATAATCAAACTAAGGAATAAAAGGAAACTAAGCTAGTTACCGATTCTATGGATATAATAAAATTTCAGTACAACTGTCAAATATTACAGCAACGAAATTCACCATTACAGTGATATTTGACCAGTATAAAGTACAACCTGGCAGGTTTATTGCTTCATGGCAATCTTTTCTAGCCAACCTGAAAGATTCTAAACAATCCAGAAATGAAAAACAGACTGGAAGCCTTTTGAAAAACATTTAATACAAACGGTAATCGAGCCCGCAATCTACACTTGTAAGACAGGCGTCTTACCAACTAAGCAATGGAGTTGTCATCACTACATAAGTTCCATCGTCACCCTATATGTAAAATTAGGAATACATAAATGCCATAAAACGACTATACTTGTTTGATACAAAGCCTGGCACTTGACATCCCCCCATGTTACGTTGAGACTACAGAATCTCCCTATAGAAACACTGGTGTATGGTTTAAAACAGGTGTTTTGATTTGAGTCTCTTGCGGTAGATAAAATAGCGAAGCTTATAGCCAGCTACCAAACGACATCGTTATTTCCAACCACTTTCTCTCGCTCTCTCAATCAATATAATTCTAGTAAAAGAAGAATATAAGGACAAAATAACCCCGTAACTGACTAAACCGGTTAATCTCGGAATTAAGTGCATGCTACATTGACACACCCTAAAGCATGTAACATTATAACAAATACATTAAGGCTATCCCACCTTCTGGAAGTCCTAGACTCGTCCCCGGACTGAACTGGAGAGTTGGTGGAGGAGGGGCCTCCGGAGTGGATGTTCCTTGTTGGAGATGGAACTGTTAACGATGTGTCTAGAATAAAACAAAATTCTTAATTCAACTTATCCACATAATTTTACAACACACTGTTACATTTTTATATCCATATAATTTTACAACACACTGTTACATTTTTATATCCATATAATTTTACAACACTGTTACATTTTTATATCCATATAATTTTACAACACACTGTTACATTTTTATATCCATATAATTTTACAACACACTGTTACATTTTTATATCCATATAATTTTACAAAACACTTACATTTCTATATCCATATAATTTTACAACACACTGTTACATTTTTATATCCATATAATTTGACAACACACTCTTACATTTTTATATCCATATAATTTTACAACACACTGTTACATTTTTATAGCCATATAATTTTACAATACACTTTTACATTTTTATATCCATATATAGTTTTACAACACACTCGTACATTTTTATATCCATATAATTTTACAACACACTCGGTACATTTTTATATCCATATAATTTTAAAACACACTGTTACATTTTTATATCCATATAATTTTAAAACACACTCGGTACATTTTTATATCCATTTAATTTTAAAACACACTGTTACATTTTTATATCCATATAATTTTACAACACACTCTTACATTTTACAACACACTCTTGTCGAATGACAGTGTTACGAGGAAAAATTGGATTACGTAAAGTAAAACTGAATAAAAAAAAACATTGTAATAAAAAGGATACGATCAAATGATAAATGTATAAACATAGCCAGCAATATCATAAACAAAATGTTCTGAACTTTTTCGTATGGTTATATAACAAGTTCGTACCTCCGTAATGATTCCTGTCTGCGCTGACACTTCTTCCATTGGGTCTGTCTTCGCTGCCACTGTCAGGAAGGTCCACTGATCTCGCACGGTTTCTGTTCAATCTACAATGATAATATTTCAACGTTAATTTTTTAAAAGAAATAGAAAAATAAGAAAAAATATCGCTTTTTTAATCGAAAGTTACAGTGATAGAAAAGTGTGAATGGAAAAGTAAATAGGTGAGTGATGAAAGATTGAGGCAACTTGAATAATTTTCTTGTTTAGGTAGTATATTCTCAGGTTTTTCATTCCTTATGTTCAGCCCATCGCTTATCGTAAGCCCCTTGATTCGATCGTGTATTCCATCATGGCTCGCAAGCGCCACGTACACCACGCGCTGTCCACATGTAAGGGGTGTCCGATCATCTATGTTATAGTGATTACTTACTAAGGCCACACATAAGGAACATTTGATTACAATATGTGCAGGTATATAGAAAAGTCAATAGGTGAGTAATGAAAGATTGAGGCAATTTGAATAATTTTGTTGTTTAGGTAGTATATATATTCTCAGGTGATGGAAGTTACGAGGTATTTCGAACAGCGTGTAACGATATAAAACAAAGTCAATGGGATACTAAAATATATACGAGTATACTTGGACCAGACAGTATCAAAACCTGCTATGATAATAGTCCACAGCATTATTTTAAATCTAACTTTGATATATGGAAGTGAAACAAGGATGTGGAAAAAGACTGAAATCAAATAAAGGGTGTTTTTTTGGGTGTGATAGGATTTTGAATTGGCCGCCAAGATCGTGCAATTTAACGCCTCTGGATTATTTTCTTTGGTGTTATGTTAAATTACAGGTTTACACCAACAAACCCAAGACTCTTGATGAACTTGAGGGCAACACTTGTTGTGTTATTGGCGCCATACACCCGGAAATGTTCCACCGAGTCATCAAAAATTGGCGTGATGGAATTGGCCAGTGCAAAAGAAGCCGTGGAAGACATTTGAACGATATTTTGTTTAAATCATAAACGGCATGAAATATTCTTTCAAATTAAACCTTCCTGATCCATTTTTGGTTTATTAGTTGTTGTTTTATTTTATTTTAAAGTTCTATCGTTCTTAATGGGAATCCCATCTTATGATGTGTACATAAGAGGTACATAAGAGCCAGCCACGGTCAACATATGATCTATATCTTATATCTTCTTAATGTGTCTTCCATCTTATGATGTGAACATAAGAGGTACATAAGAGCCAGCCACGGTCAACATATGATCTATATCTTATATCTTCTTAATGTGTCTCCCATCTTATGATGTGTACATAAGAGGTACATAAGAGCCAGCCACGGTCAACATATGATCTATATCTTATATCTTCTTAATGTGTCTCCCATCTTATGATGTGTACATAAGAGGTACATAAGAGCCAGCCACGGTCAACATATGATCTATATCTTATATCTTCTTAATGTGTCTCCCATCTTATGATGTGTACATAAGAGCCAGACACGGTCAACATATGATCTATATCTTATATCTTCTTAATGTGTCTCCCATCTTATGATGTGTACATAAGAGGTACATAAGAGCCAGCCACGGTCAACATATGATTTTTATCTTATATCTTCAAACAATCATTGTCATTAACCGCTTAACAGTCGGATTTTTAACACGCGACATAACACAATGACGAACTGTGAACGAATAAATTCTATACGATAATATGTTTCGTTTGGAGAAAACAAGTTGAAACAAGATCTGCCCAAACGACGCTCGGGAGAAACACTCCCAACAAGTCGAAACAAGATTTGCCCGAACGAGGCTCGGGCTCATCAGTATAAAATGAAACTTCGTGCCCGAGTCCCGCTCGGGCAAAACTGTCAAGTGGTTAACCCTTCCCTTACGGTGATAAAAATAATACGCGTGCTCCGGTGTTGGGTAGTGAGTACGCAATAAAAAATTAGCGATTTTAAATCGGAAAAATAAGAACATTCATAGATAATCCCCTTAATTAATTATAATTGAAGTTAAAAATTATAATAATTGAGATTTATTTGCTGAAAACATTAAAAAACCATCTGGCAACGCTCACGGAACGGGCGTACGTCTAAACTATTTGCAAGCCTAGAAGCTACTAGTGGCGCGGAACGTCAGTCGCATACCCCGGCGCTTACGCCTTTGCTTGCGACGTTGAAACAATTCAGCTCCTCGCAATTCAGTCTAGTATGCAAGAGTGAGATGCGAATATAGTGTCGCGCTTCCCGCATACTATTTACCTATCGTCAAGACGAGGCACTCGCAGCGTTTAAATGCGAATTTGTTTTTGATCTTTACAAAACACCTCGATGTAGTCGATAAATTCTGATTATTATTAATATTATTTTTTAATTCAATGCGTAAATATATTATGGAGGAATACCTAAAATCTTAACCTTGTATTTATAATATTTATAGAGATATTGATGGTTATTAGAAGCAACGTGTAGAAGATACCCAACACAGGGAAGGAAAGGTTAAACAACCTATCAATTGAATTCAAATACACGGTCATTTAAATCATTTATATGTGTTTTATTTCAAAAACAAATCCTATCACACCCAAAAAAACATCCTATACCTGCACTGAGAACACATGAGGTGATAATGTATGACAGAATATGGAATGAAGTGATATGGGATAATTTTAAATGATGTATTGAATTAATAGTAAAAATAACATTAATGCTATCCCAAATATATAATTTCAATTAACCGGTTCACTGCCAGAGACAAGATTTACCATCATCTGTGCGCGCCACGCCACGTCAGTGACAAGATATCTCGTCAATACTTTGGTACCTAATTATTGCGTCATAACTAAATATTAACATTGTAATTTATTTTTATCAAACACCGTTTATTCCACTTTTTTGTAACGGTATAACCCTACCGGTTTCAAGGCTTTCCCCTCATCTTCAGGGGAGCACAAACAAGACTAAATTCTGTTCGAACTGGTACCGATATACACGCTTCAACGGTTGCGGGCTGAGGGGCGAGGGAGGCACGGGACGATTTTGGCCAAGAGCGGAGAGATTTTTGGGATATAACTGTTCACCAGATGTTCGGATATACACCAATTTATTTCCGTTACTACTGACAACATATAAATATTAACATATTGACAAATTTATAAATTAGCACACGCACTGACATCTATCCAAATCATGTACAAACAATTTATATTGTCTCAAATCATCTTTGAACTACTTATCGACATATTTTGAAGACAGTTTCATTTGATAGCTGTAGATGTCAAGACTAGTCATGTTTGTGCCTCCCCTGATGATCAGGTGAAAACCTTGAAACCGGTAGGGTTAAACCGTAACATAAAGTGGAATAAACAGTGTTTGATAAAACAAATTATGTCTTTAAACCTCCACAATGTTAATACTTCAACTATAAAATAAAGCTCGAAAGACTCCTTTAGATGAGTCTTGTGGTAAACCTGGAAAATGGTCACACGCGGAGTATTTCAAACAGTTGACTATTAAAATTGTAATTTTTTAAAAATGAACTGTAGATAGTAAAAATAAAAATGTTCTAATCTAGGTTGACCTACAACAGTCCGCAACACTTTGCGTCCTTTAAAACAATGGCTGAACTAGTTCCGAGGTGATTTATCACTGTTGTAACAGGCTATTTTAAGGGCATAGGAGGATTGACCTAATGGCTCTGAAACCTGGAGGATACCCCAAGTATGGATCTTCCTGGAGTCTAATTAGCGAAGATGAGCCTCTTATAGACTATTGACAAAGATCAACCTCTTATAAACTACCTGACAAAGAACTGTTTCTTATAGACTACCTGACAATGATCTATCTCTTATAGACTATCTGACAAAGATCTTCTTCTTATAGACTACCTGATAAAGATCTGCCTGTTATAGACTACCTCACAAATATATTCCTTTTTTAGACTACCTCACAAAGATATCCCTCCTATCTGACAAAGATCTGCTTCTTATAGACAATCACACAAAGATCTGCCTCTTATAGACTATCGACAACGATCTGCCTTTTCTAGACTATCGACAAAGATCTACCTATAATAGACTATCTGATAAAGATCTGCCTCTTTTACACTAACTCACAAAAATATCCCTCTTATAGACAACCTCACAAAGATCTGCCTCTTATAGATTATCGACAAAGATCTACCTCATATAGACTATCGACAAAGATCTGCCTATATAGACTATCTGACAAAGATCTGCCTCTTTTAGACGACCTCACAAATATATGCCTCTTATAGACTACCTGACAAAGATCTGCCTCATATAGACTACCTGACAAATATCTGCTTCTTATAGACTATTAAAGCCATTCCATGTGCAAGTGGTTATGCTCACATGGAATGGCCTTGTTGAATGCTCAGTTCATGAATACGGCACCAAAAACAATTTTAATTCACAATGGCATAAATAATTGTCTTGTGATACATTAAATAAAAATTTGTCAATCAACAAAGGGTTTGCTATTAGCAATTGCTGTTAGCAATTTATATATTATATGTATAAACAGATACGTAGATGTCTTCTTCCTGGCTCCATCCCGACTCACTGTCTGCGAAGACTGTTGGGGTCAGCTCTCCTCGTCCTCAGGTTATATGCTCTTCTGTCCCGGACTACGTCCCCCAGGCCGTGCCTCTGCATCAGGTTATCTTTTTGCACCACCCATGAATTCTTTGGTCTTCCTCTGGTTGTTATTCGAGGAAGATCCATGGAGATTGCCTGGTTCACAATGTGATCGGATGCTCTGCGTCCAACGTGCCCATACCATCTTAATCGCCTCTCCTCCATCTTGCTGTTGATGTCTGTAACACCCAGGCTTCCACGAATGCGTGAGCTTTTTATTTTGTCTCTTAGGAACACACCAGCTGACCATCTTAGCATGCGCATTTCAGCAGTTTCTAGTTGCCTAGAGTAAGAGTTATACATCGTCCAGCATTCGGAGTCATAGAGGAGTGCGCGGGTCTGACAATCGTGTGGTATACTTTTCCTTTTAACTTTACTGGCATTTTCGTATCACATAGAACTCCCGTCATTGATCTAAACTTCATCCATCCCACACTAATTCTATGTGTTACATCTGCTGCACATCCTCCATCGCTATGGATGAGTGACCCAAGATACTTAAAGGAGTCACAATTTGGTAATGTTACGTAGATGTCTTCTAATGCTTAAAGTGTAATATCCGAGAATACCCATTTAAATAATGTTGGACACATCCACGAGTAGAATCCATACTCCTTGCAATAAAGGTGTCCCAGACGTTTCTTTCTCAACCATCGGGGAATGGTGAGTTCCTCTCGGGTTCCAAATGATTGAGCCATACTCTTATCTACTGTGAACCAATGAATTATAAAGAGATATAACAGTGCCACCATCAAATGCCCTCGAGACTCTTATCGTAAATCCCAGAACTTGATGGGTTGTTCGTGTTCAACCTTTCCCTTCCTGTGCTAAAAAAATCTGCGCGTTCCGGTACTGTGTATTCAATACACATCAATACACATGTAAAAATGAGCGATTTAAAATTGGAAAAATAAGAATATTTATAGCCAATCGCTTAAATTAATTAAATTTGAAATCAAAAGTGATAATAATTGAAATTTAATTGCTGAAAACATGACAAAAAAACATCGGCCAACGTTCACAAAATGGGCGAAGCGACCGTCTAAAATGAAAGCCCGCAGGCTACTGAGATTCTATTTCTTGCGTTCCCATATACTGAAGTAGAGTGAGAGAGACGTGAATAGCGTCGCTTCCTCACCCATAGCGGTTTTTTAGAATGAATATACCTACGTCACACACTGGCACACGTTTGATTGTATCGGTGAATTTATTCCCGATTTTCACAAAATATCTCTGATGTGGCCGATAAGTGCTAATTATTATTTTTTTTTTTTCATTCAATGCGTAAATGTATTACGGAGGAATACCTAAAATCTGAACCCAGTATTTATTATATTTATAGAGATATTAAAGTGTTTAGAAGCAATGTGTACTAGTTACACATCACAGGACAGGAAGGGTTAATGAAATTGTACTATTATTGTAAATCCCAGATTCTCATAGGTTGCTCGTGTTTAATGAAATTGTACTCTTATCGTAAATACCAGATTCTCATGGGTTTGCTCGTGTTTAATGAAATTGTACTCTTATCGTAAATCCCAGTTTCATGAGTTGCTCGTGTTTAATGAAACTCTTATCGTAAATCTCAGAATCTCATGGGTTTGCTCGTGTTTAATGAAATTGTACTCTTATCGTAAATCCCAGATTCTCATGGGTTTGCTCGTGTTTAGTGAAATTGTACTCATATCGTAAATCCCAGATTCTCATGGGTTGCTCGTGTTTAATGAAATTGTACTCATATTGTAAATCCCAGATTCTCATGGGTTGCTCGTGTTTAATGAAATTGTTGAACGAGTCCAGCAGTATAAATATGAGATATTGGCTGAATGATCAATGGGACACGTGTCAAGAGAGCAAATAAATAGTGAAGATGGCGCTAAGCCACTATAAAAATTTCAATCTCAACTTATGTAAGCAAATTTTGCATTTTTACATATTCTCCATACTTCTTTATGGTGGTGATCAACGTTCCCTCTAAGGTGTGCGCGTGTGCGGCCGCACATCTGTTAAAAATTGTAAGCACACATGTTTCCATCTTCTGCACACATCTCAAAGAAAGCAACTTGTAACCATATTTTGTTTTGCGCAATTATATATTTTATTTGATAGTTTACGATGGGTTCTCAAGTTCCTTTCTTTGAGGTGTGTGCGGAACATGGAAACACCACATCGAATCCACGCGCGTTAAGGAAAGAATAGCGTAGAAGGGTGACCATGATTTTTTATTTATTATATATTCAGATTATTTAGTTTATTTATTTATTATTAAAAAAATACAGAAGTGGATTTTTTTGTTTAGAACAAATATTTGTTTATCGATACAGAAAGAGAAAATCTGCTTTTTGAATCTCGTAGATTTTACAACCTCTGAATAATTTGATTCCCGTAAAATTATAAAGGTAATAATATTGGAAAAATGTAATTTATGATTTCATGGTGTTGGCATTCTTTAATGAGATTCTCTTGATGATGACTACTTAGTTTTATCTAGGTGTTACAGACATCAACAGCAAGATGGAGGAGAGGCGATTAAGATGGTATGGGCACGTTGGACGCAGAGCATCCGATCACATTGTGAACCAGGCAATCTCCATGGATCTTCCTCGAATAACAACCAGAGGAAGACCAAAGAATTCATGGGTGGTGCAAAAAGATAACCTGATGCAGAGGCACGGCCTGGGGGACGTAGTCCGGGACAGAAGAGCATATAACCTGAGGACGAGGAGAGCTGACCCCAACAGTCTTCGCAGATAGTGAGTTGGGATGGAGCCAGGGAGAAGACTTAGTTTTATCTATGCATGAATATGCATATTTGCGCACTTACCTCTTTTTCTTGCACATATAAGTTGATTAGCCGCACACACAATGAAAAAATTAGAGGGAACATCGGTGATACATGAATTTTTTACCTAAGCTTTTGAAATGTAGTGCTATCAAAGAATGCTGAAAATCTCAGGGGGTTGACCAAGTCCGTAATGATGACATCTTAAAATGGTTGAATAAAAATAGAGAAGTGTTATCGACTATCAAAAGGAGAAGGTTTGAGTACTTTGGACATATAATGCGAGGATAAAAATGAGAGATCCTTCAACCTGTAGAGGATAATTCAGGGCATTCAGAAGTGCAGGAAGAAGATGAATCTTCTGGTTGAAGAACTTACAGGAGTGGTTTTATATCTTTCTTCAGAGCAGCTACCTCAAAGGTCAAGATAGCCACAATGATTGCCAGCTTCCGAATAGAGAAACATGAAGAAGAAACCTTGATGGGCACGTGGGAGGGATGTTATCTGCTCATATGAACTTAGTCGACATGTAAACGCATGAAGTGGTGTCACAAGAACTCGGAAGTATATACCTTTAAATAATTTTGGCTTCCAGTGATATTCTAGCAAATATTCCATCTTTTAATTTAAGTTGTGAAGAGAATCTCATTAAAGAATTTAAAAGGATGTCTTTGCAAATAGACCAATTTCTAGTTATTACAGAAATAAGAAAAACACCGCCACTTTGTCTCATCTCCGATCGACTAATCTGGAAGACTTAAGCAAATAGACAACAGGCTGATTGCCGATAAATGGCGTGGTCCTGTTGGATTTAGTATGACGCTAAAAACAAGTATCTTGTGGGCCAACAGTGGAACTGTCTGGGTTTTACAAGTATCATGTTGGCCAACAGTGGAACTGTCTGGGTTTTACAAGTATCTTGTAACCCAACAGTGGAACTGTCTGGGCTTTACAAGTATCATGGCCAACAGTGGAACTGTCTGGGTTTTACAAGTATCTTATAACCCAACAATGGAACTGTCTGGACTTTACAAATATCATGTGGGCCAACAGTGGAACTGTCTGGTTTTTACAAGTATCTTGTAACCCAACAGTGGAACTGTCTGGGTTTTATCAACCTCGGAAGTAGTATATTTTGAATAGGATCAGATGCGGAGTGGGTTACACTGCATACAATATGCGTAAGTGGGGTTTAGCAGTCACCTTGCTGTGAATGTGGGAAGATTCAGACCATAAATTACACCGTTAACAGTTGCACACTGTATGCATTTTTTTGTCATGAAGGAGCTAACACTGGATGCTGTGACTAGCTGGGGAAGACACACAGCGTATGAGGGTCAAACACAGAAGATGTGAGAGACAGGAGAAAAGGCGAATGAAGGGGAAGATTATAGATAGAATTAATGAAGTTCATGGTGTTTGGCCGGCAGGATCACGTCTTACATTGATCGGTGCTGATACAGAGAGAGTGAAAACATTTAAATACCTCGGAAGTATCCTAGTGGAAGACTTCGACCCTGAAACCGAAGTCAAGTGCAGAATCGAATCATCTCGTGCGGATTTTAATAAAATGAGAAGCGTATTCTGCGATGATAATCTAAACTTGAAACTTCGACAACGCTTAGTCAAATGCTACGTTTGGTCAGTGTTTTTGCATGGAGTGGAATCATGGACCCTCAAAGTTAGTGAACCGACTGGAAGCATTCGAAATGTGGATGCACCGGAGAATGCTACGGATACCCTAGACGGATATGGTCAGCAACACGAGGGTTCTTCAAAGAGCCAAAGTTGATAGAGAGTTAGTTGCTGACTAATATTAAAATCCGAAAGGTGCCCTACTTGGGCCATGTACTCATATGTTACTTAGAGGAGTAAAGTACAAATTACTACAACTGATAATCCAAGGCAAAATAGAGGCTCGAAGAGGTGTTGGCAGAAGGCAAATCTCCTGGCTTTGCAATATACGTGATTGGACTGGCATAAGGGGAGTTGGAGATCTTTTTCGAGCTGCCGGGGACAAAGATATCTACTCTCAGGTGATATTCAACGTTGGGGGGACCTGATATGACACTGGGAAGAAGAAGAAGGGGAAGATTCTGGAGATACACGGGCAGTTGCCACTGATGATTGTGGTTTGTTTAAATTTAATCTTGTTTCGATTTCGAAAGGTTTTATAAACGATATGAGAGTGATCATTAATCCATTTATCGAAATGAGTCGATATGATAAAAATGACAGACAAGACTGTGGATTTTTTTAAGGACAAACCACGAAAGGACAAACCATTTTAATTATGAAATAAAATTAGTTTCGAAATAAAAGATGACACCAAAAGCAGTGAAATTTTTATTTACAATTTATTTACAAAAATGTACATTTCTGCATATTATACAAAGCTTTTACGACAGAATACCCAAATGACGACAGTGTTGTAAAAACAAAATTTCAAAAGGAATATATTTTGTGTTTAAATTTTATTCAATTATTAAGAATCACAACCGAAAAAGACTTAAGTCGAATAGGTGGTGTGTCAGTAGACTTGAAATGGGTGCATTACCTTCTTTTGATCGTCCCGAAAAAGTCTCGTTTCTTCTTCTGTCGCGGTATTCTTTCTGGGGGCTGTCCGTTTGTCTCCTCGACTGGAGTGGGGTGTAAATCGCCAGGCTGTTGAAAACACGTTACATTATTATTTTGAAAAGGTATCGTATATGAAACTCGTACATAAAAAAAATGCAAGTCTTTCTTTTGTCCGTAAATGCGCAGTGGCATAGTGGAGCGAGGAAGGCAGAGGTAACAGTTGTCCCAGGGCCCAATATTAATGACGCACTAAGTCAGGGGTCTCCAAACACCGGCCCGCGAGCACCACCGATCCCGGATATGCCCGGTATCCGGCCCGTCATAGTTTATTTTGGTTACATTGTAAAATTTACAATGTAAGTAAATCATACAAAATAATAACCAGATGTTTTTATTTAACGACCAATTAAGAAACACAATAATAACTGACGTACGTAATGAAATTGAACATTTTAACTGTAAATAATGATATGAGATTTATCCTAAAAACTTTGCCACGTCCTGCACTTAGCTTCTCTACTCTCTGCAAGATGTCACTACTATACATTTAGAATGGTCGTAAGTAGTCGTAACAATACGTAACGCACAGCACGTGCATCGGCTATCTCCGCCGCAATGAATTGTCCTGGACACTTTCCCGTAAGTACCAACCGAAATTGCGAACGGAGCAGAGTCCACCCCCGCACCCTGCGCCATACATATCTCACTCGCCGGCTAGTCCTAATACGAAAATTTGTAAAATTCAAAACTACAGTATGTTGGTATGATGAGCTAGCTAGGTCTTGGCCCTTGGGACTTAGTGGAGGAGTCAGCGTGGCCCTTAGGCTAAAAAGTTTGGAGACCCCTGCACTAAGTCAGTTATTAAAAGTGATTTTTTTTTTAACTTAACGTCATTTTACAATACATTCGAAACAAAAATTTCAATCAATTACCAGAATATAGTGGAATGTCAGTTTTCAAACTTAATCTGTTCCAGAATGCTGTTCGAAAGCTGAATCAATTTTTCCCATAAGAAGTTACGTGGATTTGATTAATCCGTTGCGCAAACCCCCGAAAATACACATCGAGGCAATACAATAGATTAAATAGAAAATTTAACTGCACGTTACCTGTAGGACTGATGGCGTAAGTGGAAAGTGGCGAAGAGAGATGTTACTCTTTGGAAAGGGAGTCACCTTAGATAAAAAACGTCCGGTGACTGTCCTTTTAGGATTTTTTCTGTTTTCTGTCTCACTAAAAACCTGTCCAATGAGGTTTATTTTTGCCTGCGTTTTAATTTTTTTCTGAAGTGACGTTGGCATGGCTTTGTCGTTGAAAATATATGTACGAGAACCGAGGTTCCACTGCATTTGTCAAGATTTTTTATTTATTTTATTTAACCTGACGAGTTTATTGCTATGTGGCAATCTCTTCCGACCAACCAGAAAGATGTTTTAATGGGCATTAAATGAAAACCAGACTGGAATTCCAATTTTAAAAATCTGGATTCCAGCGGGGATCGAACCCGCAACCTCCGGATCGGCAGACAAGCGTGTTACCACTAGGCCACGGAGTTAGTAATAAAAAAGAAATCGGTCCAAGTATGCAACCTTGTGGCATTCCATTAACAGTTTCCAAAAGAACACGTACGTCTTGTCTTGGAAATGTAAAATACCAAAAAGATTAGTAAAAATTATAAATTTTATATCTTAAAATAATTAACTGAGGTTATCACCAGGAAAAAACCCTACCAAAGCCCTTCGGTATATTATAATAAAAGTAACTTATGACAAACCTCTCTTATTCCAGCTGATTCCTTCCCGTCCACATCATCTCTCAATCCTCCATTTCCTACTTCAGTCAATATATTTCTACTGACGTCTACCGTCACCTTTTTCTCTGTTCCGCGTCCTGGTGGCGTCGCCGTTAATCCACTTTCCACTGTCTTCGTGGCAGTTTGCTCTTCATCCTCGTTTCCCTCATTAATCGTCTGATTTTCATCTTCGCTATTCTTCTGTTCTACTTCTATGAACTCTCCAGCTTCTGTCATTTCAACCTTTTGATGTTATTCCAGAGATAAAAGCGCGAATAGTGATTTGAAGTAGATTTTTTAATACAGTATTTTAGATGATATGCGAGATTCAATGGTACGAGTAATTTTGTGTTGTTAGTTCCATTTTGAAATTCCATGCAGCACAAGAAAAAGAAAAACAATTTTTTTTTAGATAAAAAACAAAAATCAATCAATAAATAGTACAGATATTAAAAACACAACAAAAATCAATCAATAAATAGTACAGATATTAAAAACACAACAAAAATCAATCAATAAATAATACAGATATAAAAAAAACACAACAAAATGTTATTTGATTGAATGTTAAGAATTTTATTCAAATTTGCATGTTTATTGATAAAGCCTTAGCATTTTATTGAAATTTACACGTTTTTGTAATATAACCTTGTCATTATGTTGTTTATAGTTAAGGCATTAACGTTTTGGAGGTTTAAAGCCATTGTAATGTATTTTTATCAAACACTGTTTATTCCACTTTTTTGTAACGGTATAACCCTACAGGTTTCAAGGCTTTCACCTCATCTTCAGGGGAGCACAAACAAGTCTTGTTTGTGCTCCCCTGAAGATGAGGTGAAAGCCTTGAAACCGATAGGGCTATACCGTTACAAAAAAGTAGAATAAACAGTGTTTGATAAAAATAAATTACCTTGTCATTCAATTAAAATTTACATTTTTTTATAACAAAACTTTATCGTTTTATTAAAATTTACATGTTTTTATAATAAAACCTTATCAGTTTATTAAAATTTACATGTTTTTGTAATGTAACCTTGTCATTCAATTAAAATTTACATGTTTTTATAATAAAACCTTATTGTTTTATTAAAATTTACATGTTTTTATAATAAAACCTCATCAGTTTATTAAAATTTACATGTTTTTGTAATGTAACCTTGTTATTCAATTAAAATTTACATATTTTTATAATAAAACCTTATTGTTTTATTAAAATTTACATGTTTTTAAAATAAAACCTTATCATTTTATTAAAATTTACATGTTTTTGTAATAAAACCTTATCATTTTATTAAAATTTACGTTTTTATAATAAAACCTTATCGTTTTATTAAAATTTACAAGTTTTTATAATAAAACCTCATCAGTTTATTAAAATTTACATGTTTTTGTAATGTAACCTTGTTATTCAATTAAAATTTACATGTTTTTATAATAAAACCTTATTGTTTTATTAAAATTTACATGTTTTTAAAATAAAACCATATCATTTTATTAAAATTTACATGTTTTTGTAATAAAACCTTATCATTTTATTAAAATTTACGTTTTTATAATAAAACCTTATCGTTTTATTAAAATTTACATGTTTTTATAATAAAACCTTATCGTTTTATTAAAATTTACATGTTTTTGTAATAAAACCTTATCAATTTATTAAAATTTACGTTTTTATAATAAGACCTTATCGTTTTATTAAAATTTACATGTTTTTATAATAAAACCTTATCGTTTTATTCAAATTTACATGTTTTTGTAACAAAACATTTCACTTTGTGATAATTTACTAGTTTTTTTTTAAATAAAATCTTTTTTTTATGTTTTTGTAATAAAGTCTCAAATTTTTACATCTTTTACAGAAAAAAATACTGATTAGATTTAGTTTTACTTTTTATAAGATAATAAGAAAAAAATCTACATGTTGAAGCTTGATTTGAATTTCAAACCAAATAAATCAGTTTTGTACATTTAATATTAGTTTAAAAACTTTTGTTATTAAAAAAATCTCTTATACAGTATATTTCTCAAACATTTGGAAAAGTTTAAAGTAGATATAACAAGATATTTTTTATTTGTTTTCTATGTATATTATTTAAAGTCGTTATGTCTGTTAGTACAGTATTTTTCAGATCATAAGACGCACATTTTTACTTAGAAAAATGTCATTAAAATAGGGGTGTGTCTTATAGCCCGAAGATTGGTGATACGTGGTAATATTTCAGACCATAGACACAATTTTTTTAACCATAAGACGCACCCTAGCTTGAAGTAAATTTTTATAAATAAAAAGGTGCGTCTTTATGGACGGAAACACGTGGTATTTTATTTATCCAAATAACACATGGTATTAACGCAAATAAAGAAAATATATATTGTTTTACATCTACGTAAATCATTAAAATAGCTAAAAAGAAATGTTTGTTTACATTTCTTTTCAAAAATTTCATTTAATTTCAGTTCACTCCATTTTCCAGTTCCACTTAACAAGAAGTTTTAGAATAGTGGTTCTGAAGATGTTTGTCGAGTGATACCTATTAAAAAGTGAGTAGAATAAAAAAATAAATTAAAAATGTATTTATTTCCGTGTATTATTGAGTTTCTTCAAGAATTATCATAAAATAAGTTACCAATAATAGAGTTATATCAAAAATTATAAATGTTTTTTTTTTTTTCTACTGTAATTTAAAAATATAATAATTAAAATAGTTTGTCTTATTAAAATCTCACCTTGGTCTGTTTTGGTGTCTATTTGTGTGACGTATATCCGAGTATCCATTTAACAATATCAAAAGGGAAAAAATTATGTGATTAGTAAGGTAATATTGTTTATTGCGAAGCTGTCAAAAAAATTATGATAAAAATAACAAAACAATAATACAAATATATATATATATATATAATAATAATAAAAACATGTTAATAAAACAACAAAGATAGATGAATATTTTAAAGACATTTTTTCAATCATCTTGGCTCCGAAGCTGCAGAGATTCAGAGCAGAGGCTACGGATAGCGGCAGATTGGGATATTTGGAAGGGTAATGTACCAGGTGTGTATCTATGAAACCAGAATTTGCTCATAGAGGGCTCTAGTTATCAATGTAGTGACTTTCAAACCTTGTCATTGGCACCTTTTTTTGTGTTTACATTTGTCAAAGATTTTTAATTCACAACAATGCAAGTTTAATACAACTACATATGTTTTCATAGTGTTGAACATGTCTGTTTTTGTGCCTGAAAACTATGATTCGCCGTCAGCATTGATTTTCTGTTACCATTTGAAGAAAACTGTTGCAGAATCGCATCGAATGCTTGTCGAAGCTTACAGTGAGCATGCTCTTGGTAAATCACAGTGCTTTGAGTGGTTTAAAAAATTTAAAAGTGGTGATTTTGACAGATTTTGAGAAACGAAGAACGTGGAAGACCACCGAGAAAGTTTGAAGACGCCGAATTGCAAGCATTGTTGGATGAGGATGACGCTCAAACGCAACAACAACTAGCGGATCAATTAAATGTGACACGAGACGCCGTCTCCATACGTTTGAAAGCCATGGGAAAGATCCAGAAGGTGGGAAAATGGGTTCCACATGAACTGAATGAAAACCGAAAATGACAGTAGGAAAACTGAAAAAACACTTGCGAAATGCTGCTCGCCAGGTACAAAAGAAAATCATTTTCCCATCGAATTGTGACTGGCAATGAAAAATGGATATATTTCGAGAATCTTAAGCGTAAAAGATCACGGGTAACTTCAAGCAAACCAGCGACATCGACTGGAAGGCCAAATCGCTATGGACGGAAGACAATGCTATGTGTTTGGTGGGATAAGAAGAGTGTTATCTATTATGAGCTGCTAAAACCTGGTGAAACCGTTAATACTGAACGCTACCGACAACAAATGATGTATTTGAACCAAGTATTGCGTGAAAAACGACCGGAATATCAAAATAACGAAAGTACGAAAATGTACGAAAATGGCTCCATGATTGGTTTGCCTCAAAAGAGTAAGAGGTTTTTTGGCGTGGCATCCACAAATTGCCAGAGAGATGGGAAACATGTGTAGCTAGCGATGGGCAATACTTGGAATAAAATATTTTTTACCGTTTTGATGCAATAAATGTGTATTTTCTATAAAAAAAATCCGGTTTCATAGGTACAGACCTGGTATATACAAATGGATCCGAAAGATCCAATGAACAGTTTTAAAGACGGTTTATTTGATCAGCTCTGTACGGGCAGAGAGAGATCAAACGAGACAGAAGCGGAGAACTACAACATTAACACTTGATAAAATGGAGACTGCTCGTAGACTGGGAGGAAACTGGACTAGAATAACGTAAAAATACACGTGGCACGTCGCTTTTACGTCCAACAGAATTTTAACTTGCATGAACCCATTCCGCCTCGAAATAAAACACATATTTTGTTAATATTAGGTGTTAACATAAGTTGTGTTCGTTTTTTTTTCAATTAAAAAATGAGCACCAAAAGTAAAACAAAATAGTTAATGTTATACGTCATTCGAAAGAAAATTTTCTGCTCTACAAGATATTGTATTTGCTTTTACGTTACATATATTATTTTATTTTATTACAAGCCTTCAAAATGGAATATCAAGTAGACGAAAGTGAGCATTTTCGACACCTCCTTCTGTTCGCGTTCAATCAAGGGAATAAAGCTGCCAAAGCTGCTCGCGATATTTGCAAAGTGTACGGTGAAGATGCTATGGATGAAAGGACAGGTCGTCGATGGTTTTTGCATTTCAAAGATGGTAATTTCGACCTGAAAGACATGGAGCGTTCCGGACGACCAGTGGACTTTGATTAGGACCACTTAAACCGAATTATTCATGAAGATCCCCTAAATAAGTTATCTAGAAAAGGCGTCGTTCTAAGCGGAAGATTATGAGATGTTCTGACGTGGGCGGAGTTGAATGACTATATATATGTAGTAATTTCTTCCAACCAACCAGCTAATCTTGGATACATTACTGTTCCGATCCATGACAAATTGTACAATAATAATATTTGTTTAAAATTAAGCAAATAAAAAGATTGTGAAACAAATTAGGGGAACTGTACCATTTATCCAAGAATAATGCATGTCCGTCAGGTGTATATGGCTCCATCGGTTTGTGTACTATTTCTTCACTAGCCGGTAAAGTAGAGACTGTTTTTTCCAGTATATATTTCAAAATCGAGTCAATATCCATAAATCGGTTCAATATTTTAGATGTGTCCAATTCTGATTCTTTTAGTTCTGTCGAATTGTACGTAGCTAAATCGGCTGCGAAAATTTTATTCTGTTGAATTGTACATAGCTGATTTGGCCATTAATCTTTGATTATGTTGAATTGTATGTAGCCGAGTCGGTCACGAAACTTTGATTCTGTTGAATTGTACATAGCTGTGTTGGCCACGAATCTTAGATTATGTTGAATTGTATGTAGCCGAGTTGAGCACGAAACTTTGATTCTGTTGAATTGTACATAGCTGAGTTGGTCATGAAACTTTGATTCTGTTGAATGGTAAGTAGCTGGGTTGGCCACAAAACTTTGATTATGTTGAATTGTACATAGCTGAGTTGGCCATGAATGTTTGATTATGTTGAATTGTACGAGTATGTATCCGAGTCGTTCACGAAACTTTGATTTTGTTGAATTGTATATAGCTAAGTTGGTCACGAAATTTTGATTCTGTTGAATTGCACATAGCTGAGTTGGCCATGAATCTTTGATTATGTTGAATTAAATGTAGCTGAGTTGGCCACGAAATTTTGATTCTGTTGAATTGCACATAGCTGAGTTGGCCATGAATCTTTGATTATGTTAAACTGTGCAAAACTAAGTCGGTCACGAAATTTTGATTCTGTTGAATTGTACATAGCTGGATCGGCCACAAAACTAATTCTTTTAAACTGTATATAGCTGAGTTGGCAATGAAACTTCATCGAAGATTCATTGACCAACAATTCTTTTTTAGGTAATTTATGAATCTATTTTTCAAATGCTGTATTACTGAACTTTATTTAAAAAGTTTCCGTTTTATTAATTGTTTATCTTCCTGATTTATCTGTTTTATCCATTTCTTATCATCCTGATTTATCTGTTTTATCCATTGTTTATCATCCTGATTTATCTGTTTTATCCATTGTTTATCATCCTGATTTATCTGTTTTATCCATTGTTTATCATCCTGATTTATCTGTTTTATCCATTGTTTATCATCCTGATTTATCTGTTTTATCCATTGTTTATCATTTACAAAGCTTATCTGTTTTATCCATGGTTTATCATCCTGTCGTGTAGCTCATGACTAAGCATCGTGACTTTATTGATAACTCTTAACGACTCCTCTCCATCCATCCCTACACTCGGCAGTTGTTAAGAGTAGTCCTGTTGCATCTCTAACTTGATCAGTCCAATGTATCGGTGGTCTTCCTCTTGTGTGTCATCATTCCACACTTCCAGTCACCATAAGCCTCCTCAGCCGTGAGCAATGTGACCAAAGAATAATAACACTAATCGTAGCCTCCTCTACTTTCTTGTGTAGGCTCTCCCTCTGCGTCTATTTGAGAATTTCCAATTCGTGGCCGTCTTTAGCGTAGACCCTTCATCCCACCATTGCACGTGCCCATATCAAAACATAGTCATGATTTCCGGGCTTTATCTACTATTGGTGCCACTTTAATTCTTCCGTGAATTCGTTCATTTCGGATCTTTTCCAATCTAGCGATGCCCAGTGACCACAGTAGCGTACATATATCCGAGACATCCAGCTAACCTGTGGCATGAAATTGCCTGCCTTTTAGTGTTCGAGATATGGGTGGCGTATGCAGCTTTACGAAACGCTTCAAGACAACCCTTTTAGGGAGGTCTTATTAAAATTAATAACATAATATGAACTACACTACACCTAAAGATGAATGTGTTACTATTGTAAGACCTTTTGGTGGCTTCTCTCTTGAATAATTTTTTTGTCAGTAACCTATCACTTTAAAAACTGAATTAATTGTATTGACTGCTTATTCATAGCCATTTATTGACTTGCCCATGTATTGTAGTATGTTTTTTTTTTAAATCTACATGTACAAGGGTGTGGGCTGAAAAACATCTGATGTCCTCTCAGACGGGCTCGTCCTCAATTGGTAAGGATGTATCTCGACCAGAGAGATGTATTCTCATGCGAGTCATTTTCTTTCTCCAGTGATGTCGGATCTTAAGTCCGTCATCACTACAGTTCTTTTCCCACTCAGGTGTGACGCCACTGAAGAAGGAATCCCTTTGGACAGTTCCTTCTTCGTGACTATGTGACGTTGCGCTCATGAAAAAAACAATTAAGAAGATTTTGATATTCTAGTGTAGATCACACTGGATGGGGATTTATTTTGTCACCCATAACAGTGTGGGTGGAGGTGGAATTGAAATGAAATTGAACTAAAGGTATTTTCTTCAACATTATCTGGATATATCGATCGTCCAGTTCATTACTCAGACAACTCCAAATAACCTGTTTTGAGATAATGAGAAAAGCAATATTATAATCGTCACCATAAATCAAATACTATTAATTTTTGCCCGAGTTTTATATATTTTATCAATAGATTTTATCAACATCTATTGATAAAATATATAAAACTCGGGCAAAAATGAACAGTATTTGATTTATGGTGATGATTATAATATTGCTTTTCTCATTATCTCAAAACAGGTTATTTGGAGTTGTCCGAGTAATGAACTGGACGATCGATATATCCAATTTCAGAACATGTTTATACATGTACATACCATGTTGCTATCAATAAACATGTATTTATTCATTTTATTTATATCGGAAAAGCTAGAAAGGTTTCCTTGTAGTTTGTTTTTCCTATGTAAATTTTCTTATCAAATATATTTTCTGAACATACGCAGATGCGGGGAAGTGCCGACTTTAATGGCCGCAGTTTACTTCGTGTATTTTGTAATATTTACCTTTCCCGTCCTGTGCTAAAAAAATCCGCGCGTTTCGGTGCTGTGTATTCATTCAATACACATGTAAAAATGAGCAATTCAAAATCGGAAAAATAAGAATATTCATAGCCAATCGCTTAAATTAATTCAATTTGAAGTCAAAAGTGATAATAATTAAAATTTAATTGCTGAAAACATGAAAAAAAAACAACGAGCGAAGAGACTCACTCAAATGGATGCCCTTGAGCTACTGAAGCGAGCGAACTGAGATTATATTTCTTGCATTCCCATATACCGAAGTAGAGTGAGATGTGAATAGCGTCGTTTCCTAACCCATAGCGTTTTTTTAGAATGAATATACCTACGTCACACACTGCCACATGTTTGATTGTATTGGTGAATTGATTCTCGATTTTCACAAAATATCTCTGATGTGGCCGATAAGTGCTAATTATTATTAATATTATTTTTTCATTCAATGCGCAAATGTATTACGGAGGAATACCTAAAATCTGGGCCCAGTATTTATTATATTTATAGAGATATTAAAGTTTTTAGAAGCAATGTGTACTAGTTACACATCACAGGACAGGAAGGGTTAATGTCAATAATAGTGGGTTCGAGTCCCGATTAAGAGCGCCCTTCAATTTGAGTCTGCTCTCTAAACGGCGCTATATAAATTGTCCTTTTATTATTATTATTCAATAATGTCCTATTTTCAAATGTAAAACATCTGGTTACCCTAATCAAACGGGAATCGGATTTTATCCTAAACTTAGCGAGATAATCCTATAAATTATATATTTTAACAACTTGAAACTATCTCATTTCGCGTCTGTTCATAATTTATTGTTTTTCTTTTTTTTGCGCAGTATTTGACGTTCAACACAGTGGTCTGGCGAACTGTCATTTGATGATTTACATTCACTGTTTGAGCACTTATAATCAATTTCTAGGTGCGAATAATCACTTGAAATCGAGAAAGAGTATTTAGTTACACTCTCAATATCATTCGCCATAATAATTCGTTCTAATTCATCGTCATTTCTCAAAATTTTACATGCGCGACGATCCCGACAACTGCCCCGTCCCGCCATTTTGCGAAAATTGACAAACGTCAAAATATCGAAATAATTTACGGAGAAAACTGTTTTTTTTTTATATATATTTTTAATATACGATTAAAATAAGTAATAACAATTTTAAAAATAATTCAGAATTTTAAAATCGCTTTTGAAATCAATCCGGAGAATTCCAGATTTAATGGTTTGTAGACCACTTTGTCTGGAAAAGCTCTGGCTTAATGGCGACATGGGTCAATGCCCTATCAACCCTTCCTGTCCTGTGATGCGTAACTAGTACACATTGCTTCTAAAAACTTTAATATCTCTATAAATATAATAAATACTGGGTTCAGATTTTAGGTGTTCCTCCGTAATACATTTACGCATTGAATGAAAATAATAATATTAGTAATAATTAACACTTATCGGCCACATCAGAGATATTTTGTGAAAATCGGGAACAAATTCACCAATACAACCAAACGTGTGCCAGTGTGTGACGTAGGTATATTCATTCTAAAAAAACGCTATGGGTGAGGAAGCGACGCTATTCACGTCTCACTTTCACTCTACTTCGGTATATGGGAACGCAAGAAATATAATCTCAGTTAGCTCGCTTCTCTCGCTTTAGTAGCTCACGGGCATCCATTTGAGGTGGTCTCTTCGCCCGTTTTGTGAACGTCGGCCAATGTTTTTTTCATGTTTTCAGCAATTAAATTTCAATTATTATCACTTTTGACTTCAAATTTAATTAATTTAAGCGATTGGCTATGAATATTCTTATTTTTCCGATTTTAAATCGCTCATTTTTACATGTGTATTAAATACACATCACCAGAACGGGCGGATTTTTTTAGCACAGGAAGGGAAAGGTTAACATGTATTTATAGCTTATAAATAATTTTTATAACCTTTTCATCCACATTCGTATCCTGCGAGAGATTTTATATCAAGTTAAAATACATCCTGAAGCAATTACGAAATCCCTTTTAAAAACCATTTTAACTATTAAAAAGGGTTGGTCTAGGACGGTTTTGAGGGTCTATTTCAAGCGTTCCCAAAGTGACGACCTCCGTGGTCTGGTGGTAAGACACTTATCTGTCGATTCGGAGGTTGCGGGTTCGATCCCCGCTGGAACCCAGATTTTTTAAAATAGGTTTCCAGTCTGGTTAACACTTAGGACCTATAAAAACTTCTTTCTGGTTGGTTGGAAGAGATTGCCACATGGCAATAAACTCGCCAGGTTAAAAAAAAAATAAAGTGGTCGATATCGACCCCCTGGGGTTGATTTGTATTTTCTAGAGGTCGATAGTTTTGTGGCGGTCGCACACGCGGTCAATGACCGATGAAATGACCGTTGCATTCCTTAGCAATGCAAAACAAACAAGTACAAAGTCCGGTCATTCAACTCATAGCCGATGCGGAGCGCATTCCATACCAGAGCGAGAACGCACCACACCTGTCTCGCCAGTTCCGTAAATAAATTATCACCTACATACGACATTAATCGTTTTGCGGATGTAGAAACGAGACGGCGATATATCTTGCTCGCATTCCCGCACACACGCGGGAATAGTATAAATACCTACGTTACCAATAAAATTCCTCTTTCCGCATTGTGATCGAAAACGTGTTTTATTTATCAACAAATCATCATCATCTCTCCCTCAAGGACACATATCCTAAAATTTAGATTAAAAAAAATTAGGGGTCAACGACAGCAAAAATAGACCCCCTTACTACTGCTATTTGTTTGTTACTTCAAAATATCTATGATTCCAATAGGTACCTAATTAAGAATATTTTTTCAATATTTGTACTTATTTTGAATTTAAATATTTATTTCATGAATGTCAAAAATGAAAAAAAAACTCATCTTGTAATTTTTTTGCTTTAATTATCGTCAGCGCAGATTTCAATATTAAATGTTGCACAAGATAATACAATGCATAATCCGTAGTCCTTTTATCTTTTTCAATCCTTAACCTGTACACCGCGTTAAAAATCAAATTCCACGAATCCTGTGCGCGGCACAATTTCGCCGTTTTTTAATTTCTAAGTTTAAACGCGTATTTTGTTTAGAACCACTGATATTTGATTACACCACCAAGTAAACATGACATTCAAGTAATTTTCTGATAATAAATAATAGTCATTACTCTTAAGGAGACTCATTGAATAAAGGAGATAAACTAAACATTACGTAAAATACACAAAGGAATGCTACAGATCAGATCACAGGCGTTTGTGCTTCCCGCGAGGAACACGTTTGTAGGGATTACGGTCGTCCCTGAATATTGTCAACACGCACGGTCAACGACCGACGAACCGACCTCCGGACATGTCCAAAGGTCGCATACCAAAACATTAATATTGTTTACCCGCAAATACTATTTACGTTACATTCCACAGTAGAAAGAGAACGCATTGCGCTGTCTCACCGTTTTCGCCAACAAATTATCTACCCACAATATTATTCGCGACGTCTATGATATTTCGATCGACCACCTCGGCACGCACAGAGGGAGATAAAAATATATTGCGGACGCACTCACGCGCCCCGTTCTGAAATGTATAAAATACCTACTTATCGATAAATAAAGATCACTTATTGTTAATCATTTGACCATTCATCATTGTTTACTATTCATTGACTATTCACTCTCACTTTCCGCATTCCTAATCGACGTATTTTATTTTAAATACCAAATAATCAAAATCATCAGCACGTCCTTCAAGGACATCCGCTAAACGTTAATGACAAGTGATTAAAATGTAAAGTTTGATATCTAGTGAAATATTTAATATCGAGTACTGTACAAACTTATTCATTTGCGTAAGTAAAGTAAATGACTAGGGGGTCGACGGTTTTAAAAGTTTTTAGTAAAAAAGTTTGGGAACTCTTGGTCTATTTAAACTACCACCAATCTACCGCTAGCTCTGGATAAAGCTAGTATATCTGAATCTCTGCAGCATCATACGTTTCAGAGCCTGATAGACGTTATCGAGTTCTTCATAGTATCTGATTTATACATATCTATTAACGAAGGGAACTATAAAACTGATGACACAAAATTTAATGAAAAGAACAGAGAAAAATATAACACATCTAGTTGTAACACGAAGATAATAGGTCTATTATAGCTTGGATAGGAAATTAAAGTTTACGTATCAAAGATCATACTCCCAGGGGTGCGTGCATCCCTGGTTAACAACCACTACTCTAGACAGATCTCTGCTTCCGATATATCAAATGACATACCATAAATTGACCATAAATATAGCTCTATAATGTTAAAAATCGGATAGAAGCATCGATTTATTTTTTCATGCTATATGTCCTCAGTGAGATACAGGCAAAAGCCTAGTTTACTGGGGACACAACAAATGAAAGGCAACAAATTCAGATCATTCAAATTAAATTACCTGCTGTTTTTTCACAAATTATGCATATTTCTTGTCATGTATAAAATAAATAAATAAATATGCAATCATTAAGCCGAGGCCACACCAAAGTGCTTCGTTAGGTGCTAAGCTAGGTTTTACGTGACTCATATACTAGGCGACTTCATCCTTGGCCACACCAAAGTGCTTCGCACAAATTCATTTGACATTTGGGAGCGGTTGAGTCAACATACGATGCCACTCTCAAAACTAACCAATTTCATTACAACTAACCATCTTTATTTACTTCCTGTGCAACTTCATTCCAAAGTGCTTTTATTACAGGTACATTTTTGTATAATTTGCTCGATGGGTTCCCCAAAAGCTCCCTTTTATACACAGCTGTTATTAAAACTTTCGCCATCTTGTAAAATCACTTGGTGACACAATCAAATTAAACAACACGTCTGTTCGCTAGGAGATTCACTCGGTGACTAATCGTCATGTAACGTGGCGGGAAGGGTGCAGTGTAGCCACTGCGATAGTATGCGGTGCGTTGGTTCGCTAGGATGTCGCCTAACTCGCAGCATAGCTCTAAGCATCAAGCGTGGCTCCTACCTGTATAGCCGAGGCCTTACAGTTGATTCTCTGAGTTTCACTGTGTATTTCTCAAGTTATACTAATAGAAGAGTTTATACAGTGATCCCTCGTCAGTGTTGTTTTGAGATAGCATAATTTTATTTTTGTTTTGAGATAGCATAATTTTATTTTTGTTTTGAGATAGCATAATTTTATTTTTGTTTTGAGATAGCATAATTTTATTTTTGTTTTGAGATAGCATAATTTTATTTTTGTTTTGAGATAGCATAATTTTATTTTTGTTTTGAGATAGCATAATTTTATTTTTGTTTTGAGATACCATAATTTTATTTTTGTTTTGAGATAGCATAATTTTATTTTTGTTTTGAGATAGCATAATTTTATTTTTGTTTTGAGATAGCATAATTTTATTTTTGTTTTGAGATAGCATAATTTTATTTTTGTTTTGAGATAGCATAATTTTATTTTTGTTTTGAGATAGCATAATTTTATTTTTGTTTTGAGATAGCATAATTTTATTTTTGTTTTGAGATAGCATAATTTTATTTTTGTTTTGAGATAGCATAATTTTATTTTTGTTTTGAGATAGCATAATTTTATTTTTGTTTTGAGATAGCATAATTTTATTTTTGTTTTGAGATAGCATAATTTTATTTTTGTTTTGAGATAGCATAATTTTATTTTTGTTTTGAGATACCATAATTTTATTTTTGTTTTGAGATAGCATAATTTTATTTTTGTTTTGAGATAGCATAATTTTATTTTTGTTTTGAGATAGCATATTTAACATATTAAAAATAACATTTTAAAGAAAAAAATATTCTCTCGTGGAGGGAGGGATTGACGGAAAAAGATTCGTAAAAACCTTATTTCATTACAGAGTTGTGAAGATGAAACTGACAAGTGTGGAAGTATAAGGAAGAAAAGAAAGGAAAACCCTCAACTATACTTCTGAGCATGGCTTTTCAACTTGGGGACCATTATCAAGAAATTGATTCACAAATAGTTGATTTCAAAACAGTTTTTTTGGTATGCGATTCAAAATAGCCTGGAACTGGCCCTGTTAATGCATTCATAATAACTTTTGCTGGGTGCCCAAAATGTCCATCGCTGTTCTATATTGAATTCCTTTGGATGAGTTAAAAAACATACCTAATGTTACTGATATGGATTGAAAGGGTACACGGCAATGCTCTCTGAATACTCACCTTTTTACTATTTCGTAAGAATTTTAAATTAAGGCATATTTTTTAGCACCACTTTGATTTGAAAAATATATATTCCAGCTGTCAACGTGTTAAAAAAAAAAACAATCTTACTAAATACTTGACACAATCAAACATTACAGTTGTTAGGATAGTTAAAACAGTGCTAAAAGAAAGCATTAAGAATATGGATTGTTAAATTATTCCACGCTAGCCATGAAGTGTCAGGAATGATTTTCTGTTGTGTCGGCGGCCAGTCTAATTGTTAGCATTAACGCTGAGCAAGCATACGTTGCAGGTTTTCCTGGCGGATTAACTTTTGGACCATTCAGGTATTGAGGTCCCCCATCACCCTGCTTCCGACGATCGTCACCGGGTGTTACACCCTGTATTTTTTTTTTTTTTTTTTATCCACTTTGCACGGATTTCTCCTGTTACACAAAGATGGTCTGCTTCTAGCGTTAGCTTATTCGTTAGGAAGAATATCAGCCAGGATTCTTCTCATACTGCTAGGCGGTACCGAGAATATATCAACCGTGTCATTCAGTTGGTTCAATATCTCTATACCACGCGTGACTGAGTGTTTAGCCATGATATTCGTCCTGTAAGTTGGTATGTAGAACAGAGGGTGATTCCTTGCACGGCTATATTTATTGGGTACATATAAACTTAGTGCTTCTAGAATCGCGGGACATTTCTTCACGCTTCTTTACGTATCAATAAAAGGAGTCTCTTACAAGTGTTCACCTTCTCAGCCTTCCGATTATGCCAGAGAGAGTCTACGAGGTTAATAGTAAAAGGCATTCTTCCTCCACAACAGAAAACACTTTGCGCTTCATGACTAGCAGGAAGAGATAAATATTTGAACTACGGTATAGAAAGAGGTTGATGAATGTATGGACAATTACCCTCTGCACGCTGTGGATGATAAGCGTGGATTTGTTGGCCTGCATGCTGGGGCTGCGGCCTAGCTCTCGCAGGGCTGATTCCGTCAGCTGGACGTTACCGTTCATCGTTCCTTCTGAAAATACATAAAATTTTATTTAAGATATACAGTCGAACCTCGGGTCAGGAACGCCTCTAGTCACAAACAAATCGGCTTATGTACACAATTTCCGAACAAATTTTGACTCGACCTGCGTACAATGCCTCGGCTCACGAATTAGTTGTAACGGCGCATTACGCATTAGTTGTTCTCAGGTGCGTGCATTGTGAACATTGTTTGTGGTTGCGTTCGTTGTTCTTGATATAATTTATTTTTGCTTTTTATAGGGTCTTTCAAATTGAGCGATTTTATAAATTCTTGGATAAAACACAGATGGCGTCGCGAACTTGCCTAGGTCTTATGACATTTGAGATGTGTAATGTACGAGTATGGCATTTATAAAAATGGAGCCGTATACAATATAACAACGTGTTCAAATTGAGAATTATTGTATCTATTGTAATCTCCGGAAACGGTGATGTCAATTGGCCACCAAGATCATGTGATCTGACACCGTTGGACTATTTTCTCTGGAGTTACGTGAAAAGCCAGGTCTATAAGAGTGACCCTCAATCAATTCCTGAGCTGAACGACGAAATTATTCGCGTTATTGGTGAGTTAGAACCGCAATTACGCCAAAATGTCATCGAAAATTTTGACAAACGAGTGGACAACTGTGGAGCTGCAAGAGGTGGACATTTGGCGGATATTGTTTATTGTGTTTAAATATCATACATTAAACTTCAATGACCAATAAAAAGTTTTTTCAAATCAAAGCAAATTGTGTGTTTTATTCAAGAGTTAAATTTTTTTTTATTAAAAAAACCGCTCAATTTGAAAGAACCTATATACTCGTATATACGAGTATAATAAACAGTATATATAAAATATATTTAGCATTAAATTAACCCTTATTATGGCTCCCAAGAAAATGAAAAGTGTTAGTGACAGTGGTGTAAAGAAAGGAAGTATTACAGTAGAAAGGAAGAAGGAAATAATAACTAAACATGAGAATGGTGTTTCGTGTCTCTGATCTCTCCAGACAGTACGACATGGCTAAATCTACCATCTGTACTATCTTAATAATACCTACACAGTTGCCCCACGTTACTACGGAATGGGACTCTCCTTCGAAGGAGTAGTCTTCCTCTTCCTCTTCCTCCTCCTCTACCATCTATCTACCTGTGCCAGTCACTATCAACCACAAAGGTAAAGTTATAGTACTGTATGTTTTATATTATATATTTTTACCACACATAAATCCATAAAAAAGTCAATAAACAATATGTTTCCGGGGCGGACGAACGGATTCATTGTACGAGGCGTATCCAGAAAGTAAGTGTACTGAGACTCTCACGACCGGATGGATTTTATTTTCGACATGTTGGCTACACTTCCGTGTAGCCTGACCCTTCCCCTCCGCAACGAGACCGGTTCGAGGTCAGTACGTTGAGAAGTGTCGACGCAACAACACGTTTCGCGAAAAATGTCAACCCAATCTCCCGCCAAGTGCGAAATTTTGTAAAAAGGCAAGAGTTTTTGAGGCGCTGCAAACTCCATGGAGATGAATTTCTCCGCTCCATCGTTACTGGAGATGAAACTTGGGTTGCACACTACACGCCTGAAACCAAAAGGCAGTCTCAACAGTGGCGTCACACCTCTTCACCCTCCGCCAAAAAGTTCAAAACCACAATTTCAGCCAAGAAAATCATGGCTTCCGTGTTTTGGGACTGTCAAGGCGTAATTTTAATTGAATATATGCCTCAAGGGGAGACCATCAACTCTGCAAGATACTGTGAGACCCTAAAAAAATTGCGGAGGGCGATTCAGAACAAGAGGAGAGGCATGCTGACAAAGGGAGTCTGCCTGTAGCACGACAATGCCAGACGGAACTGCTCGCCTCGTTTAAATGGGATGTCCTGAACCATCCCGCGCATTCCCCTGACCTAGCACCTTCAGATTATTATCTCTTTACCTCCCTGAAGCTGCACATGGGCGGAAAAAGGTTTTCAACCGACGAGGAGGTAAAGGAAGAGGTGGTGAATTGTATGGAGGGGTTGGCGGGAAACTACTTCGAGGAAGGCATCAAAAAGTTGATACCCCGCTTCACCACCTGCATTGAGAAGAATGGCGACTTTGTCCAAAAATAGCTTACATATGTACTACGGTAACCACGTAATTTTTTTGTTTAAATAAAAAAAATTGTAGCCTACAAAAATTCAGTACACTTACTTTCTGGATATGCCTCGTATTTACATTAATTTCAATGGGAAAAATTGTTTCGGTTTGCGAACATTTCGTCTCGCGAACGTAATCAAAGAACGAATTAAGTTTGTAACCCGAGGTACCACTGTAATCTGTAATTTTTATTTATAAATAAAAGTAATTTTCATCATGTTCGTTATATGAACTTGATGATTTTGGTGCTCTGCAAATTTTTCTTATAATCAAAAGTGCTCCGTGACTTCGAAAAGATTAAGAACTATTGCTCAAGGTGTGCATCAGGGGCGTTGTTCACCAGTCGTTACTTTTCTCCTAAATGTTAATTTCCACTGTACCTTGTTTGAACATGGTCCTGGTGGTGGTGAGCGTCTGTCCAGTGGGGGAGACAGTCTTAAGGGTCTCCTTCAGCTTGAAGGGCTTGCCCTCGCCCATGGGAATGTCCGCACCCTCGATGAACATGAACTGGAACAATAAAGGGCATCAAATAAAATAAATTGAGTAATAATTATATCATATGATACTTAAAACTGTTGTCTTAAGCATTAAATCTTCTTGAATACCATAAAGATGCTTGGTGTGGTAAAGTGCGGGCTAGCTGTCTTGAGACGGCCCCTTACTGTATTAATAACAATGTATATTGAGTTATGTTCGGCAGTATGTTAACGTGCGATGGATAAGTTGAAAGGGACTTTGAAAGAAGGGTATCGAACAGAGAACACGGTAAACGAAGCACTTAATGTAATATATGGTACAATCGCGCAAAATTAACAGTAGTAAAAACGACAATACATAACATCTTTTGCCCAAAGGCAATATGCCTATTTAGCTCCCATGACATACAATGGGGTGCCGAATTCAATAAAGGTAAAGGGAGGAAAACCATTTGGACAGTCGATCGGAGCGTGGTTGTTATTGCGACAGGAGTTTGAGTACTTGGGCTTGCAAGAGCAATGACTTGTGGAAGAGGTTTGTGTGAGCTCTTGAGTGTGGTGTTTTTTATTGTTTTATATTTATATTTTTGTTTTTTTATTTTTATGATTATGTGCGGTACATTGTGCGGTGCATGTTTTTTGTCTGTCTGGAGTAATGAAGTGAGAGGAGTTTGATTTCGCGTGATGTATACATATACAATTGAGTGTTTGTCAAGTTGATGAGAATGTGCAACGGGGTTTAATAAATTAAAAAATCGGAAAGAAGTATCGATTTATTTTTTCATGCTGTATGGTCTCAGTGAGATACAGGCAAAAGCCTAGTTTACCGGGGACACGACAAATGAAAGGCGACAAACCCAGATCCATTAAAATTGTGTGTCCGAATTAAATTACCTGTTGTTTTTTCACAAATGTTGTATATTTCTTGTCATGTGTAAAATAATTAAATAAATAGAAAATAAATTGTGTGCTGGTGCTCACCTTATGGAAGTAAAACATGGACTTGGCAGAAGGATAAAAGTAAGATGAATGCTGTAGAGATGCGTGCACTAAGGAACATTTGAAAGTGTCAATGTTTGAAAGAAGAGGAAATGAAGACATCAGAAATGAATGGATATTTTAAGTAAGATGAAGAAAGGAGTTTTAAGTAAGATGAAGAAAGGAGTTTTAAGATATTTTAAGTAAGATGAAGAAAGTAAGATATGAAGAAAGGAGTTTTAAGATATTTTAAGTAAGATGGAGAAAGGAGTTTTAAGATATTTTAAGTAAGATATGAAGAAAGGGGTTTTAAGATATTTTAAGTAAGATGAAGAAAGTAAGATATTTTAAGTAAGATGAAGAAAGGAGTTTTAAGATAGTTTGGACATGTGTAGACTGAATGAATGACTAAGTGAGTATACAAGTCAGAAGTGTAAGGTGTGCGTGGAAGAGGTAGATTGAAGTAAACAGGGCTTGATTAAACGGACTAGATTTCAAAAAAAATTAAAGTGAGAAATATGAATAATAAAAGATTGTGCATGGCAAGATGTACGAATGTGCAGAAGGCTGAAGTTGTGTACTTGGATAGAAAAGTTTGGAGTTTTTTACTCTCTGCCTACACCAACAGAGACACTTTATATGTATTTAAGTAGTATGCTCGAAGAGCACACTTTTAACTCTCTGCCTACACTGACAGAGACACTTTATATGTATTTAAGTAGTATGCTCGAAGAGCACACTTTTAACTCTCTGCCTACACTGACAGAGACACTTTATATGTATTTAAGTAGTATGCTCGAAGAGCACACTTTTAACTCTCTGCCTACACCGACAGAGACACTTTATATGTATTTAAGTAGTATGCTCGAAGAGCACACTTTTAACTCTCTGCCTACACCGACAGAGACACTTCATATGTATTTAAGTAGTATGCTCGAAGAGCACACTTTTAACTCTCTGCCTACACTGACAGAGACACTTTATATGTATTTAAGTAGTATGCTCGAAGAGCACACTTTTAACTCTCTGCCTACACTGACAGAGACACTTTATATGTATTTAAGTAGTATGCTCGAAGAGCACACTTTTAACTCTCTGCCTACACCGACAGAGACACTTTATATGTATTTAAGTAGTATGCTCGAAGAGCACACTTTTAACTCTCTGCCTACACCGACAGAGACACTTTATATGTATTTAAGTAGTATGCTCGAAGAGCACACTTTTAACTCTCTGCCTACACCGACAGAGACACTTTATATGTATTTAAGTAGTATGCTCGAAGAGCACACTTTTAACTCTCTGCCTACACTGACAGAGACACTTTATATGTATTTAAGTAGTATGCTCGAAGAGCACACTTTTAACTCTCTGCCTACACTGACAGAGACACTTTAAATGTATTTAAGTAGTATGCTCGAAGAGCACACTTTTAACTCTCTGCCTACACCGACAGAGACACTTTATATGTATTTAAGTAGTATGCTCGAAGAGCACACTTTTAACTCTCTGCCTACACTGACAGAGACACTTTATATGTATTTAAGTAGTATGCTCGAAGAGCACACTTTTAACTCTCTGCCTACACCGACAGAGACACTTTATATGTATTTAAGTAGTATGCTCGAAGAGCACACTTTTAACTCTCTGCCTACACTGACAGAGACACTTTATATGTATTTAAGTAGTATTCTCGAAGAGCACACTTTTAACTCTCTGCCTACACCGACAGAGACACTTTATATGTATTTAAGTAGTATGCTCGAAGAGCACACTTTTAACTCTCTGCCTACACCGACAGAGACACTTTATATGTATTTAAGTAGTATGCTCGAAGAGCACACTTTTAACTCTCTGCCTACACCGACAGAGACACTTTATATGTATTTAAGTAGTATGCTCGAAGAGCACACTTTTAACTCTCTGCCTACACTGACAGAGACACTTTATATGTATTTAAGTAGTATGCTCGAAGAGCACACTTTTAACTCTCTGCCTACACTGACAGAGACACTTTATATGTATTTAAGTAGTATGCTCGAAGAGCACACTTTTAACTCTGCCTACACTGACAGAGACACTTTATATGTATTTAAGTAGTATGCTCGAAGAGCACACTTTGAAAAAATATTTTTATAATAAAAATAATACGTTGTCACAAACCGAATCTTAAAAATGATTTAAGAATCCTTACCTCGACGGTGAGCGTTCCAGAGACGGGGTCGTCTTGCAGCGGCCGTGACTGCAGCGTGATGATCTGCCGCTGGCTGGGGCTGATGAGCAGTTCTTCGATGCCCACGATGCCCAATCCCAGGAACTTGGGCTGCTGGTGGCCTAGGCCTTTGTCGAACACCTCGAACAGAATCTCAGCCGTGTGCGGTGACAGCTCGCTGAAAACAGAAGGTGAAAGATATTAGTCAGTTACCCAAGTTACTCTAGGGATGACTTCAGTGTCTTGCAAGAATTTATGACTTCTTTTTACGTATGATTTTTATCTTACAGTCAAATATTCAGGCTTGTTATCAATGATACAGCGTCAGAAGTAGCATGATGAACTTTATGTGATCATTCTGGGAATAAATAAGTATATTAGACACTTCTCCACAATGTGACGGATAATCTGGACCATTCAAAATTAGCACAACAGGGATTGTCATCCATGCCAGAGCCCTCCCAACAAACAGATTGATGATTATACTTTTGAAACTGTCAGAGAGTTTGTATATCTTGGCACTATGGTAACAAACAACAATAATATGTCCACCGAAATCAAACGAAGAATAGCGGCAGCAAACCGATGTTACTGTGGCCTACTGAAGCACATGAAATCTCGTCACCTTACAAGAAAAACCAAAGTCCTTCTTTATAAGACCCTCATCCGACCTGTACTCACATATGGCTCGGAATGTTGGACACAATGAGTAAGGTCGATGAAAAGGCTCTAGAAACGTTTGAAAGAAAGGTGTTGCGCAAAATCTATGGTCCAATCTGTGACAGCGGAGAGTGGCGTATTAGGTACAATCACGAACTCTATGATCTGTACAAGGATCCTACTGTTGTGAGGGAGATTAGAGTTGGAAGACTGAGGTGGGCTGGACATCTTCAGAGGATGGGCGAGGGCGAGATACCAAAGCGAATCATGGATGGTGCGCCCGGGGGACGGAGAGCAATGGGAAAGCAGAAACTCCGATGGCTGGATGGAGTGGTGAGGGATGCAAACAACATCGGTATCCGGAACTGGCGTAACGCTGCACAGGACCGTCAGTCATGGGGGCAAGCTCTGCGGGAGGCCAAGACCCGACCCGGGTTGTAGAGCCATGGATGGATGGGATTGTTATCAATGATACAGTGTCAGAAGTAGCATGATGAACTTTATGTGATCATTCTGGGAATAAATAAGTATATAAGACACTTCTCCACAATGTGACGGATAATCTGGACCATTAAAAATTAGCACAACAGGGAATTAATAAAACTCCACCTGTGCAAAGTGTGTACATTGCATCCATGACCACACTTACAATGAATCAAGGTATACCACAATTTTCGTGACAGGTCCAAGTCTTGAGAGACATACGCAAGGATCACTCATAAGGTGAAGATTTCTGACCGATACCACTGCTGCCGCCAGCTATCTGGTGAGCTCACATCCCTCTCACCTAATTCTTGTTCCTTGATTCAGAAAGGTGGTCAGGATTTAGGCGAGTCGTAGGAGTGCATAACACACCCATGTCATTTATACATATCTTCTGGTATTTCGTCTTTAAGGCATCTCTCACATCGTCCATTAGGAGGCAGAAGGTTTACTAGCACCAGAATCTCGATGGTACGGTAGTTTGATGCAAATGCGTTTTATACTCACAAGAGGAAGTGTTCATCCCAGTGTGGTGTGGGCGTGTCCTTCTTGCAGCCGGTCTGGTTCCTCTGCGGGGGCTCATCCATCTCTAGCACACAGTATGGAGCAGTCACGTCGCCCAGCTGGCCAGCAGATACAACCTTCACAAGCAATCGCTTGTCTCCGGATAGCAGCTGCTCGTTGTAACCTTGTTGGGTGGGCGTCGATGAGAAAAGGGGGTTCTGAAATTCAAGGTAAGACTGACTTAAGTTACAATATTCGAAAAAGGGAGATTTGTACCAAATATAGGGGAAATACTTCAACAATCTCTTTGACTTTCTATGTTTCCTTTTTTAAGAATATCTTTGCGTTTTGCAAAGAATATCAAAGATATAACATAATTTATTCTGTTTCTGTCACTCTTCTTCAATGTCCAGGCATGACTTCCACACATCAAGGTTGGCAATCTACTGTGTTCTACATGTTTTGAAGATTTCGAAATTAAACAATTGACAAATACAGTTCTAAGTGCACAATATCCGTGCAATTAAATACTCGAAAGTCTCACCATGGCGTCGTAGTGTAGTGGCAGCATTCTTGAAGGGGTTTCGGACATCCTGCGTAGGCGTGGGCAGGTGGGGTAGTGCGCCACGCTGTACTGCACCTGGGTGTTGCGGAGGGCTGCGACCACTATCTCGCTGTAATCACAAATTATATCATATATATATACGAGAATTTATATAAAATACCAATTAAATAGATATCCAAAAAACAGAGAACAATGTTCCTATAAAAATGCCATCCAGGCCAAAGAATTAATAATACTGTAAGGAAATCTGCTGATGGATGTGCAGGTAGATCTGAAGTCAGATTTCAACTATTTAACATCTACTTGCACTCCGAGAAGTATCGGAAAAAATTAAAATATTCATATATAAAAAAAAAACACTTCGCTAAAAACACACCAAAAAAAAAATATATGAAATACACACCAAAAACAAAATACACGAGTATATACAGGGTGTCCCAAAGGGCAACGTCAAGCCGGTATCGAGGAAGAGGCCAGCTTATGACGGTTCAGAATTTAAAAAAATATCTTGAAAACGCCAACATATTAAAAATGGCGACACTAGCTGTATTACTCTAACTCGTTCATGTGCAGTATCGTTTGTCTCGCTCAAATTTTTTTAATTCGATCTTTAATTACAGAAATTAATGTTTTAAAATTATTTTTAAAGGAGTAGTAGGTATGCATTGTACCATTTTGAAATCCTGACTAAACAGGCCATCTTTTGGTGTAACTTTCCAGGTTAGCGTAGTACATTATTTTTACAGTATGATGAGTTAAAGTTGGCTGATAAAAAATATTATTTTTTATGATCGGATAAAAACATTTTTTTTTCAAACGTGCAGATTTTTTTTTGTTTTATATCAGACTCCGACTAATAGCAGGACTATCCAGGATTGCGATACAACCATTAAAATAATAAAAGATGGCAATTTGTAGTCACAGTATACAAACATTCGGCTCAGGGTAGCTACTTTCACAATTTTCGAAGAAATGCCTATAACTCGAAAAGTATAAGGCTTTTTCAAGATTTTTTAAATTCTGAACCGTCATAAGCTGACCTCTTCCTCGATACCGGCTTGACGTTGCCCTTTGGGACACCCCGTATATATAAATTCTCAGGTCTATCCAGAATACTCTGAAGTTGTAAAATCTAAAAACAGATGTCACCCCGATCGTCGTCATCGTTTCTGGTATTAAATCAAACTCTCGAATTAGGAGACAGGCGTCTTAGTAATTAGACCATGGAGTCTTTATGATTATCTCAATGAAAGACATGCCCTCGTACTTAAGATCAAGATATTTGACTGGTAACGAGTACCTGATGACCTCCTGCAGTTGTGGCTCGTCAGGGTTGTTCCTCAAGGGACCCACCGGTGCGAGGGCCACCTTCACGTCGGGCCAGCCATCGCAGCGCAACTCTCCGTTTAGCTTCTCCGTCACGCAGAGGACGTTCAGCCGGGCACGGAATCTGGAAGTAAAATTGAATTAAATTAATTAACTCTCCAATCTCGACAGACATTGTCAGACTCTTTTACATTCATAGAATTTGTATGATTACTCTGACTTTCTATGTTTTCCTATATCAGAATATCATTCACTTGACCCAACCATACTTTCTTTGCTCTCCTCTTACACGCATTCCACTCACATTTGCACTGTATATTTGATTTGTGAGTCCTTCTTCATCCATTCGTTCTACATACCCAAACCATCTCAGCGTGCTCTACTTCATCTTACTTAATACATCAGATTTAAGTTCACATTCATCCCTTTCCTTTCGTATTATTTCATACATTGTCACTCCATGTATTATTCTCAATGCACGCATTTTTACAGCATTTATTTGACTCCTTTCAGTATTTTCCCATGTCCACGTATTGCTCATCAAAGTTGACACCATAACACTATTGTTATGGCCTTTTGCAACGAAAACACTTTTAGAATTTCAACTGTGTAGTTTTATTTGTATAAAGGTTGAATTACATTTGAAGTATAATATTAACAGTATTATAATAAGGATGATGTTAATATCTTAGTGGCTTTTAGAATAGTGATGTCTCCTCCAATATGGAAGCAAAGATAACTATACCACGACCCTTCGTTAGATTATGAAGGAATGTGTCGGGCATGTTATGTTTATCCCTTTAAGGTCAAATCGATATCGGTGATTTATCCATCGCAGCTTACCCATTTAGTGATATTTAATTTTTATTGAATTTGGGCAGACGACATGATAAACTTCAACATAATACATTGAAGTTTAATTGACACTAATGTAATAACGCTAATATTTATAGGATCTAGTACATGGTTAGCATCGATAAGTTTGACATGGGTTTACATAACTAATAATATTTATTTGAATGTGGATAAGAACATCGATAAGATAACATCAGTTTTGGTGAAAATATCATAATGCTAACATTTATAGGTTCTTAGATAAGCGGAACATTGGTTGCATAATATATTGAGGGTGAATGAGAGTATTGATAAGATTAACATGCGCTGGCAGTAGACACATGAAACTATTATGGACTATCATCTTAGCAGATTTTGATTCTGACGGTCCGATTTTATTTCCTAAAGCTACACACCGTTCGATATCTCTCGTAACTCTTCCATTATCTGAGAAAATACTAGCCAAATAGCAGAATTCCTCAACACCCATATATCGCATTTACTTTTCCTTTCACACTTTTCTATCACCATTACTTTCGATTTCGCAACATTCATTCTCATATCTTTCTATTCACATCTCTCACACAGTTTACTTATCCTCATTTTTCGCTAACCCTTTCATGTCATCAGCATACATCAATCCTCACACATTCCCATTTCTCATCCACATATCGAAATTACTTTTCCTTTCACACCATTAACGTTATGGCTTTATTAAAAAGGTATTACCTGTTGACATTGACTCTATAATGCGCCACTTCCACCTTATCGCCTTTCTGGCGGAAGGCCTTCAGCTGGAGAGCCGGAGTCGCCTCACAGTCACAGGTGATGGTCTGAGAAAGAACAAAGAAAGATTACACAAAAATAAAACAAAGAAATATTACACAAGAAAGAACAAAGAAAAATGATTTTTTTCCGTATGGTACCATTTTACATATCCGAATTAGTATTTCGGTGGGCGGGAGACAATATTGTCTTCGAGCGTTCGAGTTTAGAACTTCTGGAGTAGGCACGTAACTCGCAGTTTGTCATTGAACGTGTTGCCAACACTACAGCTCGACAAGTGAGGACACTTTTAATCGAAATCGTTTGTTACGTTTGATGCACACAAGCTTAAATCAAGAGTATATCGATTAAACCTGTACGATGTCAGTATTGTGACCAGGCGAACTCTTTTTTGGTACCACCGGAAATCGAACCCGAAATCTCCGGGTAGAAGAAAATAATTTTGCCACTTGGTTACAGAAGAAAAGAAATAACAAATATATACTACAATACATAACAAACAAAGAAATATTATACAAGAAATAACAAAGAGATGATATTACACAAGAAATAACAAAGAGATGAGTGACACTGTGGATATAGTCTCGGTACCGCCTAGTAGTATGAGAAAAGTCCTGGCTGATATTCTTCCTTGCAAATAAATCAACTATACTAAAGAAAATGTAGCATGGTCCATGTAACGTTTCAGAAATTTGCCCCAATACAACCTTGTAACGACGTTCAGTAATTTTAATTATTCTATCAACTTTAATATAAGCCTCGATTCTAATAAATAACATAGCAAGTTATTTAGGTAAATCCATTAAATAAAACTAACAATAATGACAAATTAATACATCTTGTTACAAATTAGCAAAAATGTGGCAGTTTGTTAAAATCAAATAATATTTGGCGACGTTCGTCAAAAGTCACTACGTTAGTCTGCATTAGCTAGGGATGGGGTATACGATAATTGGATTTCCGATATTTTTACACCTAAAATTAAATGTTCATAATTAGTATTGATTCATAGTGGATCTTGACCTATTTAAAGATAAATACAAATCATACGATATATTAGAAAGTCAGTATAATGAAAATCAGGAATTATAACGTCAGTTTAGAGAAAAACAATTTTTCGATTTATAAAAAAAAACGATTCGATTTGTAAAAAAAAAAACGATTTTACCCCATCCCTTTGAGACATGACATTTCAAACGTCACAGGGGCCATGCTATATTTTCTTGAGTATAGTAGGTACACAGGATCGGAAATGAGTATTCTGCAGTCTCGGATATTTTTGAAGTTAGTTTGCTGACCTACACATATATAAGGAGTGCCTGAAAAGACACTTCCGAATATCCAAGCCTTGAAACGGGATCCCGCGTGTCTTTCGAGGACTCTTGAAAAACTTTTTTGAACTGCTTCTTTATTGATTATGGTTTTATAATTTATTTTTGTGAGTTTTTCCCCCGTGCTGAAGAGAATTTTCGAAGTTCCACCTGTCTGATTCCATCTTTTATACTTCTTTTTCTATTTGTGTTTTGTTTTTCAATGATTTGTCTTATACGTTTGTATTTGTTGTGCAGTGCGGGCTGTGCGCCTGTGGATGGCCCCGTATTATATTGGTAACATGTGATTTTGTACGATTTAATGTTTGTTTTCGTTGTAATTGAGTCAATTTTTCTTTATTTCTGTTGAGTTCAGTATTCACCACTGGCTCTTTTTTATTATTTTTTTCTGATAAGCTGCATTGTATTGTATAGTATTGCACTTTCGTTGTATACAGTAAAACCTGGCGGGCTTATAGCCATGTGGCAATCTCTTCCAACAGACTAGAAAGATGTTAAAGAGGTCTTAAGTGAAAACCAGACTGGAATCCTTTTTAAAAAAATCTGGTTTCCAGCGGGATTTGAGCCCGCAACCTCCGGGTTGGCAGGCAGGCATCTTGCCAACTAGATCACGGAGGTCATCTCATTGTACCGTTTGCTAGTGGGAGACCCTCTTCGTGTGAAAGGAGAAATCCTTGCAAAGTGGTATAAGATTCACCAAGCGGAACCAAAGTCGCAACCCCTCAGTTGGAAGACAGGCATTTTACCAACTAGGTCACGAATATCGTCATACGTCTCGGTGAAATGTCAAAAATGTGCAACACATAGTATCGGTTGGCAATGTGGTCGCTGAATCACCTCTCCCCTCCTCGCCGATTACATCAGTGCAGATATATTTTTTTCTTTTCACTTTGCTGATTTTTCTTTCGGAGACATCGCGATACCACCGCGGCAGGGCATCGTCTGATCAGTCTGGTCGGACGTACTGTTGGCCCTGGGCCAGCCATCTGCGAGGCCAAGCAAGGCCACCCAATCGTATGTATCAACGATGAATCCATCTTCTTGGCCAATCCAACGTGATAACGCTCGTATAACGCTGAAGATTGATTAGAGAGAAAGTAAAATGTTTTATTGTTTATTCATTTGGTATTTGTATTGAAGAACTCAATTTAAAATTTATTGATTTTGTATTTGTATTGAAGAACTCAATTTAAAATTGATTGATTTTGTATTTGTATTGTAGAACTCAATTTAAAATTTATTGATTTGGTATTTGTATTGAAGAACTCAACTTAAAATTTATTAATTTGGTATTTGTATTGAAGAATTCAATTTAAAATTTATTGATTTGGTATTTGTATTGAAGAACTCAATTTAAAATTTATTGATTTGGTGTTTGTTTTGAAGAACTCAATTTAAAATTGATCGATTTGGTATTTGTATTGAAGAATTCAATTTAAAATTTATTGATTTGGTATTTGTATTGAAGAATTCAATTTAAAATTTATTGATTTGGTATTTGCGTTGAAGAACTAAATTTAAAATTTATTGATTTGGTATTTGTATTGAAGAACTCAATTTAAAATTTATTGATTTGGTATTTGTATTGAAGAACTCAATTTAAAATTTATTGATTTGGTATTTGTATTGAAGAATTCAATTTAAAATAGAATGGTTCATAACTTAAATGCGGGGAAAAATTTAACAAAATAAAATAAAAGCGACAGGTGGCATGCAGTAAAAAGGGCTTTCAATGAATATGGAAAGTCCTTTATTGCTACATGCCATCATTTTTTATTGGTCTTTTGTGTCTGTTTTTGACGATTTTGACTTTTGATTGCCTTCGTCGTTGCTAGGCCTCGCAGTCGAGGATCCCCTCGCCATTCCAACGTCAATTCGGTCAGAAAGCGAAGCTGTGCATTTGGTTTTTTTCTGAGCTGTTGCACACCAGCAAACTTATCGATCACACCGCTGTACTGAATCCGATAACATACCGAAGTGAGACGATCGGAGCACACCGGCATGCTGTTTGTTTCCTTTTTTTTAAGAATAGATATGACCAAAGTCATATGTATCATTATACCTTCAAATACTAGATGGAAAAAATACTTGTGCCATTGAGGACTTTTGATTGTGCTTGCGTTAGAGTGCCCTTTGGAAGAGTCTGCTCTCTACATTATGAGGTGAATGACCGCGCGGTAACGCACTAGACTTCCGTGTGAAAGGTCGTCAGTTCGAACTCCGCGTTGTGCTACTCCCCTCGAATAACAAATGCATCTTTCCGCTTAGTATTCGGGGTAATAAGGATACCTATGACTTCAGTCATATCTATTATTAAAAAAAAAAACTTCGCTATGCAATTCTTTTATTTTCATTATTATACGAAAGGCAATCCTTCGTGATCGGGTATCACTGTCAGCCGTCATGTAGATGGAAGACGTCTGTGCGTGTATTGGAGTGTGTAATCTGTTGAACTTCAGCAAGCACACAGTCTCGACAGACCGAACCCGATGGCAGGGAGATCCAAGTTGCAAGACGATCAGCAGGTTTAATATAAACCGTTTTGTTTATTAAGCGCTATTTTTGCGTTGCTTAAAAACGCTATAGAATTCATGATAAACAGCATACGCGTATATTTTTCTTCCTAGTGTCTTATCAGATCCCCCAACCCTGAGAGTAGGCATTTTTGTCCCCGGCAGCCCGAAAAAGATCCCAAACGCCCTTTATACCAGTCCAATCACGTATATTACGGAGCCAGGAGATTTGCTTCCTGCCAACACCTCTTCGACCCTCTATTTTGCCTTGGATGAGCAGGTGCAGTAATTTGTACTTTGCTCCTCTAAGAACATGACCCAAATAGGACACCTTTCGGATTTTAATATAAGTATAAGCAACAGAAAAACAAATTCAGATGTAAAAGAGTCTAAGCGTAAAACCAGTCCGGAAATCGAACCTGGGGCTTCCGTTTGCTTAACATAAATGCTAACCGTTATATTACGGTCGCTGATATACCTGTTCTAAGACTTAAATTAAATCGACTTCTTAACGCAAGTTTCAATTTTTGCATCTGAAAGACAGAAGTAATGTGGAAGAACAACTCACAACGTCATCCTTGGTGTCGCACTCACAGAAGACGTTGGTTATCTTGGGGGCAGGGCTCTCGGCCAGGACTCGGACCAGCTCTATCCCAACTCCGTGCTGCAACAAAGGGAATACATATTGTATTATATTATTATATTAAACTTTCGTTGTTTACAGTACAATCTGGTGTGTTTATTGCCATGTGATAATCTCTTCCAAGCAACCAAAAATATGTTAAAGAGGCATTGAGTGAAAACCAGACTGGAATCCTTTTTTTTAAATCCGGGTTCCAACGGTGATCGAACCCACAAAAGTACAAAATTGTGTGAACTCTTAAATATGTCGTGTAAACAAAATGCGTTGTCATAGTTACGGTTTGATATATACTCGTAGATATCGAATTCAATAAAGGCAAAAGGGTACGAAAATTTAAGGCAGTGTATAGGAGCGTGATTGTTAAAACGACAGGAGTTACTTGACATCGTAGATGTGCTTCAATAACATCTACGATGTCCTTCAATGACATCGTAGATGTACTTCAATGACATCGTAGATGTATCAATGACATCGTAGATGTGCTTCAATGACATCGTAGATGTGCTTGAATGACATCGTAGATGTGCTTCAATGACATCGTAGATGTACTTCAATGACATCGTAGATGTGCTTGAATGACATCGTAGATGTGCTTGAATGACATCGTAGATGTGATTCAATAACATCGTAACATATATGTACTTTAATGACATCGTAGATGTGATTCAATAACATCGTAGATGTATCAACGACATCGTAGATGTATCAATGACATCGTAGATGTGCTTCAACGACATCGTAGATGTACTTCAATGAAATCGTAGATGTGATTCAATAACATCGTAACATATATGTACTTCAATGGCATCGTAGATATGATTCAATAACATCGTAGATGTATCAACGACATCGTAGATGTATCAATGACATCGTAGATGTGCTTCAACGACATCGTAGATGTACTTCAATGACATCGTAGATGTACTTCAATGACATCATATATGCACTTCAATGACATCGTAGATGTGCTTCAATGACATCGTGGATATGCTTCAATGACATCGTGGATGTGCTTCAATAACATCGTAGATGTGCTTCAATGACATCCCAGATATATAATATTTGTGAAGAAAGCATGAGGTAAACTGCAATGGTTTGTTTTGGGGCGCGAAATACACAATTATCCAAGGTTATCTTCCGAAACAGAAAGGGTAAACATTATTTTAATTACGTATTGTGGAGGGTTGGGGAAGGCGAGCTGCAAACTGCCTAGGGGTGACGTCTATACAAATGCGGCACTGCCACCATCCCTTATTTTTTTTCCTTTTATGACAACTCACTTTCAATTTAATTATTTATGAATGTTATAATAACAAATAATAATTAAATTTTTTTATCGACTGTTTATTTACATTCCTTTATTAACTTTGAAATTACTGCCGGTAAAAATACTGTCAAATATGTTATAAAGTGAAATGTTGAAATAAATAAATATTAATGCACTTTCCCTCTTAATTTCTTTATTACAAATATACATACGATCACGCCATTTCCCAGTCAGGGTAGGCCGAGAAGACAGATCGCCAGACTGTTCTATTTCGACATATTTCGTCGTAACCCCAGTAAACTAGGCTTTAGCTTGTATCTTAGTGAGGATATATAACATGGAAAAATTAATAGATTTTTCTTTCCGATTTTTTGTTGTACAATACCCCGTTACACGCACATTGTCATCAACTCGATAAACAGTGACACTCAATTACATATGTATGCATCACGCGAATCAAACCCCTCACACTTCATCACTCCAGACATACCAAAAAGTTCATCCCATGATATACCACACATAATCACCAAAAACACACTAAACTCAAGAGTTTACACAAACCTTTGCTACAATACATTCCTCCTACAAGTACAAGTATTCAAAATCTTGTCGCAATAACAACCACGCTCCGGTCGATTGCCTAATTTTATTGCCCACTTTTGCTTTTATTGAATTCGTCACTCCATTGTATGTCATGGGAGTCAAATAGGAATATTGCCTTTCGGAAAAAAGATGTTCTAACTCTAGAGATGGTGAACATTTAATCAGTTGCCATGCGTGTCATGTTTTTTTTTTTTTATTATATTGTAATTTATCCGCTTTGCACGGATTTCTCCTGTTGCACAAAAAGGGTCTGCTTCTCGAGTTAGCTTATTCGTTAGGAAGAATATCAGCCAGGATTCTTCTCATACTGCTAGGCGGTGCCGAGAATATATCCACAGTGTCACTCTGTTGGTTCAACATCTCTATACCGCGAGTGTTTATAGTTCGGAAAATCTAGGATGAGTCCTGTGACAGCTCACCAATTTGCCCCAATACAACCTTGTAACGATGTTCAGTAATTTTAATTATTTATCAACTTTAATATAAGCCTCAATTCTAATAAATGGCAAGTTATTTAGGTAAATAAATTACATAAGGTTGTATTGGGGCAAATTTGTGAGCTGTCACAGAAATCATCCTAGAATTTCCGAACTATAGCCATGACACCGAGAGGAAGGGAAGATGCAGACTCAGCAGAGACACATGACACGCATGGCAACTAATGAAATGTTCACCATCCCTAGAGTTAAAACCTCTTTTGCCCAAAGGCAATATGCTTATTTGGCTCCCATTACATACAATGGCGTGTCGAATTCGATAAAGGTAAAGGTAGGAAAACCATTTAGACAGTCGATCGGAGCGTGGTTGTTATTGCGACAGGATTTTGAGTACTTGGGCTTTCAGGATGAATGACGTGTGGAAAAGATTTGTGTGGGCTTGTGAGTGTGGGTTTCTTCTTGTTGTTTTTGTGTTTCTGTATGTTTTTTATTTTTATTCTTATGATTGTGTGCGGTATATTGTGGGACGAATATTTTTGGTCTTTCTGGAGTGATGATGTGTGAGGAGTTTAATTTCGCATGATGTTTCCAGTTGTAGTTGAGTGTCACTGTTTGTCAGGTTGATGAGAACGTGCGACGGGGTTTTGTTTTTGTGTAATCAAAAATCGGAAAGAAGTATCGATTTATTTTTTCGTGCTAAATATCCTCAGTGAGATACAGGCAAAAGCCTAGTTTACTAGGTATACGACAAATGAAAGGCAACAAACCCAGATTCATTAAAATTGTATGTCCAAATTAAATTACCTGTTGTTTTTTCACAAATTATGTATATTTCTTGTCATGTGTAATAATAAATAAATAAAAAATTAAATATTCCTTCTGTAAGTTAGTATGTACAATAGAACAGAGGGTGATTCCTTGCACGGCTATATTTATTAGGTACATATAAACTTAGTGCTTCTATAATACAATTGTATCATGGGACAGTTACCTTTAATATAGCAATGGATTCTTACCTTCTGTGTCTCTGTTGAGACACAGAAGTGCTATGTGTCTCTGTTGAGACACATAAGTGCTATGTGTCTCTGCTGAGTTTGCATTTTATTTTTTCCTTTATGATAAGTGTAAGAGAATTGGATTTAAACGTAAGTTGGCTACGCTTAAGACCTGACACTCCCTGAGCGCGACCTTTCACTCAAAATATTTGCCCAGGCCTGGTACGTAAGTATGACTCCGTGAGTGTTTATGGACCGTTAAGTAGGTCCATCACGCGGGCATATTTATACTAGTAGGCAGGTATTGTTCTACCAATTAAGAGCTGTTTATTCCGCTGTACTGACTTATAAATGACGGCTGCGCCCATATATTGTTTCTGCTGTAGCTACACCTTAAACAGTAGTGAATGTGTTGATTCCTTGACACAAAGGAAGCATGTTCTACCGGTTGTCCCCTGTCTAATTATTCAAAGCCAGTAGTAACTGATCATTTAAATAAAATTAAATATGATACTTGGCACCGATGGGCATTGGATTTGATTAAAACTGGTGTTATAGTTCGAAAATTCTAGGATGAGTCCTGTGACAGCTCACAAATTTGCCCCAATACAACCTTATGTAATGTATTTACCTAAATAACTTGCTATTTATTAGAATTGAGGCTTATATTAAAGTTGATAAAATAATTAAAATTACTGAACATCGTTACAAGGTTGTATATTGGGGCAAATTTGTGAGCTGTCACAGGACTCATCCTACATTTTCTGAACTATAATAAAGGTTCTAGATATAAATCTAACCAAATATATAAATCCAACAATCTATCCCTTCAAAACCATGGTTTAATACAATATAATGAGAATGAACAAGGTGGAAGTGTCTGTCATGTGTCGTTTGACGACGGGCCACTGCGTGGTGGCTAGACACCTTTATAGAAAGGATATTGTGGAGAATGTTAGAGACGAGTGTAGTTTGGATGATGAAACCATAGATCATGTATTTTTCGGTTGTTCTCTATGAGACAGCTTTGATTTACTTAACGCTATAGTTTTGCCGCGTTTAATGAATGTTGCTCGTGTTTTACTTATAGATAGATTGTCATTTTTTTTAACTTATAGATAGATTGTAATTTTTTAACTTATAGATAGATTGTAATTTTTTTAACTTATAGATAGATTGTCATTTTTTTAACTTATAGATAGATTGTCATTTTTTTCAGCTTATAGATAGATTGTCATTTTTTTAACTTATAGATATATTGTCTTTTTTTTACTTATAGATATATTCTAATTTTTTTAACTTATAGATAGATTGTCATTTTTTTAACTTAAAGATAGATTTTCATTTTTTTCAACTTATAGATAGTCATTTTTTTAACTTATAGATAGTCCTTTTTTTTACTTATAGATAGATTGTCATTTTTTTAAACTTTTAGATAGATTGTCATTTTTTTAACTTATAGATATATTGTCATTTTTTTTAACTTATAGATAGATTGTCATTTTTTTTAACTTATATATTGTCGTTTTTTTAACTTATAGATAGATTGTATTTTTTTAAACTTATAGATAGATTGTCATTTTTTTCAGCTTATAGATAGATTGTCATTTTTTTAACTTATAGATAGATTGTCTTTTTTTTACTAATAGATAGATTCTAATTTTTTTAACTTATAGATAGATTGTCATTTTTTTAACTTATAGATAGATTTTCATTTTTTTCAACTTATAGTCATTTTTTTAACTTATAGATAGTCTTTTTTTTACTTATAGATAGATTGTCATTTTTTTTAACTTTTAGATAGATTGTCATTTTTTTAACTTATAGATATATTGTCATTTTTTTTAAACTTATAGATAGATTGTCATTTTTTTAACTTATAGATAGATTGTAATTTTTTTTAACTTATAGATAGATTGTCATTTTTTTAACTTATAGATAGATTGTCATTTTTTTAACTAATAAATAGATTGTCATTTTTTTTAAACTTATAGATAGAGTGATTTTTTTTAACTTATAGATAGATTGTCATTTTTTTAAACTTATAGATAGATTGTCATTTTTTTAAACTTATAGAGAGATTGTCATTTTTTTTTTCAGGCTCATATAATTGCAAAGTGATTTTGATTTGGTGGCTATTAAATTACATCCTAGTGAATAAATAAATTATAATTAATAATGAATAAATCCTATTAAAAAAAAAACAGTCCTATTAAAGCAACTTCCATATCTATGGTTTTAATTCGTATGTTGCCATTAGGTGTTGATTGGAAATTAATACGTGGTATTACGTCATTATATGCTGGAAGTAGAGCGTGTATTCGAGTGAACAGTGCTTTGACTGAGTATGTTAGTTTAATATTACAAAAGGGGTAAATCAAGGATGTGTTATATCACCCTGGTTGTTCAATATTTATATAAATTGGTGTGTGAAGGAATTACAGAGGCCAATGGATGGTATTAAAATGTCGAATGAGGATCTTTGCGGATTGCTGTATGATGATGGCATGGTAGTGTTAGCGGATAATGGGGATGAATTGCAGAGTTTCATAAGCGAATTGTATGAGAGATGTAAAGAGGAGAAAGATCTAAAAATGAATGTTTCAAAAGTAATGGTGATAGAAAAGTGTGGAATGAAAAGTAAATGGGTGAATAATGAAAGATTGGAGCAAGAGTAATTCTGCTATTTGGGTAGTATTTTCTCAGATGATGGAAGAGTTAAGAGGGATATCGAACGGTGTGTAGCGATAGGAAGCTAAGTCAGTGGGCCACTAAAACATATATACTAGAATCAGATAGAATCAAAATCTGTTAAGATGAGCGTGCGTAATAGTGTTTTGGTGCCAATTTTGATATATTAGAATGGAACGTTAACGAGGAAATGACTGATTGGAGCCGATTAAATGGAGAAATGTGTGCAATGTATGACAGAATACGGAATGAAGTGATAAGGGATGAATGTGAACTTAAGGCTGATGTGTTGAGTAAGGTGGAGAAGGAGCACGCTGAGATGGTTTGGACATGTAGAACGAACGAAAGAAGAAAGACAAACAAAACAAATATAAATCGCTAATGTGAGTGGAAGACGTGTGAGAGGAAAACCAAGGAAAGTATGGTTGGATCAAGTGAATGATAATCTGAAGGAAAGAAAAGTAAGAAAGTCAGAGAAATCGTAGAAGTTGTTTGAAAAAGTGTATTTATTTATTAATACTTCATTGTAAAAAACAGCCTGGCGGGTTTATTGCCAGGTGGCAATCTCTTCCAATCAACCAGACAAAAGTAAATAAAGCAAATTATAATGTTCGTAAAAAATATCCAAATGATTATTCATCTTTATGACATTTATAAAAGTGAGATATCATCAACCAAAGAACAATGAAGGGATGGTGGAGAGGAAAGAAATATCAGGAATGAAACACGTTACATTACTGACTAGAAATTAAGAGATTTTTTATTCGCTTCTTAAAGTATGCCAAAGACGGAGCGAGTATATCATTGGTCAGTATGGATGTAAAAGATTTGTGTCGAGATAGTAAAGTGTGCACTCTGCCCTCTCTGAATACCCCGACAGAGAAACGGCGTGATGGTATGTATGTATCAATTAAATTAAATGAAAAATAACAAAAAAAAACACTCTTTAAGGTTGCGAAGTTTTTTTTTATTTACAGTAATATTTTTTGCATCTCTAATTAACAGTAATGGTTGAACATGGCGTAATGGCGTCAGAACGAACAAGCAGGGAGTGTTTAATTAACGTAAACCACTGTAAATTACCCTACTGACCTCCCTTATTCATTCTGAATCTAATGGCGCGTGATTAGGGGTGGTCACTAGTCAAAGGTCACCAGGCACAAGGGTAAGGAAAGGACGGAACAATGTTAAGGGCTGAAATGCCCCAGAACTGAGAAGCTCGCGAAGATTTTGCAGTATCATCTTCACGCTATGTCTCTATTGGTGTAGGCAGAGATAACAGATCGATACTTTATTCTAGAGGTGCATGGCCACGCAGTAACTTACAAGACTTCCGTGTGGAAGGTTGTCGATTCGAACCCCACGCTTTGTTACTCCACTCGAATGACACAGACATTTTTTCCACGTAGTACTTAGAGATATAAAGATACCTATGACTTCGGTCATATATATTTTAAGAAACTCTGGCGTAAGCACACGGAACTCGCGGTTCGTCATTAAACGTGTCGGCAACACTAGCGCTCGATACTTGCGAGTATTGTTACCAGAAAAAAACTGTTTTACCAGATGGGCACCCTTTTTTTCGGAGACCATCGGGAATCGAACCCGAAGTCACCGGGTAGAAGTCAAGAATCTTGCCATTAGGCTAAGGAGGTCATCATTGTTTAAAAAAAAGGGATTGAAACGTGGAAACATGAAACACTAAGGGGAGTCATATACATGTTTTAGAAATACGTGCACTGAGAAGAATACACGGAATAACAATGTATGGCTGATGTGTGACAACTGCGTTGAGTAAGATTAAGAAGTAGGAACTGCTCAAGTTTGGGCACGTGAAACAAATAAATAAAGTTGTAATTTGTTTTATCAAACACTGTTTATTCCACTTGTTGTAACGGTATAACCCTACCGGTTTCAAGGTTTTCACCCCATCTTCAGGGGAGCACAGACAAGACTCCCGGATGTTGAGGTGTGCACCTTGAAACCTGTAGGGTTATACCGTTACATAAAGTGGAATAAACAGTATTTGATAAAACAAATTACAATGTATTTAAACTTCCACAATGTTAATGCCTTAACTAAAAATAATAAATAAATTAAGTATTTTAATCCTAATTTTGATGTATGGGAATGAAACGCAGACGAGGAAATGACTGATAGAAACCGAATAGATACTGGAGAAAGGCGTGTAATGATAAGATTATGGACGATGATAAGGATGTGTGTCGAGATAGAAAAGTCTGACGCTCTGTCCTCTCTGCCTGCCCCGGCAGGGAAATTGCGTGTTGTGTATATACAGTACTCGGCGATAAGTAATACACATCGGGCTTAAGAAAGAGACTGTCGGTCATAATCGGCTAACTTCGGCTTTGTAGAGCGTCGTCTCTGTCGTTCATACACGTGTTCCATTGCGATTTGTCAGTCGTTGTCAAGCGCATCGTGCGAGAGAGACGACGCTCTACAAAGCCGAAGTTATCCGATTGTGGCCGACAGTCTCTTTCTTAAGCCCGATGTGTATTACTTACCGCCGGGTACTGTACGTATATTGAAAGTGTATCTGAACGTCTGAAACCTTGACCCGCTGCCGAAACAAAACATTGTATGTGTCAACTCGACTGAATAGAGCATGATGGGTGCAGCTTGACATTGGCGCGTCTTCTGTGGGGACAGATTGGATTCTGGTTGGATTACCAGTGTGTATAACTTTTATACAATACACTATTAGGTCTTATGAACTCCTGAATTCAAAACACTTCCGTCGTATGCGGAACGACATGACAATATTTTCCAATCTGTTTGATACATGGAATTGAAAAAAAAAGAAACACTCTTTTTATATTTCTTGATTACCATCGGAAATCGAACCACCGTGTGGGAAACATGCGTTCCACCACAAGGCCACGGATGTCGTCAATCTGATCTTCAATCGGCAAATCTGAATATTTCACAACAGTGATGCCGAGCAATATGTCATACATCAAATGGGAGTTTATATTGTAAATATATTCCGCTGCCAAAACACTGATCTTGACAGTGCAGTGCCGCTATCACGAGGAGGGCAGCTATCAAAGAAACGGGTTGAAATGAATCGAGTTAATTAAATATTTCGTTAGTCTTTACGAACACCTTATCAACTATTTATACGAACGTCTTACCAACTATTCTTACGTACACCTTACCGACTATTCTTACGAACGTCTTACCAACTATTCTTACGAACACTTTACCAACTATTCTTACAAACGTCTTACCAACTATTCTAACGAACGTCTTACCAACTATTCTTACGAACGTCTTACCAACTATTCTTACGAACGTCTTACCAAATATTCTTACGAACGTCTTACCAACTATTCTTACGAACGTCTTACCAACTATTCTAACGAACGTCTTACCAACTATTCTAACGAACGTCTTACCAACTATTCTTACGGACGTCTTACCAACTATTCTAACGAACGTCTTACCAACTATTCTTACGAACGTCTTACCAACTATTCTTACGAACGTCTTACCAAATATTCTTACGAACGTCTTACCAACTATTCTTACGAACGTCTTACCAACTATTCTAACGAACGTCTTACCAACTATTCTTACGAACGTCTTTCCAACTATTCTTACGAACGTCTTACCAAATATTCTTACGAACATCTTTCCAACTATTCTTACGAACGTCTTACCAAATATTCTTACGAACGTCTTACCAACTATTCTTACAAACGTCTTACCAACTATTCTTACGAACGTCTTACCAACTATTCTTACGAACGTTTTACCAACTATTTTTACGAACACCTTACCAACTATTTTTACGAACACCTTACCAACTATTCTTACGAACGTCTCACCAACTATTCTTACGAACACCTTACCAACTATTCTTACGAACATTTTACTAACTATTCTTACGAACATCTTACTAACTATTCTTAAAAACGTCAAAAAGTTATTATGTGCCATAGGATGACCACCTGCAGCCTAAATTAGACAGGAAGCGTGACCGGTCCAACTTAATATACGCAGCGTGTAAATCAAAGATGCTTTGATCACCCACTTTGTATTGTGGATTCTGTTATACTCGTCAAGGGTTATGGGCATTTAATTCAATATTATTGTTCAATCTTATACTATATTTATAAATACAATATTATTGTACTGTTAAGATCTTGAGTATGATCCGACTGGAAGCATTCGATATGTGGATGCACCGAAGAATGCTACGGATACCCTGGACGGATATGGTCAGTAACACGAGGGTTCTTCAAAGAGCTTAAGTTGATAGAGAGTTGCTGACTAATATTAAAATCCGAAAGGTGTCCTACTTGGGTCATGTACTTAGAGGAGAAAAGTACAAATTACTGCACCTGATCATCCAAGGTAAAATAGAGGGCCGAAGAGGTGTTGGCAGGAGGCAAATCTCCTGGCTCCGCAATATACGTGATTGGTCTGGCATAAGGGGCGTTGGAGATCATTTTCGGTCTGCCGGGGACAAAGATGTCTACTCTCAAGTGATATTCAACGTTGGGGGGACCTGACATGACACTGGGAAGAAGAAGATCTAGTCAGTAATATAACGTGTTTCATTCCTGATTATTTCTTTCCTCTTCACCATTCTTTCCTTTTTCCTTTGATTGATGATATCTCACTTTTAATTTTATTACGTATACTTTCATATCATACATTTCACAAAGATGAATCATCGGTTCAGTTCAGTTTGATCCCATCTCGACCCACGTTGTTATGAGGGACAAAATAAGTCCCCATCCAGCGCTTTCTACACCAGAAGATCGAAATCTTCTTTATATTTTTTCATGAGCGCGACGTTACACAGTGACGAAGAAGGAACTGCCCAAAGAGACTTCTACTCCGGTGGCGACACACCAGAGTGCGAAAAGATGAATAATCAAATGAATATTTTTTTGCGATCATGTAATTTACGTTTGTCTTGTTGGTTGGAATAGATTGCCGCCTAGCGCTAAGCCCGTCGGATTGTTAATACAATGAAGTATTAATAAATAAATGAATAGGTGCCGCGAATAAGGTGGTAACTAACAAAACTTGTATTTTACAGTATTCAAGAAAAACACTGTTTTTATTAAGTGTTGACATTTTAATAGTTTTTTTTAAATCAAAAGATATACGAGGCATATCCAGAAACTAAGTGTACTGAATTTTTGTAGGTTACAATTTTTTTTATTTAAAGAAAAAAATTACGTGGTTACCGTAGTACATATGTAAGCTATTTTTCGACATAGTCGCCATTCCTCTCAATGTAGGGGGTGAAGCGGGGTATCAACTTTTTGATGCCTTCCTCGAAGTAGTTTCCCGCCAACCCCTCCGTCCACTTCTCCAACTCCTCCTTTACCTCCTCGTCGGTTGAAAACCTTTTTCCACCCATGTGCAACTTCAGGGAGGTAAAGAGATAGTAATCTGAAGGTGCTAGGTCATGGGAATGCGCGGGATGGTTCAGGACATCCCATTTAAACGAGGCGAGCAGTTCCTTCGTGGCGTTGGCCGTGTGTGGTCTTGCATTGTCGTGCAGCAGGCAGACTCCCTTTGTCAGCATGCCTCTCCTCTTGTTCTGAATCGCTTTCCGCAATTTTTTTAGGGTCTCACAGTATCTTGCAGAGTTGATGGTCTCCCCTTGAGGCATATATTCAATTAAAATTATGCCTTGACAGTCCCAAAACACGGATGCCATGATTTTCTTGGCTGAAATTGTGGTTTTGAACTTTTTGGCGGAGGGTGAAGAGGAGTGACGCCACTGTTGAGACTGTCTTTTGGTTTCAGGCGTGTAGTGTGCAACCCAAGTTTTATCTCCAGTAACGATGGAGCGGAGAAATTCATCTCCATGGAGTTTGCAGCGCCTCAAAAACTCTTGCCTTTTTACAAAATTTCGCACTTGGCGGGAGATTGGTTTGACATTTTTCACGAAACGTGTTGTCGCGTCGACACTTCTCAACGTACTGACCTCGAACCGGTCTCGTTGCGGAGGGGAAGGGTCAGGCTACACGGAAGTGTAGCCAACATGTCGAAAATAAAATCCATCCGATCGTGAGAGCCTCAGTACACTTACTTTCTGGATACACCTCGTATTTTCATACACACACTTTATTTAAAAATAAAAAATTACGAAACTATATTCAAAACAACAAAAAAACATGAAAAACACTATAAACATGTGGAATAACGTGGTCCGCAAGTTGTGTTGTGACAACTTTTATATGAAAAATCAATCATCTACGTTAGTTGCCACCTTATTCCACTAACCTCTTCTGGCCTTCTTTTACCCATTACTTCTTTGCCTTTTCTGCTTATATAGGATTGTCCGCTGTTTCTCAGTTTATTCCGTTTATTATCTGACCATTCTGCAACCCTTGCTTGTCGTTTTTTACCGAAATTAAGTTTATTTTCTACACTAGCAGAGTGAACGACGGGCGCCTCTCCAGACATGTTGATACTTGAAACCACGTTATTCCACTGAGCGCGCGCAAAAATCCAACAGCAATGTTGGTTTATCAGTAGGAACGAAATAGATGGAGAACATTTTTATAGAGGGGACGAAGGACGTAACCACATAGCACGTTATTTTACAAAAAAATTGCATTTTGAAAAAAGGCAGTTACCACCTTATTCGCGGCACGAATTCAAATATAATGGATAATCTTCCTTAATAAAAAAAAAGCTTGTAACAACCGCAATAATAAATAAATATATTTTATTAGTATATTGCCACGAAAGCTAATACGTTGTTATGACATTCCGAATGGTTGGTCCGTGAACAGTCACAGAAGACAACAAGACAGCAGTAAGCAATGTGGGGCGCGAGTTCTGGCAGGGTGCCATCCAGCTGGCGCTGGTGGGAGGCAGGAGGAGAGAGAAAGAATGAGACGAGAGGAGAGAGGAGTCAGACTGCCGGATGGCCAGAAATATTTACACAGCTGACTGGGAGAAAGTCGAAACAAATAACACTTCCTAATATATTATACAAGGCGTGGAGAGAATACGCAATAGCTATGCGGATCTGAAAGATCATTTTTCAGGATTGTTTCAGTAACACGCCTCTCCCATAAAACTCTTATCGATCGTTGCTATGGCCTCGCAGTCGAGGATCCCGCCCCCATAACGTTGATTAGGAAAACGATGCTGTACCGTGTTTATGATAAAAGAAAAATCTCTGTGGGTAGGTTAGTAAACACCTGTCGTTCAAACCTGAGGTTTCGAGTTCAATTCTTCTTGTATCTTTAAAGGGGTATTCTCATTTGGAATTTTCAAAATATCGTTTTTTTTTCCATTTTATTTTTTTATAATCTTTTCTGAATAATTTCCAGTAAGAAATGTTAAAAAAATCTTGAAAATTCGAAAAGTGATGAGGGTTTATAGTCGAGCGAGCCGGTCGAAAAATGACCTGAGCTTCGCAGCTTTCAGGTCGTCTATTGTTATGGCAGTAGCCTTATTTTCCAAGAATTTTGGTCGAATAGGATTTCTTGGAATGACGAATTGATATTTAGTTTGTCGTGTAAAGATGGGATTTTTAAACAAGTTTATATGGCCCTGGAATTGCTGATTAACAGTAAATTGACAATATTTACTTTAATTCGTGTAAAAATCGCACTAGAAACTTTAAACAGGTTTCCAGAAAAATCACTTTTTTAAAACTATTTCCCGTAATTACTCCAAAACTAATAAAATGATTTTAATGAATAAGTACTTATTCTCTTTGTTATGCTTTTCTCTATAGTTGGTACTAGAATTATTTCTCTCTCTCTCTCTCTCTCCCTCTCTCTTTGAATAATGGCCGTGAACTCCTATATATGAAGGAGTATACGCCAGTGTCAAGTGATGCTGGAATTATTTCAATCGATTCATTTTTTCGATTTAATTCCCTCTTCTAAAGACAAAAAAAAAAAAAAAAATAGATTTTTAATTTAAACAAGCCGCCAATATTTTTTCTGATTATTTTAGTACTCGTATCGGCTATAGCCACATGCTTTCGAAAAAAATTTTACGCGTCCGCATTTTTTTTACATAAAAATAGTTCTTTGACCGTTGAAATCAATAAAAATATAACATATTAAAAAGTAATGTGACTGCACTGTTCACGAACAAATTGGTGACATTTACTTGTATGAAAAGGCATGCTTAATAAAGAAGCCGTACTACAGATGTATAAAGCAGTGTCGTAACGAGGTATTTTGGCGCCTGGGACATATGAGTACATTCGAAAACGCGCCCCAAATAAGGTGACATTTTTTTTTCTTAACCGTTTTGGGAATAGGCAAAATTACTGTAATATTTTCCATTATTTTAAAATGGACGATTTATTTGGTTTATGAAAAAATCACACAAAAAAAGGTTTAATAGGGGGCTAACCGTCACTTATTCATAAAAAATAAAATGTAAAACATCGATCCGATAGGACGGGGTATTATGGTAGAGCTTTTGCTGATTTTGTGGGGTGGAATTGTCTGCTTTTAAATATAAGATATGGGTTCCAGTCTCGCCGCCTTCTCTTATCATGCCGACAAATTTCAGCGTTTTGCTGAACACGGACTTGCGCTACACTCAAACAGAGATTGTTTATTGGCCTTCCCAGTGCACCGCTCTTGTTTTTTTACGTCGTCATTTACTGTCCATGCAGCGAGACTCTGGAACCAGTTACAAACCAGTGTTAGACTAGCTCTGTCCTTGGAATGCTTTAAAAAGCGACTGAAAACACTCTTCATTTCTAGTCAGTTATATAACGTTTCATTCCTGATTTTTCTTTCCTCTTCAAAATCTCTTCCTTTACCTCTAATTGATTATACAGGGTGTCCCGTATTGAGTGAATCATACTTAGGGTGATGATAGATTGGGTCAAGACCTACCAGAATATCAAAACTTGACCTCAGTAAAAACCTTACCGTTTTTTAAGTTATTCGGACTTTTGTAAAATTTCGTAAAATCCCTACCTTGCATCAGATTTTTTGCTGCGTTGTGTACAAATTGCCATTTTCGATCTAATAAAATACAAAAAAAATCGATATAAAAAAATCTAATAGTATTGCACTATTCCGGAGTTTCCATTAACTGAGCAACTTTTTAAAGTAGTATTCTGGAAATGCCCAGTACAATTTTTTTTTACCACAGAAGGCCAAAGTTTAAGGTAATTTTTTTTATTATTGTAATATTTTTTTTATTTTTCAAGTATTTTTTTTGTACATCCCTAATAATTTTGTATGCGATAGATAAGGCTACTATTCAAAAGTATTTCACGATAAAAAAAAATTACGAAAATGGTGATTTGTACACAACGCAGAGCAAAAAATCTGATGCAAGGTAGAGGGAATTTTACGAAATTTTACAAAAGTCCGAATATCTTAAAAACAGTAAGGTTTTTACTGAGGTAAAGTTTTGATATTCTTGTAGGTCTTGATTCAATCTATCACCACCCAAAATATGATTCACTCAATACGGGACACCTTGTATATCATTATTACTTTTGTTATGTATATGTTCATAAATATGATTCACTCAATACGGGACACCCTGTATATCATTATTACTTTTGTTATGTATATGTTCATAAATATGAATAATAGTTTGAATGTTTTTCGCGACCATCTAAATTGCTTTATTTACTTTTGTCTGGTTGCTTGGAAGAGATTGCCACCTAGCAATACGTCCACCAGATTGTTTTAGCAGCGAAGTGTTAAATAAATAAACATGGGTGGCGTGCGCAGCTTAAGGAAGCACTTCAGGACAACCTTTTTAGAGAGGTCTTATCAAAAGTTATGAACGCTACACTAAACCTAAAGTCGAAAGCGTTACTATCAGAAATCGAAAGATTTCTTTGTAGTTCGTCTTTCATTGATAAGTTTTCAGCGTTTTTCTTACCAAATATGTTTTCCTGAAAATATCCAGATACGACAAAGTGCCTAATCTAATGGCGGCAGTCACAACCTTTTAATTGTCACATTCAACTTATGAATATTGATAAAGTAATATTTTAAATTAGTCAATAATAAGTTAGAGCACCCTTGAGGAGATTTTGCCCTTTAACACGTTAACTGCGTCGAACACGGCTCCCGTGTCCATACAAATATTTTGTATGGACACGGGAGCCTTGAATGTTTAGTGCACTCATAAATGTCTCCCGATAAGGATTCGTCGCCGGTTTCATGTGTTTTGAAGACACGAAGGAATACACTTGTATATGATGTTTCAATAGAAAGTAGAATTAGATTTTTAACAAAGTTATGGGTTTTCAAAAATTCGCCAATTTTCAGCGTCTCTGTATGACATTAAGTATTTTATACGCAGTGAACGTGTTAAACGGCGCTATACAAAATTTCCTTTTATTATTATTATTATTATTTATAACCTTTTGCCACCATAATTTTTGAGGGAGATTAAATCATCTATAACTTTATCGAAATGAATTTTATTGGAGATCAAATATTCAATAGACAGACAGGATTGCAATATTTGACAAACTAGATTTTAAATAAGTATCAATGTTCAATTTCCAAAAAAATTTATAACCCGATGCTATATCACCTATATGCTACAGAATATAGCCCGATGCTATATCACCTATATGCTACAGAATATAACCCGATGCTATATCACCTATATGCTACAGAATATAACCCGATGCTATATCACCTATATGCTACAGAATATAACCCGATGCTATATCACCTATATGCTACAGAATATAACCCGATGCTATATCACCTATATGCTACAGAATATAACCCGATGCTATATCACCTATATGCTACAGAATATAACCCGATGCTATATCACCTATATGCTACAGAATATAACCCGATGCTATATCACCTAAATGCTACAGAATATAAAAAAACGTAGTGCAATATTAATACTGAACTGATTTTTGCGCCCTTCATATAATTCGCCCTGGGCCTGTTCCCCGGTTGCCCCACCCTTGTCCAGGCTCTGGTATAAAGGGGAGCTGGAATATGTGTCATCAAGCATTGGGCATTGTTCTTCCTCCTTTGTCCTGAATCTGAGGATGGGCAGCTCCGCAGGAAGGAAGTTATGCCCATTCAAGCACGAGTACTTATGCAAATACATTCTTCAGGGTCAGGCAGGAGAACTGTTATTGTTCCAGTTATGTTAAGTGTGGAATACAGGTATTTCGAGTTCCCGGTCATACGACTTTCCCCCCTTAACATTACTGACCGATTAAAGTGTTGTTATAAGTGACTGAGATCATCTGCTTCAAGCTTCTTCTTCTTTCTCTTCTTTTGGGCCTGTTGGCCTGTTATGGTCCTGCATCATCGTTTCCCTCTTCTGACGTCGACTGCCAGCTGTCTTTCCATCTTTTGGAAGGTCGTCCTGGAGGTCTGCTTGCTTGGGGGATACTGTCCCTGGCCATTCTTACGGCTCCTGGTTCCGCCATTCTTGATACATGTTCATTCCAGAACCTTCTTATCTGTCGTCCCCATCTGACAATATCTTCAACTTCGCACATCCTTCGGATTTCTGTGTTTCGTACTCTATCACGGAGGATTTTGCCAGCGATACTCCTGAGTACCTTCATTTCGCTGGTTCGAAGGAGATTTTCGGTTCTGACAGTGTCGGCTCTGGACTCTATGCTGTATGTCATTATGGGGCGGACACAGGTCTTGTATATCCTCACCTTGCTTTGGACGTTCACATACTTGTTTTTCCAGATAGCAAAAAAACGAAATGATAAAGCGAGATAAGATAGAAATATGATATATTCGTTACCTAACAATTTAAACTTTGAGACTCGATCAGGATCATGAGAACCTTTCACAGTGTCCGGCTTGTTTTTGAGGAATTTCGATTTTTGTCAAAGGTTTACTAAAATTGCTATATCTTAGTAAATATTTAAAATATTGTTATAAAACTTTGTATATTTGTTTAAAATACTTTAATAATTTATATTAGTATAATAATTCTGCCAACATTCTCCTTTGTGGAGAGCTATAGGGTCTTTCAAATTGAGCGGTTATTTTTAATTCTTGGATAAAACATAGATGGCGTCGCGAACTTGCCTGGGTCTTGTGACATTGAAAAGTGTAATATATGACATTCATAAAAATAGAGTCGTATACAATACAACAACGCGTTCAAATTGTTGAATTATTTTATGTATTGTAATCTTCGGAAACGGTGATGTTAATTGACCACCAAGATCATGTGATCTGACACCGTTGGACTATTTTCTCTGGGGTTACGTGAAAAGCCAGGTCTATAAGAATGACCCCCGATCAATTTCTGATCTGAAGGAAGAAATTATTCGCGTTATTGGTGAGTTAGAACCGCAATTATGCCAAAATGACATAGAAAATTTTGACAAAAAGTGGAGATCTGTGTAGCCGCAAGAAGTGGACATTTGGCGGATATTTTTCTTTGTGTTTAAATGTCATACATTATACTTCAATGACAGATAAAAAGTTTTTTGAAATCAAAGCAAATTGTGTGTTTTATTCAAGAATTTAAAAAAATTGGATTAAAAAAAACCCGCTCAATTTGAAAGACCCTTTACATCACACTCCTTACACATGTACCTGGTCTCCCTCACTTATCTTCTTGTGTGCAGCACATACCTTACAAGTTCTGCAGGGTTTGTCTTTTTTGTCAGTTGATGAAATACATATCAACACATGTTTAGACATGCTCATTGACAACCTGTTTGGAAAAATCCTGCAAATACCTTATACTATTTGGGACCCAGAGACTGGAGCTGGTCTTCAGATTCATACTTAAAAATCTTCAAGATCTGACACTTCACTGCATATTGAAGACGCGACTTCAGAATCTCCACTATAAATCAATTCATGCATATTTTCATTATCCATGGTATTGTCCATCTTAGAAATCAGGAGAATATCGTTTAAAGGTTGAACCGTTTACAAAAATGTTTGAAAGTATGTCATTTTTTGGAAGAGGAATCGATCACGCGAAAATACAGGACCGGGACTCAACGCAAATCTATACTTGAGAAAATGTAGCATGGTCCCTGTGACATTTCACAAATTTGCCCCAATACAACCTTGTAACGACGTTCAGTAATTTTAATTATTCTATCAACTTTAATATAAGCCTCGATTCTAATAAATAGCAAGTTATTTAGATAAATACATTACATAAAACTAACAATAATGACAAATTAATACATCTTGTTACAAATTAGCAAAAATGTGACAGTTTGTTAAAATCAAATAATATTTGGTGACGTTTGTCAAAAGTCACTACGTTAGTCTGCATTGGCTAGGGATGGAATATACGATAATTGGATTTTCGATTTTTTTATACCTAAAATTAAATGTTCGTATTTAGTATTAATTCATAGTGGATCTTGGCATATTTAAAGATAGATACAAATCACACACAATATATATTAGAAAGTCAGTATAAAGAAAATTAGGAATTAAAACGTCAGTTTAGAGAAAAACAATTTTAAGATTTATAAAAAAAAAACGATTCGATTTGTAAAAAAAACGATTTTACCCCATCCCTTTGAGACGTGACATTTCAAATGTCACGGACCATCCTACATTTTCTCAAGTATAGTTTATCACGTTTAAACACGGGATCGGAATACAGTGTTAATGATTTTAATACATGCAAAATATTTATAACTAGTTGCAGCCCTTAAAATATTCACGGAAGTAAAACAAATTCTACATTTATGAAAATATACATTCATAAATGTAGAATTTGTTTATATATATCATTTATACATCGTCCCCTTTTACACCGGTTCAAAAATTGTTAGCTACGTATTTAAAATTCGTTCAGTATCACGGACCCACTGAGATTCAAATTTCGAATTACTTTCGGAGAGAATCCAAGTATTTGTCTCTCGCTCTCTTGTATTCAAAATCCAATTTTCGTATTCTTTCTTTGGCGACAGCCGTATGGGTTTTGGCCTATTTATACTATGATTCTAAAATACGAAAAATATGTTTACATCAAGCACAAAAATATTTAAAAATAACATTTGTACCTTTGATACAAAATGTGACATTTTCATGTTTTTAAGACAAAAGGTGACATTCTCGTATTTTCGAGACATTCTTAATCATTTTAAGACATTTTCATTTTTAATACTGAATGTCTCATTTTGTGGTTTTAAGAAAAATGTGGTTTTTTTATACCTTCAATAAAAAACGTGATATGTTTGCCCTTTGATTTTTTCCGTGTCATTTTTATGCTTTGACGAAATGTATATTTTTTTGTGGTAAGAAACAATGTGTAATTTTTAACTTCAAATATAATATTTGACATATTTGTTGTACCTTTATACAAAATGTGTAATTTGTATGCCTTTAAGGATCCTACTATTTGCAGACGATATCGTATTAATAAACGAAAAACACGAAGACCTGCAAAATAGTCTGGAACTTAGCACTTTCTTCGAATGTGTAGGGACTACGGTCGTCCCTGAATATTGTCAACACGCACGGTCAACGACCGACGAACCGACCTCCGGACATTTCCAAAGGTCGCATACCAAAACATTAATATTGTTTACCCGCAAATACTATTTACGTTACATTCCACAGTAGAAAGAGAACGCATCGCGCTGTCTCACCGTTTTCGTCAACAAATTATCTACCCACTATATTATTTGCAACGTCTGCGACCACCTTTGCACGCAGAGGAGTGAGATAAAAATATATTGTGGACGCACTCACGCGCCCCGTTCTGAAATGTATAAAATACCTACTTATCGATAAATAAAGATCACTTATTGTTAATCATTTGACCATTCATCATTGTTTACTATTCATTGACTATTCATTCTCACTTTCCGCATTCCTAATCGACGTATTTTATTTTAAATACCAAAAAATCAAAATCATCAGCACGTCCTTCAAGGACATCTGCTAAAAATGTGTTACTATCACATATCGGAAGATCTACAAAGATTTTTTTGAAGTTCGTCTTCCCTTGGTGTGTTTTCTGCGGTTTCGTAACTATGTTAAATATGTACAGATAATGAATTCCATACATAGCTCTGCATGGGGTGCCGGATGGACGGCGTCCGCCAGGGAGACCCCCGAAACGATGGAGAGATAGCTGGAGCTCAGCATCACAGGACAATCCTGCAGTAACAGACTCTTGAGAGTCTACAGAAAGTTTAAGAAGAAGAAGTTAAATTTGTTTTTATGAACATGTGTGGTAGATGTGGGGAAGTAAGTACCTTATATAATGGCCACAGTCACTACCTTCCTATTCCTACTCTCAACTTGTAAATAAATATGTATATATTTATTTTATTGTATTATATTTTAGTAGTATATTTTATTGTGTGTGTAAATATGTATATATTTATTTAATTGTATTATATAATATTTTAAATTTGTCAATAATTGTGGGTTCGTATCCCGAGCTACTATAGAGGAGAGTTTATTGTCTAAATTGTCGTTTTATTATAATTAAATTATTTTTTCTGGTTGGTTGTGAGAGATTTACACATAGCAATATTCCTGCCAGGCTGTAACGTGCATAACAAAAGTGTAACATAAAACAATATTCTTCCGAGTACACGACGCATATCCACTGTATTTACTCGCCTCCTTTCATTATTTTCATATTCACGTTTCACTGACATACATTAATGTTGACACTAATGCGCTTGTCTATCGTAATAATTATTGAGTAATTCATGAATATTGTGTTGGAATGGACTTTTTAGGAAGATGTGGTATAAAAACAGCTGTTAGAGATTCAATCCGCACCCAATTTGCTGGTTGAGTGATCCACAAATTCGCTGCAATCATGCCGTGTCACTACCTAATTGCGGTAGCTAACAGTTATGCCCAGTGGCTCTCAACATGTGTTACTATTCATTTTATAACAGTTTTGGTTTATATAATACTTTACAATATGGCGGTTTTAATATATATTATTTATTTAACTCATCAATGGTATTTTTGGAGTAGTAAATTTTTTGACGCGTTAGAAGTAATAACTTTTAGTTAATAGAGCATATAAATATTAGTTTTCGGGAGAAGTAAATTTTACTTTCTCGGTGAAGTAAAATGTACGTTATTTTAGTAATAAATTTAAGTTTTTTGGAATACTAAATTTCACTTTATCGGAAGTGGTAAATTTTACTTTATTGGATTAGTAAGTTATACTTTTTTGGAGTAGTACATTTTATTTTATTGGATTAGTAAGTTTTACTTTTTTGAAGTAGTATATTTTATTTGTAGTATTAGATTAGTTTTTTGGTGAAGTAAATATTAATATTTTGGAGTAGTAAATTCAACTTTATTGGATTGGTACATTTGACTTTTTGGAGTAGTACATTTTGCTATTTATTATTCGATAATAAACATATTTTTTTTGCCGTACTACATTTTTCTGTTCTGGAACAGTAAATTTTACTTTTTGGTGTAGTAAATATGACTGTTTTGGTGTAGTAAATATGACTGTTTTGGTGTAGTAAATATTACTGTTTTGGTGTAGTAAACATGACTGTTTTGGTATAGTAAATATTACTGTTTTGGTGTAGTAAATATGACTGTTTTGGTATAGTAAATATTACTGTTTTGGTGTAGTAAATATGACTGTTTTGGTGTAGTAAATATGACTGTTTTGGTGTAGTAAATATGACTCTTTTGGTGTAGTAAATATGACTGTTTTGGTGTAGTAAATATGACTGTTTTGGTGTAGTAAATATGACTGTTTTGGTGTAGTAAATATGACTGTTTTGGTGTAGTAAATATGACTGTTTTGGTGTAGTAAATATGACTGTTTTGGTGTAGTAAATATGACTGTTTTGGTGTAGTAAATATGACTGTTTTGGTGTAGTAAATATGACTGTTTTGGTATAGTAAATATTACTGTTTTGGTGTAGTAAATATGACTGTTTTGGTATAGTAAATATTACTGTTTTGGTGTAGTAAATATGACTGTTTTGGTGTAGTAAACATGACTGTTTTGGTATAGTAAATATGACTGTTTTGGTGTAGTAAATATGACTGTTTTGGTGTAGTAAATATGACTGTTTTGGTGTAGTAAATATGACTGTTTTGGTATAGTAAATATGACTGTTTTGGTGTAGTAAATATGTCTATTTTGGAGTAGTAAATATGACTGTTTTGGAGAAGTAAACTTTATCGGTGTAGTAAATTTTTAGTTTTATGTGGTAGTTTATTATTTTATTTTTAATAACAATATTATACGCTTTTGGAGTAGTAAACTATAGTTTTGTATAGTGATACAACACTTATGTTTTCCAACCAGAGGGTTGCGGGGCTTGATTGCCGTTGAAACACAGCTTTTATTCAAAAAGGATTCCCTTCCGGTTTTCACTTCAGGCATCTTTGACATCTATCTGGTTGGTTGTAAGAGAAGTAAACGTGGCAACATATCCATTAGATTTTACTGTACGCGACGAAACAGAACGACAAGCTGACAGAATTTAGGATTAACAATTAAACGAAACGAAATACAAGTTTTAGATACACTAGTTAAAACAAGATTGCAACATTCAGCATCTAAGAGAGCCCAGCGGAGCAGAGATGGACTGCGTGAACCGTCATGGATGGATTGGTGGATGGCAACGGCGTCCAATTATACGCCTCGCCATCGAGAAATATTCTGACGAATGCGAGAGTATTCACACTAATAATAACGACGTATTTATGAATTTTTTTTAATTGCTTTCCACTAATCTTGGAATTTCATAGCCAAAGAAGAAAATCGGTTTAGATTGGTTTCGTTCTATTATACATACTCTCATGGCATCATACACACTCTCATGGCACCATACATACTCTCATGACATCATACACACTCTCATGGCACCATACATACTCTCATGGCATCATCCACACTCTCATGGCACCAGACATACTCTCGTGGCATCATACACACTCTCATGGCACCATACATACTCTCATGGCACCATACATACTCTCATGGCACCATACATACTTTCATGGCATCATACACACTCTCATGGCACCATACATACTCTCATGGCACCATACACACTCTCATTGCATCATACACACTATCATGGCACCATACATACTCTCGTGGCATCATACACACTTCATGGCACCACACATACTCTCATAGCATCATCCATACTCTTATTGCACCATACATACTCTCACGGCATCATACACACTCTCATGGCACCATATATATACTCTCATGGCATCATACACACTTTCATGGCACCATACATACTCTCATGGCGATATCAAATAAATTAGGTAAGCAGAGCGATCTTCTTCAGCCTTCATTCCCTTAAAGTGTTGCAAAGATTCCTGCCTACTAAAATCTAAATTTTACTTGTGCAGTCTCTGCTCTTTCCGATTTTGTACTATGCGGACGTATGTTACTTGGATGTTACAGAGGAACGTCTTGACAAATTACAGCGTCTTCAAAACGTTTGTCTAAGATTTATTTTTTAATCTGAGAAAGTACGATCTAAAACATGGTTACTTTGTTTTATTCCGCTGTGTTTATTGCAAATCACGACGTGTTTCAACACTTGCTGTGTCATCATCAGGTGAGTTGTCAAGAACTTAAGTATACATGATTACACCATGATGTGTAATTAATATAAACTGTGATTCTAACAGTTTCAAGGTGTTCACCTCATCATCAGAGGAACACAAGACGAAACAATACAAAAAGCGATCTAAGGAGTGTCATTTATACTCCCCTGATGATGAGGTAAAAACCTTGAAACCGGTAGGGTTATACCGTTATATAAAGTGTTTAACTTAACAAATAACAAATGTCTTTAACCGGTTAGGTGACTTAAGCGAGTTTACTCGCTCTCTGTTGCCGTGCCCGTGGGGCCGGCCACACAATATTAGCGAGTTAAATCGGTCAATTTTATGCCTGTCTCTAGCCAATGTCTAGTACTAATTTGAATAATCTTAAATATGGAACATATAGCGACATCTATTGAGATGATGAATAAATACTATAATATTACAGTTTACAGATATTATCGAGTTTACAGAGATTAACCTAAAAGCTACGCATGACAGTGGACATGTGTCTCTAATACAGGGTTGTCAATGCGAACGTTTTACTTATTTAACCGTTGAAATTTGAAATGATTTTATATTGTAGTTACATTATTTACTTTCCGTGCGTTGTTAAAATAATTAACATTTTCGTGTTACATATACTTTTAATTCTATCAAATATTTGATGAATGTATGTTTCCGTATTTTCTGTGATAAGCTGTGACAACCCTGACATTGTGTGTTTTTCTGAGTGAACGGCGGCACAAACGACACATATATGTACATATTTGGTCTTACAAGTCTTCGTAATATCCTTTGAATATATATACAAGTCTTCATAATATCATTTGAATATATATACAAGTCTTCATAATATCCTTTGAATATATATACGATCATATAACTTCATACCAGAAGGCATTGAACTGGTTGAATGTTAGAAATAGTCGCCAAATTCACATACTGTCTCTATTGTATAACATCCTTAACTGTCCCGCCGCACCCTCTTATCTCGCCGAAAATTTTCAACGTCTTTCCAATCATGGTTTAGCGCTACGCTCAAACAGAGATTGTTTATTGGCCTTTCCAGTTCACCGCTCCTCTTTCTTTACGTCGTCATTTACTGTCCATGCAGTGAGACTCTGGAATCAGTTACGAACCAATATAAGACTCGCTCCGTCCTTGGCATGCTTTAAGAAGCTACTGAAAAAAACTATTTATTTCTAGTCAGTAAAATAACGTGTTTCATTCCTGATTTTTCTTTTCCTTTCCTCTCCACCATCCTTTCCTTTCCTTTTGATTGATGATATCTCACTTTATATGAAAAAGAATGTTCGGGTGATTGTCCGTCTTTGTGGGGTTCGTGGGCATGCTCTCGCGTATATGTTTATGGATTTCGTGGGGGTGCATAGTCATTTGAATGATTTATGCGACCACGTAACTTGCTTAATTTACTTTTGTCTGATTGGTTGGAAGAGATTGCCACCTGGCAATAAGCTCGCCAGATTGTATTGCAATAAAAGTGTTAAATAAATAAATAAATAAAATAAATAAATACAAAAAAGATAATTCTATAAGGTTTTATTTTTGTTTTAAAAAATCACGGCCCTCCGGGACCAGTCATACTAATACCTTACGGCACTTAAAGGGTTAAACCTCCACAGTGTTAATGCCTTAACTATAAATAATGTAATCAAATCGGTTTGTAAAAAAAGCTAATGAGACGCAAGGGATGTCATTCGCAACACATTATAATAATAATAATAAAACGATTTTTAGAATGGTCGTAAAGGTGTGCGATGATGCTGGGAGGCAATGCACCTCTTGTAGGTCAATGTCGGTAGAAGCAAAATATGAACAGTGGAGTCTGCACACACCTATTCTGGTGCTGACGCCAGCTGGCCGCTGCCCAGAGAGACATTCTTTATATGGTTATAGATTTACCAAAGACAATTAGCAAAGCTACTGTACCGTTAGATGAGCGATCCATTTTTTATTTAAAAGAACACTTTAATAAAAAACCACACTAAGGATTAAAAATCCCAATTGCTAGTGTTCATCTCAGGCACAGTTCCATCGTGTCAGCAAGTTTATTGAAAATATTACTAATTAAATAAACATACCATCAATCCATTTCTCTATCGGGGTAGGCAGAGAGGAAAGATCGCCAGATTTTCCTATTACGACACACATCTATAGCCTTTTCTACATCCATACAACTTCTTGAGAAATTTTCTTTATATTAACCCTTCCTTCCCTGTGATGTGTAACTAATACACATTGCTTCTAAAAACTTTAATATTTCTATAAATATAATAAATACTGGGCTCAGATTTTAGGTATTCCTCCGTAATACATTTACGCATTGAATGAAAAAATAATATTAATAATAATTAGCACTTATCGGTCATATCGGAGATATTTTGTGAAAATCGGGAATAAATTCAACAATACAATCAAACGTGCATCAGTGTGTGACGTAGGTATATTAATTCTAAAAAAAAAACACTATGGGTGAGGAAGTGACGCTATCTCACTCTTATTCGGTATATGTGAACGCAAGAAATAGAATCTCAGTTCGCTCGCCTCTCTCGCTTCAGTAGCTCGCGGGATTTCGTTTGAGGTGGTCGCTTCGCCCGTTTTGTGAACGTTGGCCGATGTTTTTTTCATGTTTTCAGCAATTAAATTTTAATTATTATCACTTTTGACTTCAAATTTTATTAATTTAAGCGATCGGCTATAAATATTCATATTTTCACGATTTTAAATCGCTCATTTTTACATGTTTATTGAATATACAGCACCGGAATGCGCGGATTTTTTTAGCACAGGAAAGAGAAGGTTAAAAAATACAGTTATAAAGTAAAAATTAGCAAGGTGAAGACATTCCTCTTTAGCAGGTAGTATGTTAGATGGTCGCGTATGTTAAAAGTAAAAGGCAGTAGGCAGAGTGAACTGAAAATGTATTTTTTACGTTAAGCGCTTCTTATGTTCAGCCAATCGCTCATCGTAAGCGCCTGTTTCCGCCCGTGCATGCCGTCATAGCTTGCAAAATATCACAATTCTTGCAAGTTTTTCGCATGCATGGGCCGGCAGACTTTTCATACTGTCTCGCGCGATAGCCGCGCATAAGAAACATTTCAGTTACGGTCGTGACACAGTACGGACCTCAACAAACATAAGAAATTATACATACAAAACATCAAACAAGAATTTATACATAAAAAAAGACCAAATAACAAGAAAATATATCAAACAAAACTGAATTCTATTCAAACTGGTACCGACATATACGCTTCTAACGGTAAACATTCGGGTTGGGGACTGAAGGTGGAGGAAGGAAGGAAACAACCTCAGCGAGCAGCAGCGAGATTCTCGGAATATATGCGTTTGCCAGACGTTCACCCCGATGCACTATGGTGTGTACATGTCCTCTCATTTTGATGGTTTGCATATGTCTTATATTTTTAAGATGTACACATACTCGTATACTATTTTTTATGGTGTGCACATGTCCACTCTTTTTAATGGTGTGAACATGTCCTCTTATGTACATGTCTTATAATTTTTATGGTATGCACATGTACTAGAAAGAAAACAGAGTATCTGTACCTACCATTCGAGAACACAAATGCTGTCACTCCCGTAATACAAATGGATGGAGAAACATTACCAAATTGTGACTCCTTTAAGTATCTTGGGTCACTCATCCATAGCGATGGAGGATGTGCAGAAGATGTAACACATAGAATTAGTGTGGGATGGATGAAGTTTAGATCAATGACGGGAGTTCTATGTGATCCGAAAATGCCAGTCAAGTTAAAAGGAAAAGTATACCAAACGATTGTCAGACCCGCACTCCTCTATGGCTCCGAATGCTGGATGATGTATAACTCTTACTCTAGGCAACTAGAAACTGCTGAAATGCGCATGCTAAGATGGTCAGCTGGTGTGTCCCTAAGAGACAGGAAGCCTAGGTGTTACAGACATCAACAGTAAGATGGAGGAGAGGTGGATGGATTGAGATGGTGCGGGCACGTTGGACGCAGAGCACAATATAACATTGTGAACCAGGCAATCTCCATGGATCTTCCTCGCATAACAACCAGATGAAGACCAAAGAATTCGTGAGTGGTGCAAAACAGATAACCTAATGCAGATGCACGGCCTGGGGGACGTAGTCCGGGATAGAAGAGCATACAACCTGAGGACGAGGAGAGCTGACCCCAACAGTCTTCGCAGACAATGAGTTGGGATGGAGCCAGGGAGAAGCACATGTAGTATTTTTTAATAATGTACACATGTCCACTCATTTTTATGGTGTAAACATGTCCTCTCATTTACTTCCTCCAACAATTGATAATTCGCACTAAGAGCCTTATAATTCGCACTAATTTGTAAGATGAAAAATCAGCAAGCGTATCCTACAAAAAATAAACAAACAGGAGTTCTCACAACAATAGATTTGTCTTTGTTATCACTGGACCTCGAAACGACAGTAAACTTAACGACTTCTTTTTTCAAATTATCGAAAGAATCGCTGGTTATTGAACCGCTTTAAGATCGCCATTGCCGATTTCACACCCAACTGATTTTCGGTCAACTACGAGTATTTTAGATAACTAAACACTGTCAAACATAATAAAATATTTTAAAATTTGACAGCATAAATTTTTGATTACACAGTCAAGAATACATTATTTCCATAATTCTGTAATCAACAGATGTTACAAATTCCATAGACAGCAAGGCTAATTATACTAGAGAAAATGTAGGATGGTCCCTGTGACATTTGAAATGTCATGTCTCAAAGGGATGGGGTAAAATCGTTTTTTTTTACAAATCGAATCGTTTTTTTATAAATCGAAAATTAGTTTTTCTCTAAACTGACGTTTTAATTCCTTATTTTCACTATACTGACTTTCTAATGTATTGTATGATTTGTATCTATATTTAAATATGCCAAGATCCACTATGAATTAATACTAATTACGAACATTTAATTTTAGGTATAAAAAAATCGAAAATCGAATTATCGTATACCCCATCCTTAGCCAATGCGGAGTAACGTAGTGACTTTTGACAAACGTCACCAAATATTATTTGATTTTAACAAACTGCCACATTTTTGCTAATTTGTAACAAGATGTATTAATTTGTCATTATTGTTAGTTTTATGTAATGTATTTACCTAAATAACTTGCTATTTATTTAGAATCGAGGCGTATGTTAAAGTTGATAAAATAATTAAAATTACTGAACGTCGTTAGAAGGTTGTATTGGGGCAAATTTGTGAATTGTCACAGGGACCATGCTACATTTTATCTAGTATAACGCATCCATTCACAAAGAACTAATCACCGACAGATTGTCGAAAATATGTCTTCGACGAATCCTCCGATTCTTTGGGCACATTCCTCGTGGCTAAGGAGACAGTTTGGAGAGGTTTGTGGATACTGGATGCGTGGAAGGAAGATGTACACGAGGAAGAGAGACGCAACTGGACTACCCTTAACAACTGCCCGTCGACCCGATGATTGCAGGGATAAATGGAGAAGAGTCGTCAGAGGTTATCATGGGAATCACAATGTTAAGTCATGAGCTATACGACAGATTGATAATGAGGTAATACATGCATTTGAAATGTAGTGCTGGAGAAAAATATTACAAATTCCATGGAACTTACGCCTCCACTCTCAAAGAACCGACAGATGCTGTGTGATTACGTGTTAATCATGCGCCGAAAATGATTTACGAGCGGTTAAATTAACAGGATATTAATTTTCACATATGACATACGAACTGAAAATTTTGTCCGTTAAATCCGAAGTCCGTCAAAACAAAGCCCGCAAAATCGAGCGTTTACTGTATAACTAACTAATTTCGACTTTTCAGTAGTGTATAGCAGTCTTCAGAAGATGATTTCCGCTATTTTGGTTTTTTCTTTTACGTTTTTGTCCATCACCCAGGAAGGCGGGCGATTCGCTGGACCATGGAGAGAGCTTGATACGTCCTCGCGTGACTGACGATGATACGTGACATAGACGATGAGGTATTTAAAAGCCCATTACTGAAATTTGGAAATGGTACGCGATGTTTCTCTATTTTCTAAACACAGTCGCTAACCCATTAAAACCCAAGAAAAAAGTCTGACCTACAAGTGACAAAAGAAAATAAATTTTACAATAAATCAAAACAGAAGATGACAGATAAAAAATAAGGTTAGGACAAAGTTTCATCTATGTTATATGGTAATATCGTTGTTGTACAAAAAAAAATAAAATTGAGTTGGGCACTGCTATTTTGTTATAGCGAAAAGTGACAAAGGTATGATTTCTCTTTCCCATCGTTGTTGCTGGGCATCGTAGTCAAGGATCCCTTCGCCATTCCAACTTCGATTCAGTAAGAAAGCAAAGCTGTACCATGGAGTTTTTTTTTAAGTGAGGGAATTGTCAGCAAACTCACAAGTCACAGCGCAACGATGGCGCACTAAAGTCAAACGATCAAAGCACTCAGACGACCTCCGTCGCCTGGTTGGTAAGACACTTATCTCCCAGTCCGGAGGTTTCGGGTTCGATTCCCTATGGAACCCTGCTTTTTGTAAGAATTCTAATCTGGTTTTCACTTAAGGCCTCTTTAAAGTCTTTGTGGTTGGTTGGAAGATATTTCTATAATAAGCAATAAGCTCGCCAGGTTGTACTGTATACAACGAAAGTTTGTGACATATTTTTTATTTTCAATAATACGAGTAGATATGACCAGAAAGTATCAAAATCTGCTAAGATGATAGTCCACAGTTGTATTTTAGTGCCAACTTTGATACGAGTATATGGAGTGAAACGTGGACGTGGAAAAGCACGATAGAAATGCGTGTATTGAGAAAAATACACGGAGCGACAATGTATGAGAGAAAACGGGATGAAATGATTTATTTATTTATTATTTATTTATTTATTTAACACTTTTATTGCAAATACAATCTGGCGGACTTATTGCCAGGCGGCAATCTCTTCCAACCAACCAGATAAAAGTAAATCAAGCTAGTTACGTGGTCGCATAAATAATTCAAATGACTATCCATCTCCACGAAATCCATAAACATTTTTTTTTATTTTTTTTATCCACTTTGCACGGATTTCTCCTGTTACACAAAGAGGGTCTGTTTCTAGCGTCAGCTTATTCGTTAGGAAGAATATCAGCCAGGATTCTTCTCATACTGCTAGGCGGTACCGAGAATATATCCACAGTGTCATTCAGTTGGTTCAATATCTCTATACCACGCGTGACTGAGTGTTTAGCCATGATATTCGTCCTGTAAGTTGGTATGTAGAACAGAGGGTGGTGGAACATATACGTGAGCACATGCCCACGAATCCCACAAAGACGGGCAATCACCCGAACATTATTTTTCATATAAAGTGAGATATCATCAATCAAAAGGAAAGGAAGGATGGTGGAGAGGAAAGGAAAAGAAAAATCAGGAATGAAACACGTTATTTTACTGACTAGAAATTAAGAGTTTTTTCAGTCGCTTCTTAAAGCATGCCAAGGACGGAGCGAGTCTTATATTGGTTTGTAACTGATTCCAGAGTCTCACTGCATGGACAGTAAAGGACGACGTAAAGAAAGAGGAGCGGTGAACTGGAAAGGCCAATAAACAATCTCTGTTTGAGTGTAGCGCTAATCCATGATTGAAAAGACGCTGAAAATGATAAGGGAAGAATGTGAACTTGAGGCTGATGTGTTGAGTAAGATGAAGAAGAGCACGCTAAGATGTTTGGACATGTGTAACGAATGAAATAAGATAGACTAACAAAACAGATATATAGTACAAATGTAAGTGGAACGCGTGCGAGAGGAAAATCTAAAACAGTATGGTTGGATCAAATAAGCGATATTCTGAAATAAGGTAATGTAGAAAGACAGAAAAATCGTAGAAGTTGTATGGATATAAAAGAGGCGATCGATATGTGTCGAGATAGGAAAGTCTCGCGCTCTGTCTTGTCAGCCTATCTCGACAGGAAAAAAAGCGTGATAGTATGTATTTAATATATGAATATAAATACGGGGTCTAACGTGTTAAAATTTTCGCAATTTTCTTTGCCTAGTCCGCGAAGAACCCGAGTTCAAGTTAACGCTACATTTTAAACCGTTAGTTTAACTGAAGTAGTTAAACTTTTTGCCAAAAAACCTTATCCATTTCCGTCCGCTCTGCAGATGTCTTTATTCACCATTTTTAATTTCTCTTTTTTTTCTGCACTTTGTGTAATATAATTGAAGACTGACTGATTTTTTTTATCATGGGATCCATTACTGAGCAGTTAAAATATGTAGACGAATAAAAGACTGGTATAACTGTATTAATATTATCATAATACAGTTATATATTGATGATACGGTTGTGATAGCGGAGAAAGAGAATTAATTATGTTTGATTGAATTTGATAAGAAAATTGTATTAGATTTTAAAATTGCGATATATTCGTCTGTGGGTGAAATACTGAGAGATTGAACCAAGTTGAGAAACTTTTACAAATGTCAAGCTATGACGCTGAAATTTAGAGTGAAGTGTCAATGATAGATGTGGTAACCTAACAAAAAAAAAAAAAAAGTGACTGACAGCGCCACACGGTGGCCGGTCCTAAAACCTTTTGATCGAGGTAGTAAGCCCGCCAGGTTATTGTCCCGTGGAAATAAGCCCGCCAGGCTGGAATATATACAACTAAAGTCTAATACTATACAATATATAAAAAAAAAACTAGTCAATTCTCGCCCCCCTATTTGCATTCCAATACTTGTAGTACAGTCCGACCGGCACCGTCGCTGTGTCGAGTCAGCGTTGGCCCTGCGACTCCGCAATTAGCCGTGCGTGGGAAGCGATGCATGCGAGAGCGTGCCACGGTTTACTCGCTGAGCTACCGGCTTGGTCAATAATCACGTCTAGTTTTAAATTATTTTGACCAAAATAATGTCTAACATATTTAAGATGTAATATAAATTAATACTGGGATATCAAGACACAAAATGGACGAGGGTAGAAAAAATTTCGTGATGGAATCATCAATTCTAGTTGATACATACATCGGATAATTTCGGTTGCGAGTGTGGTTTGAATTATGAAACTATAGACCATGTATGTTTTGGTTGTCTTTTGCGAGATAGATTTGATTTACTAAACGTCATATCTTCACCGCGTCCAATAAATGTTGCGTTTCTTCTTTCTTCGTGGAACTTTTCAACTTTTAAATCGATTACGTTTTTTTAAAGCTTAAACTACATTTGTTCACATATTTTTTCAGGTCCTTTGCAAATTACAGATTTCTCTAATTCGTACAACGACCAAACATAACAAATACAAAGAAAACTTGATAAAACAATTCAAAATTTTAAGACTTCTTTGATAAAAACAATAATAAAAATGTACATGTTACACTAAAACGTTATGACAAAACACTACCTAACGTTACACGCCGTTCAATGTCCCTCACAACTCTTCCATCATCTGAGAAAATACTACCCAAATACCAAGTAAGGTCAAAGTTGATAGAGAGTTGCTAACTAATATTAAAATCCAAAACTATTTTTACGAACCCCTTACCAACTGTTTTTACGAACACCTTACCAACTATTCTTACGAACCCCTTACGAACTATTCTTACGAACACCTTACCAACTACTTTTACGAACACCTTACCAATTATTCTTACGAACGTCCCACCAACTATTCTTACGAACACCTTACCAACTATTCTTACGACCCCCTTACGAATTATTCTTACGAACACCTTACCAACTACTTTTACGAACACCTTACCAATTATTCTTACGAACGTCTCACCAACTATTCTTACGAACACCTTACCAACTATTCTTACGAACATTTTACTAACTATTCTTACGAACATCTTACTAACTATTCTTAAAAACGTCAAACAGTTATTTTGTGCCATAGGATAACCACATGCAGCCTAAATTAGACAGGAAGCGTGACCGGTCCAACCTGGGCATTTAATTCAATATTATTGTTCAATCTTATACTATATTTATAAATATTATTCTACTGTTAAGATCTTGAGTATAGACCGACTGGAAGCATTCGATATGTGGATGCACCGGAGAATGCTACGGATACCCTGGACGGATATGGTCAACAACACGAGGATTCTTCAAAGAGCCAAAGTTGATAGAGAGTTTCTGACTAATATTAAAATCCGAAAGGTGCCCTATTTGGGTCATGCACTTAGAGGAGCAAAGTACACATTACTGCACCTGATCATCTAAGGCAAAATAGAAGGCCGAAGAGGTGTTGGCAGGAGGCAAATTTCCTGGCTCAGCAATATACGTGATTGGACTGGCATAAGGGGCGTTGTAGATCTTTTTCGGGCTGCCGGAGATAAAGATGTCTACTCTCAGGTGATATTCAACGTTGAGGGGACCTGACATGACACTGGGAAGAAGAAGAAATAGCAGAATTCCTCAAATTTTCTTCAATAATTACTTACCCATTTATCGCATATACTTTTCTTGCACACCTTTCTATTACAATTTATTTGGTTTAGCAAAATTTGTTTTCAGATCTTTCTCGTATTGTGTCATACATTGTCACTCCGTGTATTCTACACAATACACGAATCTCTAAAGCATTTATACAATACATACAATGGCGTGCCGACTTCAATAAAGGTAAAGGTAGGAAAACCATTTCGACAGTCGATCGGAGCGTGGTTGTTATTGCGACAGGATTTTGAGTTCTTGGGCTTTCAGGATGAATGACGAGTGGAAAGGATTTGTGTGAGTTCGTGAGTGTGGGTTTCTTCTTGTTGTTTTAATTTTGGTTGTTTTTGTATTTGTGTTTCTGTGCATTTTTTGTTTTAACTTTAATTTTTATTCTTATGATTGTGTGCGGTATGTTGTGGGATGAATATTTTTGGTCTTTCTGGAGTGATGATGTGTGAGGAGTTGAATTTCGCAAGATGTTTCCAGTTGTAGTTGAGTGTCACTATTTGTCAGGTTGATGAAAGCGTGCAACAGGGTTTTGTTTTTGTGTAATCAAAAATCGGAAAGAAGTATCGATTTATTTTTTCATGCTAAATATCCTCAGTGAGATACAGGCAAAAGCCTAGTTTACTGGGGATACGACAAATGAAAGGCGACAAACCCAGATCCATTAAAATTGTATGTCCAAATCAAATTACCTGTTGTTTTTTCGCAAATTGTGTATATTTCTTGTCATGTGTAATAATAATAATAATAATAATAAATTTATTCACCCTCATATATCAAAGTTGGCACCAATATACCGTTTTGAACTATCATCTTAGCAAATTTTGATACTTTCCGGTTCAAATATATAATTTTTTTAGTTCCCCATTGACTTTGTTTCTTAACGCTACACACCGTTCGATATCCCTCTTAACTATTCCATCATCTGAGAAAATACTAACCAAATAGCAGAATTCCTAAACTTGCTCCAATCTTTCATTATTCACCTATATGTCGTATATACATTTCCTGTCATATTTTTCTATCGCCATTACTTGGGATTTTACAACATACAATATTTCATTAAAATGCTTCATGTCATCAGTGAAAAGCAATATTGCAATATGACTGAAAATTCCAACAATATCGTTACTTAAAGTAACAATAAAATACTCATTTGTAAGATACATAGATGTGTGTATAAGATTTATTTTCAACCTACGAAAGTACGATCATATAACTTCATACCAGAAGGCATTGAACTGGTTGAATGTTAGAAATAGACGTCAAATTCACATACTGTCTCTATTGTATAATATCCTTAACTGTCCCACTACCCCTTCTTATCTCAATCAAAAATTTCAGCGTCTTTCCAATCATGGATTAGCGCTACGCTCAAATAGCAATTGTCTATTGGCCTTTCCAGTTCACCGCTCTTCTTTTTTTACGTCGTCCTTTACTGTCCATGCAGTGAGACTCTGGAATCAGTTACAAACCAATATAAGACTCGTTCCGTCCTTGGCATGCTTTAATAAGCGACTGAAAAAACTTTTAATTTCTAGTCAGTAAAATAACCTGCTTCATTCCCGATTTTTCTTTTCCTTTCCTCTCCACCATCCCTTCCTTTCCTTTTGATTGATGATATCTCACTTTATATGAAAAATAATGTTCGAGTGATTGTCCGTCTTTGTGGGGTTCGTGGGCATATGCTCACGTATGTGTTTATGGATTTCGTGGGGATGAATAGTCATTTGAATGATTTAAGCGACCGCGTAACTTGCTTCTTTTACTTTTATCTGGTCGGTTGGAAGATATTGCCGCTTGGCAATAAGCCCACTAGATTGTATTTGCAATAAAAGTGTTAAATAGATAAATTTACACACAAAGATTTTCGCGGATTTTTTCACTTGTTTAAAATTTTTTTTTGCTGCGAGTTGTCCAATCTCATCTGTAGCTGAGACTTGATGCATTGTTTATATGCGGTAATACTTGAATTTCGCGGGTGTAAGACAGCTACTGTAGAACAGGCAATAAACCTAGTGAGATCGCTTATTTTGTACATTTAAATAATAATGAATATTGTGAATTTGTTTAGTCCAATACTGTTTCTTCCACTTCATATAACGATATAGCCCTACCGGTTTCAAGGTTTTCACCTCATCATCAGGGGAGCATAAATAAGACTGAATTATGTTCGAACTGGTACCGACATACACGCTTCTAACGGTAATAATTTAGGGTCGGGGACTGTGGATGGAGGGAGGCAGAAGACAATTTCAGCAAGCAGCGGTGAGATCTTGGGAATATACGTGTTTGCCAGATGTTCATCTCGATGCACTGACTTGGACAATTCTAGGGCCTCGAATCTGTCTAATTTATTTCCGTTACTACTGATATTTAAGAATTTGGCTTATATACATAAATACGTATATATGGCTAAGAATTTCACTTACATACTCGTACATAAATATGTATATATCATCACGTCATGTGCCATAAGACACTGTCATCTCTGCCTATCCCTGTTGGGGTAGACGGAAAGAGCTCCAGACTATTTATAGAGCTTAGCCTTTTCTACATCCATACAACTTCTACTGTTTCACTCTCTTTAACATTTCTTTCTTTTTAAATATTACTTGTTCCAAAATATATGCAAAAGTAAACTCGTATATTTTATGGAAAACAAATAGTATCAAGTCTAGCGGGGATACAAAAAGTGAAACGTAGATAACAGGATACCGACTATATGTTACATATCCTGTCGGGGTTGGCAGAGATGAGAGAACCCCAAACTTTCCTATCGTGATGTATGTGTCCTAACAATTACACTACATTACGCTGGCAAGAACTGTTCTCAATAACATACGCAAGAACGGGTCTTCCAGCGGCTATGCCTGTTGGAAGCGCCTTAACTCTTCTGAACGGGACTGCTTCGGATATTGACATATTTCATATCACATTACCAAAAGCAAAAGTAAATTATCTTCTAAGATTGAGCGCGTTAGAAAGCACTCATCAACGTACTTAAGTGACTGTGAATATATGTGTATGTTTGTGTGTATATAATATATGTATGCATATACATTATTTTTAATTTTATATAATATTTTTATTCTATATAATTTTTCTTTAATTTTAATGTTAACACTTCTTGTATTTTTCAAAGTACGAGTAATTGGGCTAAGCCTGTTTTGAGAAAATAAATAAAAAAATAAAAATGCAACCATTTCATTTCGTATTATTTCATACATTGTCACTTCATGTATTCGTATCAATGCACGCATTTATTCTGCTTCTTTCAGTATTTTTCAAAGTCTACGTTTCATTTATACACGTCAAAGAAAAAAGACGTCATCGGTCGTTAAAAAAAAACCTTGGGGTTGTTTCTCAACCACCCCTATTGTATCGTCTAGCGTCATCGAGTAAATGAATTAAAAAGTATATAAAAAAACTAATGAATAAAATCTAAACATTTTTTTTTAATCCCTAACAATAATTGATTGTGTTCCCCTGATGATGAGATGATAACCGGTAGAGTTATACCGTTATATAAAGTTGAATAAACAGTGTTTGACTGAACAAATTACAATCTCTATTAATGATTTATGATGTTGATCAGCCTTGTGATTAGGAAAAGATACTGCTCTGAGGCAGCTGACTGCCACCGAGTTATTGAGTTTGATTTGCAGACATTTGGGAGACTTAACAACTTGACAGACAGATGCTTCATTAAACACACAAGATTTTGGATGTCTTGGCTTCGAACACTCTAAGTATAGTACATTAATTCATCAACAACTAATTTGGATTTGGGTGTAAATATTTTTTCATCTTCAACACAGAATTCTTATAAAAAAAACTCCTTATATTTCAATATATACTCGTAATACAAACATTGGAAAGAGATATTAATATATTTTATCATGTTATATGTCCTCAGTAAGATACAGACAAAAGCCTAGTTTACTGAGGACACGACAAATGAAAGGCAACAAACCCAAATTCATAAAAAAATATTTATCAAAATTACATTATCTGTTGTATTTTCACAAATTATGTATTTAAAAAAGTTCTTGTTATTCCATTGGGAATTGAATTAGAAACATCTGAGAGAAAGACAAACGTCCAACCAACTAATCCTGGGAAGACGTCAAATATTGTCGTGCAAATACAAAAAAAAAAAAGGGGGAGGGACTCACCTCTTCGACAGATTTCTTCGAGTACTCATTCATGGCAAGAATCCACAGTTGAAGAAGGTCGTTAACAACGACCAAATCACTGTAGAGCCACGCGAAGAACATGTTGGTCCACTTTGTGGCAGCGACGTCCGGCCCAGAGCAAGTCGGGGGCGTATAGAACCCTGGGGCACTCCTTCTCTGGATGTCCGGCCCTGGGGACATCCTCGAGAGTCGCTTCTTGATCGGCGGTGTGGCCGCCACACCAGGCCCTCCACTCCCACCTGCACTTTTCATCACTGGTGCTTTAGCCACGACAGTCTTCGGCTTAGCCAACGCGACACCCGCTGATGTAGTGCCATCTTTGACAGCGACTTCCTCAACGGGCTTAACAACTTTTTTACTATCTTCGATTTCGTTTTTTTTCGCGGCGGTCGCATCGTCCGTTTTAACAACGTCTTTTCTGGCTTTGTACTTTCGGTAAAGGAATTTGATAAGCCAAGCCAACGCGAGGGAGAATATCAGCCAGAAGAAAGCGAACATCACGAGGGTGTCCATGGCTGCGTCGGAATACGAATAATCAAAGCTGCATATGAGGTCATCTACGGCCTCTGCGAGATCTGCCATAATTTTCCATGGCTGACCTAAAGAAGTTGCAGCTTCCGATGCTGACTGCTGAGGACCGTTCTGGCCCGGAGTCCCGGGAGCACCCATGGCGCTCGGGAGGGAGGGAGAGGACCCGCTGCCTGGATACGCGCGTCCCTGTCTAGGAGCCGAAGCCGGTCCCGGACGGGAGCCGAGTGGATCTGAAAGAGATAGAGCGACAGTTAGTATGGAGTATTTTTGGCATTGGATACGTGCAACAGCACGGTGGTCGGGAACAGTACATCTTATTATGTTTCTTTTAACTTCAGTTTATTTATTTTGTGACATAAATGCCCCATTTGAGCAAACAAGATTAAAAGATATATTTTTAAGTATACGGTTAACCCGCCTAATTACGTGTAGCTTAATATATTACTATACGAGTATTTATAGTTAAGGCATTAACACTGTGGGGGTTAAAACACATTGTTATTACTAATATAAATGGGGTGTATCTCGGCCGGGGGGATGTTGTGGGATGAGCCTAGACTTTTTAATAGCTTTTCTTTTAAATGTATTTTCTGGGGTTTATTTTGAGATATATGTACGATTTCGAAATGTATTAATATACATGATACATATATGCACACAATGTTGCCATCAAATAACCTATAAATATATTTATTTAATCTGAGGGTTTACTTTTTATTGCCATTTATTAATTTTCTTATTAATAACATGTACTAGGGTGTGTGCTGAAAAATATCTAATGTCCTCGCAGCCGGGCTCGCCCTGTATTGAGATGGTGAATCTCGGCCGGGGTGGGGGGGGATGTTGTGGGATGAGCCCAGACCTTTAAATAGCTCCGCTCTTAAATATATTTTCTGCAAATACTATTTTACTATCAATAAACCAATATTTATTTATTTAAGTTAATCTGAGTTGGTATTTGTGGGTTTACTTTTAAATTTTTTTTCTGCCATTTATTAATTTTCTTTTTTTTCTTCTTAATCTGCATATATTTTTTTTATTTCACCTGGAGAATTTATTGCCATGTGGCAATCTCTTCCAACCAACCAAAAAGTTATTTAATGGGCCCTAAGTGAAAACCAGACTTGAATTTCATTTAATAAAATCTGGATTCCAACGGGGATCGAACCCGCAACCTCCGGATCGGTAGACAAGCGTCTTACCACCAGGCCACGGCGATCGTCACATGTATTAGGGTGTGGGCAAAAACATCTGATACCCTCGCAGCCGGGCTCGCCCTATATTGGTGGGCTGTATTTCGACCGGGGGATGTTATGAGATGAGCCCAGATATTTACTTTTAAATGTATTTTTTGCTATTTATCTTGATAAATATGTGCGATTTTTGAATGTATTTATACATGTAAATAATATTTTGCTATCAATAAAACTATATTTATTAATTTATTTCATTTGTTTAGTTCAACACTGTTTATTCCACTTAATATAACGGTATAACCCTACCGGTTTTAATGTTTTCGCCTCATCATCTGGGGAACACAAACAAGGTTCATATTTTCATGCCAAATATTGTTACCCATCCTCTTGTTAAATAAAGTGGAATAAACAATTTTTGACTTAACAAAGTACAACTAAATAATTGTTAATTTTTATACTTCCCACAGGTGTTCTTTAGGAATAGAAATATTTAAATATAACATACATTACCCGGCGTAAGTAATACACATCGGGCTTAAGAAAGAGACTGTCGGCCATAATCGACTAACTTCGGCTTTGTAGAGCGTCGTCTCTGCCATTCAAACACGTGTTTCGTCGCGATTTGTCAAGCGTTCGACAGATAAGTGCTATTTTGTGTTGACAAATCAGTGACTACCTTTTCCACGCACACCTTGTACTTCTGATTTATATACTAGCTTAGTCATTCTTTCATCATTCATTCTTTCCAGGTGTCTAAACCTTTCCTCATCTTACTTAAAACATCAATTTTACCCATGCATTCAATTCTGATGTGTTAATTCCGCCTTCTTTCATAAATTCGATATTACAAATGAACGTTTAACGACAAATTTAGCTAAAATTTAACCAAAGAAAAAATAGACCATTTGCAAACAATATGATGTTCTCCGTGGCTTGCATGGTAAAATATCTGTCTACCAACCCGACAGTTAGGGTTCGACTACCGCTGTTTTGATACCCATACTTTTAAAAGTGTCTGGTATTCACCTTAAAAATGTTTTAAATCTCTCTAGCTTCTCTCAAATTGTTATCAGGTTTCCTGGTTCTTCGTATTAGTTGTGTTAGGTCTTTCGGAGTGGCGTACTGCGTGTTTTGGCTTTCGATGCCAAAGTTTCGAAACCGATGCATTTGTCATCTTCAGGGATTTTTTTGAAACGTCATAAAAAGATGCACGTCATATACTAATTAACTTTAGCGGAATCACAACCGTGCAAAGTGAGCACATGGGTCCGTCTCACTATGAAAGAACGATTGAATGTTGTTTAACAATGAAATAAGAAAAGTTATCTCGACAGAGGTGTCGTACTGCGTGTTTTGGCTTTCGATGCCAAAGTTTCGAAACCGATGCATTTGTCATCTTCAAGGATTGTTTGTTTCGTCATAAAACGATGCACGTCAGCTACTGATTGACTTTAGCGGAATCTCAGCCGTGTAAAGCGAGCGCATGGGTCCGTCTCACTATGAAAGAACGATCGAATGTTATTTAACAATGAAATAAGAAAAGTTATCTCGACAGAGGCGTGACAGCATCTCGGCACTCCTCCCCGCGGAACGTTTCGTCTTCTGCAAGAGGATAATAGGACACATCGACAGTGGATGTTCTCGTGTTTTCATCTCCTACACATACTACTGACGGGACCAAAATACACGCAGCTTTATATATAGCCCATCCGCGCAGCGGTTCAACAATGTCACTACATCGAATACTAAGCCGTGGTTTATTATAATATTGCTGCATCTTAAAATAACTAAAACATCTTAGTTTTGGAATTTTTTTAATCAAAAATTATTTTGACACCTTGAGTAACAATGTATTATTTATTTATTTATCAAATTGAGTAACAATGTATTATTTATTTATTTATCAAATTGAGTAACAATGTATTATTTATTTATTTATTTATCAAACTGAGTGACAATGTATTATTTATTTATTTATCAAATTGAGTAACAATGTATTATTTATTTATTTACCAAACTGAGTAACAATGTATTATTTATTTATTTATCAAATTGAGTAACCGTGTATTATTTATTTATTTATTAAATTGAGTAAGAATGTATCATTTATTTATTTATCAAATTGAGTAACAACGTATTATTTATTTATTTATCAAATTGAGTAACAATGTATTATTTATTTATTTATCAAATTGAGTAACAATGTATTATTTATTTATTTATCAACTTGAGTAACAATGTATTATTTATTTATTTATCAAATTGAGTAACAATGTATTATTTATTTATAAAATTGAGTAACAATGTATTATTTATTTATCGAATTGAGTAACAATGTATTATTTATTTATTTATCAAATTGAGTAACAATGCATTATTTATTTATCAAATTGAGTAAAAATGTATTATTTATTTATCAAATTGAGTAACAATGTATTATTTATTTATTTATCAAATTGAGTAACAATGCATTATTTATTTATCAAATTGAGTAAAAATGTATTATTTATTTATCAAATTGAGTAACAATGTATTATTTATTTATTTATCAAATTGAGTAACAATGCATTATTTATTTATCAAATTGAGTAAAAATGTATTATTTATCAAATTGAGTAACAATGTATTATTTATTTATTTATCGAATTGAGTAACAATGTATTATTTATTTATTTATCAACTTGAGTAACAATGTATTATTTATTTATCAAATTGAGTAACAAAGTATTATTTATTTGTGAATCGAATTGAGTAACAATGCATTATTTATTTATTTATCAAATTGAGTAACAATGTATTATTTATTTATTTAAAACTTCATATCAAATACAATATGGCGGGCTTATTGCCAGGCGGCAATCTCGACCAAATGTTCATGCAAAATAGTGTAAACACTACCAAATGATATCTTCAGGATGTCAGCTATCTCACGCAACTTTACTTTGGGATTTTCCATCACGATTTTGAGTTTTTTTTTATGTTTTCTGGTGAAACAGCCTCATTTGGACGACCAGAGCGTTCAGCATCATTTGTGTCTGTACGACCGCGTTTGAAATCAGCATACCACCGACAAATGGTTGTTTTCGACGGAGCAGAGCCCGGATAACACTTTTCAAGCCATCTCTGAGTTTGAACGGTATTTTTTCCCATTAAAAAGCAATGTTTTTATCAACACGAAATTCGTTTTTTTTTCATTGTTTTGAAAATAGCAAAAGTAGCGTCACTAAAACAACTGTAATTCAATGACACAATGTCGGAATGTCATGAAAGTTTGACACGTAACTTCTAAAGGTTGGCCCTAACTGAGAATGGTATGGATTTGTTATTAGAGGCGCCATCTGTTGGTTAGTCTCGGTACTTATTGATCGATGTGTTATGTATGACATAATACATAATGAAGTGATTAGGGATTAATGTGCTGATGGGCTGAAAAACATCTGGTGTCCCCGTGACTGGGCTCGCCCTATATTGGTGGGGTGTATCTTGGCCGAAGGGATGTTATTAGATGAGCCCAGACCTTTTGGTAGCTTCTGTCTTAAATTAATTCTCTGCAATTTATGTGTTTTTAAAGTATATTTAAATATATTATGTACATACTATGTTGCTATCAATAAACCTATATTTATTTATTTATTATTTAATATAAAAGTAAATGCTTGCTGAAGTTATCACCTGCCACCCACAATCCCCAACCCGAATTTTTACCGTTAGAACCATGCATGGAGTGGCGCAACACCAACTGCAATTTTCGATCAATGAAGAAAAAAAAAGTTTTTTTTAATGTTCATGTTTATTGGTATCAATGTAATAAGTGCATATAATAATTATATGTGGAAAATGATATCGGGCAAATGGCCACCTCGGCTCCTGTTACAGATGACGACTCTTTGAAGAAAATTTTCAATAACGGATTCACATAAATGGATACGTATATCCGCAATGACACAAGTGATGTTGGATTTAACCCTTTAACGGGCATAAGCAGAAATCGGTCACATATGCGACCACCCTTATGGTTATACTTATAAGGATTCATTCTCTTAATTAAACGTTTTTATGTAACACTAATGTCAACTTGGCAAATGTAGTGGACGGGCAGAGGTCTTATTTAAGACGGATCGTCGTGAAGTTAGCTGCATGTTCAGTAGCAACGATCTAAACATCCGGTCAGTTTATTGTCAAAAATGTAAATAGGTATTATAAGTAAATCACCATTCATTATATCTCACATAAGAATTGTATTTCCTAATACAACCTAAACATAGATATTATTACCTAAACATTCATTGGCCACTTTTGCTCCCACTGACATGACCCCTGAAATGGGCACAGCTCTCATATGCGACCGCCTCATTTCCAAAAAAAAATATTTTTAAAACACATTTTCTCAGAAATAAAGTTGATTTGATACACATAATAATGATTTATTCAACAAAAAACTCAATATCTCAAAAATAACAACTTGCCTTATAAAGGGTTAAGGGCATCGATGATTTTTGGATTCGTGGCGCACATTTGAGATTTAACCTAACCCCAGAGTAAAAAATCTAAAGGGTTTAAATCACACGATCGCTGTGGCCAATTCACGTCACCACGACGAGAAATGACACGGTCGGAGAACTTTCCCTGCGATAAAGCCATTGTTTCATCAGCAGTATGACAAGTAAGCCCCATTCTGCTGGAATCACATGTTTTCCAAGTCAAAATCGTTCAATTAATGCGGAAAAAAAAGTTTTTTGGCATCAATTGAACGATTTGGATCATGTCACGATATCGATTTCAATTGACCGAAGGTACAATATTATTTCATTCCTAATTTTTCTTTTCCTTTCCTCTCCACCATCCCTTCCTTTCCTTTTGATTGATGATATCTCACTTTATATGAAAAATAATGTTCGGGTGATTGTCCGTCTGTGTGGGGTTCGTGGGCATGTGCTCACGTATGTGTTTATGGATTTCTTGGGGATGAATAGTCATTTGAATGATTTATGCGACCACGTAACTTGCTTCATTTACTTATGTCTGGTTGGTTGGAAGAGATACCCGCTTGGCAATAAGCCTGCCAGATTGTGTTTGCAATAAAAGTGTTAAATAAATAAATAAAAATTTCATAGGGCTGCGCAACAAGAACTGCAATTTTAAATTTGCCGCCTTTTTTTCAGTTATTTAACGTATAATATTTACAATGGACATACGTCATCTACATAACCTATAAATTAATCACGCAGCGGTACACGATTGCAGAACTAAACTTAAATTTAAAATTGCAGTTCTTGTTGTGCCACCTTATAAATCGGTACCAGTTCAAACAAAATTCAGTCTTGTTTATGCTCCCTGATGAAGAGGTGAAAACCTTGAAACCGGTAGGGTTATACCGCTAAATAAAGTGGTCTAAACAAATTACCATCCATATATCTAAAGTCTTGTTTATGCTCCCTGATGAAGAGGTGAAAATCTTGAAACCGGTAGGGTTATACCGCTAAATAAAGTGGCCTAAACAAATTACCATCCATTTATCTAAAGTCTTGTTTATGCTCCCTGATGAAGAGGTGAAAATCTTGAAACCGGTAGGGTTATACCGCTAAATAAAGTGGACTAAACAAATTACCATCTATTTATCTAAAGTCTTGTTTACCTTCCCTGATGAAGAGGTGAAAACCTTGAAACCGGTAGGGTTATACCGCTAAATAAAGTGGCCTAAACAAATTACCATCCATTTATCTAAAGTCTTGTTTATGCTCCCTGATGAAGAGGTGAAAATCTTGAAACCGGTAGGGTTATACCGCTAAATAAAGTGGACTAAACAAATTACCATCTATTTATCTAAAGTCTTGTTTATGCTCCCTGATGAAGAGGTGAAAATCTTGAAACCGGTAGGGTTATACCGCTAAATAAAGTGGACTAAACAAATTACCATCTATTTATCTAAAGTCTTGTTTACCTTCCCTGATGAAGAGGTGAAAACCTTGAAACCGGTAGGGTTATACCGCTAAATAAAGTGGCCTAAACAAATTACCATCCATTTATCTAAAGTCTTGTTTATGCTCCCTGATGAAGAGGTGAAAATCTTGAAACCGGTAGGGTTATACCGCTAAATAAAGTGGCCTAAACAAATTACCATCCATTTATCTAAAGTCTTGTTTATGCTCCCTGATGAAGAGGTGAAAATCTTGAAACCGGTAGGGTTATACCGCTAAATAAAGTGGACTAAACAAATTACCATCTATTTATCTAAAGTCTTGTTTATGCTCCCTGATGAAGAGGTGAAAATCTTGAAACCGGTAGGGTTATACCGCTAAATAAAGTGGACTAAACAAATTACCATCTATTTATCTAAAGTATTGTTTATGCTCCCTGATGAAGAGGTGAAAACCTTGAAACCGGTAGGGTTATACCGCTAAATAAAGTGGCCTAAACAAATTACCATCCATTTATCTAAAGTCTTGTTTATGCTCCCTGATGAAGAGGTGAAAATCTTGAAACCGGTAGGGTTACACCGCTAAATAAAGTGGACTAAACAAATTACCATCTATTTATCTTAAGTATTGTTTATTCTCCCTGATGAAGAGGTGAAAACCTTGAAACCGGTAGGGTTATACCGCTAAATAAAGTGGCCTAAACAAATTACCATCCATTTATCTAAAAAGTATACTTTGTAATATAGAATATTCCATCAACAGGCGAGTCGGGCGGGGAAATATACTTTGTAATATAGAATATTCCATCAACAGGCGAGTCGGGCGGGGAAATATACTTTGTAATATTGAATATTCCATCAACAGGCGAGTCGGGCGGGGAAATATACTTTGTTATATAGAATATTCCATCAACAGGCGAGTCGGGCGGGGAAATATACTTTGTAATATAGAATATTCCATCAACAGGCGAGTCGGGCGGGGAAATATACTTTGTAATATAGAATATTCCATCAACAGGCGAGTCGGGCGGGGAAATATACTTTGTTATATAGAATATTCCATCAACAGGCGAGTCGGGCGGGGAAATATACTTTGTAATATAGAATATTCCATCAACAGGCGAGTCGGGCGGGGAAATAACAAATTTTCGTGCGGTTTTTATATCGATTAAACTCGGCGGTGAGGTCGGGAATTGTTTGCGAATTATAAAATTAGATAAAATAATCAACATTATCACCTTCCTGCCCACACATTGCAGATTACATCAACTGCGAAAGGAAACAAACTAAAATGTATTTTACCGCACACGTCCTCAAAGTGGATACTAATTTTAAAAAAGATGTCTTGGAAAACGATCTTCTCGATGCATGTCCTCAGTGAGATACAGGCAAAAGCCTAGTTAACTGGGAACACGACAAATGAAAGACAACAAACCCAGATCCATTAAAATTGTGTGTTCAAATTAAATGACCTGTTGTTTTTTCGCAAATTATGTATACTAGTTGCAACCCGTGAAATATTCACGGAAGTATAACAAATTCTACATTTATGAAAATATATATTCCTAAATGTAGAATTTGTTTATATATATCATTTATACATCGTCCCCTTTTACACCGGTTCGAAAATTGTTAGCTAGGTATTTAAAATTCGTTCAGTATCACGGACCCAACGAGATTCAAATTTCGAATTACTTTCGGAGAGAATCCAAGTATTCCTCTCTCGCTCTCTTGTATTCAAAATTCAATTCTCGTATTCTTTCTTTGATGACAGTCGTCGTATGGGTTTTGGCCTATTTATACGATGATTTCTTGCCATGTGTAAAAAAATTAAAAATAAAACTCATTTCTACAGTATTTATCTCTTTTTAGTGTATATGATACGTATTAAAAAAAAAATTATCCACTTTTCACGGATTTCTCCTGTTACACAAAGAGGGTCTGCTTCTAGAGTTAGCTTATTCGTTAGGAAGAATATCAGCCAGGATTCTTCTCATACTGCTAGGCGGTACCGAGACTATATCAACAGTGTCATTCAGTTGGTTCAATATCTCTATACCACGCGTGACTGAGTGTTTAGCCATGATATTCGTCCTGTAAGTTGGTATGTAGAACAGAGGGTGATTCCTTGCACGGCTATATTTATTGGGTACATATAAACTTGGTGCTTCTAGAATCGCGGGACAGTTAAAGGAACCTTGGAAAACCTTTATTAGGAATATCGCAATGGATTCTTGCCTTCTTGTTTCGAGACTTCTATAGTTACACACCGTGAGAAGTTCGGCATGGTGAGCATATTTTCGGTAATCCCCCTTTGTTCTTTACCATAGATATCTGAAGATTTTTTTTTGTATTTGTTCTATATTGTTTTTATATTTGAGCTGATGAGGAGCCCAAACTGTAGATGCATATTCTAATTTGATTCTAATTAGATAATTATATAAGTTTCGGAGGATATCGGTGCTGTTAAATTCTCTTGATATTCTCATTATAAAACCGAGTAGTTTGTAACAGTCCGATATCAAACGTGAGACATGGTTAACGAACGTGAGTCCGACATCAAAGGTTACGCCCAAATCTTTGAATTCAGAAACTCTGTTTAATGCCACTCCCTGTATAGTATACTGATGGTGGATTGGTGAAAACGATCGACTATAGGATACAGAGACACATGTATTATTGTTGAACAGAAGATGATTTTGCTCAATTCAGGAAACCAGAGAGTTAAAGCCCTGTTGTAACTGTGCGCAGTCGTGAAGGGATATTTTTTTTGCAAAAGTTCAAAGCCTTATCACGCCGTGTCTTACTCCGCGGAGTAGGCAGAGATTAAAGGGGGCGACGGGGCATTTAAGGAGATTATACAATATGTAAATTTGTCATCTATTTCCCACGTTCAACCAGTTCAGAGCCTTCTGGTATGAAGTGATTTGATCGTACTTTCTCAGATTAAAAACATTTTTAAGACGCTGTAATTTGTCTAGCTGTTTCTCCGTAGTATACAAATAACATACGTCCGCATAGTTCAAAATCAGAAAGCGCTGAGATTGCACGAGTAAAATTTAGGTTTTAGTAGGCAGGAATCTTTGCAACACTTTAAGGGAATGAAGGCTGAAGAAGATCCTTCGGCTTACCTCATTTATTTGATCTCGCCATGAGAGAGTGTTATCTATTAGCACACTTAGGGTTTTAACGGTTTTATTTAATGGCATGACATCGAGTTATATATTGCCTTATTTAATTTTTTTAAATAACAAAGCGCTTTTGTCGTTATTATTGTCGGTGTAAACATATATATCTGCTATTGAGATTTACCCTAAATCCTTGTTAAATATGGTATATTATATAATCGACACGCCATAACAAATAAAATCCTTTTTGGCACTGAACCAAAATAGTTTCAAGTACCTCTGCAAAGCCATAAATCTCAGAGTAATAAAACCCCACGGATGTCTGCATGGAATATGAAGTTATCGCCTGGTTGCAGGCAAGCCGTCCTGCAGGAGTGTAAGAAAGACTGCCGCAAAGCAGTTATCGATCCGGACCAGGCGCCACGGGAGCGGTGGCTGATTTCAGACACGGTTGGAATTTTTATCCGATTATTTTTGGAATTGTTCAAATAAATACACGTTTGCATTATGAAATTCAGTATTCTACATGTCAAGTTAATTTAATCAGTAGAATTATACAACTTTCTTAACTTGATTGAAAGGAAGCATGCGGTTAATTTAGGGATTTCGGGTTCGATTTTAGATGGTATCAAAAAAGACAGTCCCAGTCGTTTTTTTATGCCCTGTTTGTGTGTGGTTAGGCACATTTGCCAGTTTATCGCACCCGACATTTACCATTTTACCGCACCCAATATTTACCATACAAACACTCCCAACATTTACCATACCAACGCACCCAACATTTACCATACTAACGCACCCGACATTTTAGCATTCTACCGCACCCGACATTTACCATGCTAACGCACCCGACATTTTATCATTCTACCGCACCCGACATTTACCATGCTAACGCATCCGAAATTTTATCATTCTACCGCACCCGACATTTACCATGCTAACGCACCCGACATTTTATCATTCTACCGCACCCAACATTTACCATACTAACGCACCCAACATATACCATACTAACGCACCCGACATTTTATAATTCTACCGTACCAGACATTTACCACTCTGCCGCAATCGATATTTATCGTTCTACCTCACCCGACACATACCACTATTATACTTTGAAACGTCTTAGAAATTTACCTATTTTTCTTGAGGTTTTACGCCATTTGCGTGAAGGCAATCCGAAGAAAACGATCGGAATTGTGAGCAAATAATTCCTGGATTTTGTATCATGATAATGCGCCGGTTCACACTTCACTACTAATTCGTAAAAATTTTGGCCAAAACCAACACCGCCGTGATGCCGCAGCCACCGTATTCATCAGATATGCCCCCCTGCGACGTTTCTCTGTTCCCGCAGATGAAAATTATATTGAAATGACAACGTTTTGCGACCATAGAGAATATAAAGGCAAAATCCCTGGGTGAGCTGAAGGCTATTCCATAAAGTGCGTTCCACAAATGTTTTGCGGAATGGAAAAAATGTCGGCATAAGTGTTTATTATCCTACGAGGACAACTTTAAAGAGGACAATATTAATATTAATACAATAATTAAATAAATAATTTTTGATAAAAAATAAAATTCTCGTTGTTTTTTTATCAAACCTCGTATATCTATTTGAGTGTAGTTTGTATTGTTTGTGGTAACTTGCTATTGTTGTTTTTTTGTTCCTTAAACTATTGTATAAAAGTGTATAGCTCACTTAAATTTGAATCAAGTATTTTAAATGTTTCTTTTCAATGATGAGAGTTAATAATTAACACACGCGATAAGTTGGTTGACTTAAAACAGGAACTCCTAATTAGCCAGCCAGCCAGCAGGTTCACAGTACTCCTATATCAGCGTAGTAACTTAACCATGACGGGGGGGAAGGGGCACGTGTTATTTTTAAGATCACTGAAATCTGTGTATTTTAATTGACTTTTGGGGTCAGGTAAAAAATAGATAAATAAAAAAAATAGCACAGCAACACGGAAAGAAAAAAATAAACATTCAAATACCATACAATGGTACAAATACCATACAATGAATAGTACAAATACCATACAACTTTAGCGTTATGCTTAACTTGATACGTCGTGATGATTTTGATATGTCTTGTATTTAAAATAAATACAAAACTCAGGAATGCGGATAAAAGTGAAAGTGAAAAGTCAATGAACGGTCGAGTTAATAATAATGTTTATTTGTCTACAAGTAGGTATTTTATGGTTGTGAGTGAATGCGCTCGCGATATATACTTTGTCTCACTCCTGCGCGTGCCCTAGTATAGCGGGTAGGATATTTATTTGCCGAGACGGCGAGACAAAGCGTAAATACTATTTGTGAGTACACATTGACGTTTCTAGTATGTGACAATTGTAGATTGTTCAGAGGTTGATTCATCGGTCGTTGACCCTGTATGTTTACAATTTATTTTGACAACAAATTATGTTTGACAATTATTTATTTAGGGACGTAGGTATTCCCTACACAACGAACAGTATAAATACCATACAACGAACAGTACAAATACCCTACAACGAACAGTACAAATACCATACAATGAACAGTACAAATACCATACAACGAACAGTATAAATACCATACAACGAAAAGTACAAATACCATACAACGAATAGTATAAATACCATACAATGTATAGTACAAATACCATACAACGAACAGTACAAAAACCATACAACGAACAGTACAAATACCATACAACTAACAGTACAAATACCATACAATGAACAGTACAAATACCATACAACGAACAGTATAAATACCATACAACGAACAGTACAAATACCCTACAACGAACAGTACAAATACCATACAACGAACAGTACAAATATCATACAATGAACAGTACAAATACCATACAATGAACAGTACAAATACCATACAATAAACAGTAAAAATAGCATACAATGAACAGTACAAATACCATACAATGAACAGTACAAATACCATACAATGAACAGTACAAATACCATACAATAAACAGTACAAATATCATACACTGAACAGTACAAATACCATACAATGAACAGTACAAATACCATACAATAAACAGTACAAATAGCATACAATGAACTGTACAAAATTTGAGAAGGAAAAATAAAAATAAAATCGAAAGTCTGAGAAATCGTAAAAGTTTTATGAGAAGGTGTATGTATGTAGAATAATTTATTTATTTATTTAATTAACGACACAACAGTGTCTTTATATACAAATGAACATGTGACAGGTTATAAATTACTTAAAATTATTGACAAATAATACAACTTTATCTTAAACTAACATGAAGATACAAAAAGCAGTAGAATAAATTACAGTCATCGTTTTAAAATTATTTAATCATCTTTGAGAATTTTGTGGGAATTTTATGGATATATATTGAGATATAGAAAACACATGGCCTCATTAGTGGGACGAGATGCAAGTTGCTTTGCAGAATTAAAAGCTTAACACGTGCTGATGCAGGGTTACTCAACTCCAGAGGCAAAATATTGTCCTTAATATTTGGTTTGTATTACGTTATTTATATTAATAAAGGAGAGCTGTAACTAGTACACATTGCTTCTAAACACTTTAATATCTCTATAAATATAATAAATACTGGGTTCAGATTTTAGGTATTCCTCCGTAATATATTTATGCATTGAATGAATAAAATAATATTAATAATAATTAGCACTTATCGGCCACATCAGAGATATTTTGTGAAAATCGGGAATAAATTCACCGATACAATCAAACGTGTGCCAGTGTGTGACGTAGGTATATTCATTCTAAAAAAACCGCTATAGGTGAGGAATCGACGCTATTCACGTCTCACTCTCACTCTACTTCGGTATATGGGAACGCAAGAAATAGAATCTCAGTTCGGAGTTGTGTTTCTTCCTTCGAGGTATAACATACACAGTATTAGTGTTTCCGTCCCGTCAGTAGCTTTCGGGCATCCATTTGAAGTGGTCTCTTCACCCGTTTTGTGAACGTCGGCCGATGTTTTTTTCATGTTTTCAGTAATTAAATTTCAATTATTGTCACTTTTGACTTCAAATTTAATTAATTTAAGCGATTGGCTATGAACATTCTTATTTTTCCGATTTTAAATCGCTCATTTTTACATGTGTATTGAATACACAGCACCGGAATGGGCGGATTTTTTTAGAACAGGAAGGGAAAGGTTAAGGAAGCTTTCTTGGAAATAAGTGTGTTATGTATTAATGTGTCAAATTTCGCGAATTTTATAGGTAAACCACGACTTTTTTTATGTAAAAAGTTGTTCGCGACAACAAACAAATTGGCCACCCCTGGTATATAACATACTATATATTTAACGTTTCGGGAAAGTTTTGGGCGCCTGATATCTGCGTACACGCAAGCCACGCGAACAATCTGTCGCGTCGCGTGCCGCATTAAGGCGCAAAAACATATGAAACCGTGAAACTGTGGCTCTCAATGTATGGAACAGTTCACGTGGAGGGGAACTGAATGTTTATGTTATCAATGGGGTGACATAAGTGAGAGATGTGAGTTTAAGGCTGATGTGTTAAGTAAGACGAAGAAGAGGACTCTGAGATGTTTTAGATATGTACTCGTAGAAAGAATGAATGAAGACTGACAAAACAAATATACGAGTATAGTGCAAATGTTAGTAAAGGGTCTTTCAAATTGAGCGGTTTTTTTTTAAATTCTTGGATAAAACACAGATGGCGTCGCGAACTTGCCTGGGTCTTGTGACCTTTGAGAAGTGTAATGTATGAAATTTATAAAAATGGAGTCGTATACAATACAACAACGCGTTCAAATTGTTGAATTATTTTAATATGTATTGTAATCTCCAGAAACTATGATGTTAATTGGCCACCAAGATCATGTGATCTGGCATTGTTGGACTATTTTCTCTGGGGTTGCGTGAAAAGCCAGGTCTATAAGAATGCCCCCCGATCAATTGCTGAGCTGAAGGACGAAATTATTCGCGTTATTGGTGAGTTAGAACTGCAATTATGACAAAATGTCATCGAAAATTTTGACAAAAGAGTGAACATCTTTGGAGCTGCAAGGGTACTATACGAGAAGCGAAAGGTCTACAACCAGTGTATTCTCCCAGTACTTACGTATGGCTGCGAGACATGGACGCTTACAGCAAAAGATCATACAAAAGCTCCAGACCGCCCAAAGAAGTATGGAGAGATGCATGTTGGGATACACTAAAAGAGACCGTAAACGAAGTATCTGGATTCGCAATATAACAAAGGTAGAAGACGTAATAGCGGTGTGCAAGAAAATGAAGTGGCAATGGGCAGGACACGTAGCCAGAATGTCAGACTCCCGATGGACATCCGAAATAATCCGATGGTACCAAGAGGCATAAAGAGGCTCAGAAGAAGACCGAAGGTCGCTGGATAGATGAAATCAGGAAGCATGGCAGCATCACATGCCATCAACGAGCAAATAACCGAACTATTTGGAACTATGATGGGGTGTATCTCGACCGGGGGGATGTCATGAGATGAGCTCAGACCTTTTGATAGCTTCTCTTTTAAATATATTTTCTGCAGTTTATCTTGAGATGTACGTGCGATTTCGAAGTGTAATTATATAAGTGTATGTAACATAGTATGTTATGAAGTGGCAATGGGCAGGACATATAGCCAGAATGTCAGACTCCCGATGGACATTCGAAATAATCCAATGGTGTCCAAGAGGCATAAAGAGTCCCAGAAGAAGACCGAAGATACGCAGGATAGATGAAATCAGGAAGCATGGCAGCATCACATGGCATCAATGAGCAAAAAACCAAACTATCTGGAGTCAACTTGGGGAGACCTTCATTCAGCAGTGGAACGACCTTGGTTGACAATTATAATGATGATGACATACTATGTTACTGTCAATAAACCTATATTTATTTATTTTTTAGATGACATGATAGTGTTAGCGGAGATAAATATGTATTATCTGTAGAAAATCATTTTAATTCAAGAAGGCTTAAATAATTGTCCAGTATAGTTTGTGAATCAACAATAAGTTTGCTCGACCCGAAAGCTGCGAAGCCAAGATCATTTTTCGATCGGCGCGCTCGACTATAAGCCCTCATAACTTTTCGAATTTTCAAGATTTTTGAAAATTTCTTACTGGAAATGATTCAGAAAGGATTATCTTCTATATAAATAAAAATGTAAATGTTCGTTAATACAAAATCTCTAATCTCCGAAAGTTCTTCCCCGATTGCTTTGAAATTTTGACAAAAGGTTGCATTCGTATACAAGCATGTTTATATAATTTTTTTTTATATACAGTTGTATATAAAAAAGTATATAAAACAGACGAAATAATGGGAGCACCCCCTGCAGCGACCCACGCAAGCTAAACAATTCTCATTGACAGTTATGTGACATTGTATTTTCGACGTTTCGGATTCTTTCATTTCGTTTTTTAATTGTTTTTTTTTTATTTTTCATTGCGTTGAAATTTTAACATAAGCTTGCATTCTAATACGCGCCTGTTTATATATACTTTTTATATACAGTCGTATATAAAAAATATATATAAAGCAGACGATATAATGGGAGCGCCCTCTGCAGAAATACACGCAAACTAAATATTTCTCATTGACAGGTGTGTGTGACATAGCTTTTTCGACGTTTCGGATTCTTTCATTTCGTTTTCTAACAGTTTTTTTTATATTTTTCAATGCAAATGGCAGTGGATTTGTGATGTGTCGATTGATTTCCATTCAAATTCAAATTATATCGTGTAATGCATTGGAATTGATCCCGCAACACTAAACATTGCTCATTTACAGGTTATGTCGTGTAAGCAAACGAGCGAAACAGACAAATAATAGCTCAAATACAGCTGCGAGCACGGCGATCGCGTTCTGCAGCTTCAGAACTGCTTCGTTCTCAACAGAATGAACGCGACAGGCTGAGAGTGGCTGGAAGACGTCAGTAGGAAAATCAAAAGTATCTTTTTTTATATAGAATTTAATTTTGACTCTATGTTTATATTTCAAAATCTATCAAATCGTATGTAGAAATGGAGATTTTTTTTTAATTAGTTCCAATTATCTATTTGTTTTCCCTTATTATTTAATTAGTTACAATTATCTCTCTGTCTTCCCTTAACATTTAATTAGTTACAATTAAATCTTTGTCTTCCCTTAACATTTAATTAGTTACAATACGAATACGAGAATTGAATTTTGAATACAAGAGAGCGAGAGAGGAATACTTGGATTCTCTCCGAAAGTAATTCGAAATTTGAATCTCGGTGGGTCCGTGATAAATGAAAAGATGGAAACCATACTGAACGAATTTTAAATACCTAGCTTACAATTTTTGAACCGGTATAAAAGGGGACGATGTATAAATGATATATATAAACAAATTTTACATTTATGAATATGTATTTTCATAAATGTAGAATTTGTTTTACTTCCGTGAATATTTCACGGGTTGCAACTAGTAGTTTGTGAATCAACAAAATGTTTGCTATTTTGCCTGTAAGCCATTTGTATACATTTTAACATTAAAATTGTTAAAAAATCGTTTTATTAAACGAGTATTGACTCATATTGAATAACTGCAAAGCGACTGCATTGATTTGGTGACACGGACCATTCTAGTGTGGGCGAATTGTCTTTAAAAAAGAAAAGAAAAAAACGTTTGCGTAGATATCTTTAAACACTTAAAGAATAAAATCCAAGCATGTTCATTAAAAAATATTTTATTCGAACTTTGGTATCGAGTTGCAGGTGTTTGTTTTTACTGACGATTCTTCGATATTTTAACAACATGTAAACACCTGCGTTTTCCTTAACTCGGCATTTCCAGAATTAAGTTTAGCAAACGCTGAGTAAAAGAAAACGCAATGACTGCGGAACTAAAAATAAAATCCAGAAGATCGATTGCGATAGAACTGTTGGAAAAATAAAACGACGACAATTTCGCGTTCGCTGTGTACTCCCGTGTGGCGCACGTATCAACTGGAAGGCTATTTACTACTACAAAACTGTACAGAGTACACTGTCAGACGATCGATAGTTCAGTAAACGAGGTTAATGTTAAACCTGGGGAGGTCAAATTGTAGATCAGAGTTTAAGACTAGGTTCAAGTCTGAATCGATGGATATTTTAAACGTAGATATTGGTGAGTTCTTTTCAGGGATTTCCACAATCTTAGCTCGTAACTGGAATACAGGTTATTCCACCCCATCTAGTTACTGTTTTCGCACGTACTTGGACGGGCTGGGCTTTCCAGCTAGTTACTGTTTAAGCACGTACTTAAACGGGCTTTCTATTTAGATAAAGTTTTCGCACGTACTTGGACTGTCTTCTCAGCCAGTTACTGTTTTCGCATGTACTTAGACGGGCTTTCCAGCCAGTTTCTGTTTTCGCACGTACTTGGACGGGCTTTCTATCTAGTTACTGTTTTCGCACATACTTGGACGGGCTTTCTATCTAGTTACTGTTTTCGCACATACTTAGACGGGCGTTCCAGCTAGTTACTGTTTAAGCACGTACTTAAACGGACTTTCTATCTAGATAAAATTTTCGCACGTACTTGGACTGTCTTCTCAGCAAGTTACTGTTTTCGCATGTACTTGGACGGGCTTTCCAGCTAGTTTCTGTTTTCGCACGTACTAGGACGGGCTTTCTATCTAGTTACTGTTTTCGCACATACTTGGACGAGCTTTCCAGCTAGTTACTGTTTAAGCACGTACTTGGACGGGCTTTCCAGCTAGTTACTGTTTAAGCACGTACTTGAACGGGCTTTCTATCTAGATAAAGTGTTCGCACGATTGTCTTCTCAGCCAGTTACTGTTTTCGCATGTACTTGGACGGGCATTCCAGCTAGTTTCTGTTTTCGCACGTACTAGGACGGGCTTTCTATCTAGTTACTGTTTTCGCACATACTTGGACGAGCTTTCCAGCTAGTTACTGTCTAAGCACGTACTCGGACGTGCTTTCCAGCTAGTTACTGTTTTCGCACATACTTGGACGGGCTTTCTATCTAGTTACTGTTTTCGCACATACTTAGACGGGCGTTCCAGCTAGTTACTGTTTAAGCACGTACTTAAACGGACTTTCTATCTAGATAAAATTTTCGCACGTACTTGGACTGTCTTCTCAGCAAGTTACTGTTTTTGCATGTACTTGGACGGGCTTTCCAGCTAGTTTCTGTTTTCGCACGTACTAGGACGGGCTTTCTATCTAGTTACTGTTTTCGCACATACTTGGACGAGCTTTCCAGCTAGTTACTGTTTAAGCACGTACTTGGACGGGCTTTCCAGCTAGTTACTGTTTAAGCACGTACTTGAACGGGCTTTCTATCTAGATAAAGTGTTCGCACGATTGTCTTCTCAGCCAGTTACTGTTTTCGCATGTACTTGGACGGGCATTCCAGCTAGTTTCTGTTTTCGCACGTACTAGGACGGGCTTTCTATCTAGTTACTGTTTTCGCACATACTTGGACGAGCTTTCCAGCTAGTTACTGTTTAAGCACGTACTCGGACGTGCTTTCCAGCTAGGTACAGTTTAAGCACATACTTGGACGGGCTTTCTATCTAGACAAGGTATTCGCACGTACTTTGTTGGTATTCTCAGCCAGTTACTGTTTTCGCACGTACCTGGACGAGTTTTCCAGCTAGTTACTGTTTTTGCACATTATTGGACGAGCTTTCCAGCTAATTATTGTTTTCGCACGAACATGGACGGAATTTCCAGCTAGTTACTGTTTAAGAACGTTCTTGGAAGGGCTTTCTATCTAGATAAAGTTTTCGTACGTACTTGGACGGTCTTCTCAGCGTGTTACTGTTTTCGCACGTACTTAGACGGGATTTCCAGCTTATTATTGTTTCCACACGTACTTGAGCGGGATTTAAATCTAGTTACTGTTTTCGTACGTACTTGGACGGGCTTTCCAGATAGTTACTGTTCTCGCACGTATTTTGACGGGCTTACCAGCTAGTTAACCAATAAAATGTAAGCTGTGCAAAATATATATTGTATGGAAAATGCTAATGTCTACATAGATCTCGTTAGTATGTATGTACTTCTCGTCTTAATGCCAAGTAAAAATATGCCGTATTCAAATACAACTAAACAAATTAACAAATATTTTGAATACTTGCGCGATTTTTTTTATCGATTCCAATAATGTTTGTTAAATTGAACATGGAAATCAAAACTGAAAGGAGTTGAATAGATGCTGTAGAAGTGCTGCACTGAGAAGAATACTTGTTAAGAAGTGATCACTATAGTTCGGAAATTCTAAGATGAGTCCTGTGACAGCTCACAAATTTGCCCCAATACAACCTTATGTAATGTATTTACCTAAATAACTTGATATTTATTAGAATTGAGGCGTATATTAAAGTTGATAAAATAATTAAAATTACTGAACATCGTTACAAGGTTGTATTGGGGCAAATTTGTGAGCTGTCACAGGACTCATCCTAGAATTTCCGAACTAAAGTGTGTTTTTATTAAGTGATCAATAGCGTGTTATTTTGGAATGATTAGTTTTGTGGTGTTATAAAGCGATCAATATTGCATTGTTATGAAACGAACAACAGTGATATCATGAAGCGATCACGAGTGTGTTGAAGTGATCAACAGTGATGTTATGAAGTGATCAACAGTGATGTTATGAAGCGATCAACAATGATGTTATGAAGCGATCATTAATGTGGGGTTATGAAGCGATCACTAGTGTGTTATTATGAAGTGATCAAAATTGATGTTATGAAGCGATCATAAGTGAGGGGTTTTGAAGTGATCACTACTGTATTGTTATGAAGCGATCACTAGTGTGTTGTTATGAAGTGATCAACAGTGATGTTATGAAGCGATCATTAGTGTAGGGTTCCGAAGTGATCACTAGTGTGCTGTTATGAAGTGATCACTAGTTGGTTGTTATAAAGTAATCACCACAAGTGTTTTTTTATGAAGTGATTACAAGTGTTAGTTATGAAGTGATCAGAAGTGTGTTTTTATGAATGATTACTAGTGTGCTGTTATGAAGTGACCGCTAGTGTGTTACTTTAAGTGAAGTTACTATGAATGATCAATAGTGTGCTGTTACGAAGCGCATCATAAGTATGTTGTTATGAAGGGATCACTTGTTCGCTATTAGAAAGAAATCACTGGTGTGATCAAAAGTGTAGTGTTACTAAGTTATTACTATGGTGTTACTATGAAGTGATCACTAGTGCACTGTTATGAAATGATTACTAGTGTAATGTTATCAAGTGATCACTAGGTTTTAATCATGAATTGATCACTAGTGTTACTATGAAGTTATCACTAGTGATCATGTACTTCAAATAACGGCATAAGGAGAACTCACCTAATGAAACCAGTCATAAAAACCTTGCATATATTTTAAATTAAATATAGTAAGGAGAAAAAAAACTACTTGAGTTATTATCTGAAACTCCTCGTTGGAAGACGATAATTTTACCGCTTGGCAACGCAGATCTCCGGTGTGTAATTTATATTTATGACATTGCGTTTTATGATATTTTGCGCTGCCGTGCGACTCGGGAGACGCCGTTTACCGTCCATTAGCGAGTCTCGATTAGGACAGCACAATTCAACCTTCCAATAAACAAAGTCCAACGTCTAAGGACATGGATCTCCGCAAAGACTGGTAATAGACTGTAAATTATAGCTACCTGCTGACACAGTAAAAATCTAAAGAAGATAATAGTAACAACCTAACAAGACGATAGTAAAAATCTAACAAGATGATAGTAAAAATCTAATAAGATGATAGTGAAAATCTAATAAGATGATAGTAAAAATCGAACAAGATGATAGTAAAAATCTAACAAGATGATAGTGAAAATCTAATAAGATGATAGTAAAAATCTAACAAGATGATAGTGAAAATCTAATAAGATGATAGTGAAAATCTAATAAGATGATAGTGAAAACCTAATAAGATGATAGTGAAAATCTAACAAGATGATAGTGAAAATCTAACAAGATGATAGTGAAAATCTAACAAGATGATGGTGAATATCTAATTAGATGATAGTAAAAATCTAATAAGATGATAGTAAAAATCTAACAAGATGTTAGTGAAAATCTAATAAGATGATAGTGAAAATCTAACAAGATGATAGTGAAAATCTAACAAGATGATAGTGAAAATCTAACAAGATGATAGTGAAAATCTAACAAATTTATAGTGAAAATATAATGAGATGGTAGTAAAAATCTAATAAGAATGATGATAGTGAAAATCTAATAAGATGATAGTAAAAATCTAACAAATTTATAGTGAAAATATAATGAGATGGTAGTTAAAATCTAATAAGAATGATGATAGTGAAAATCTAACAAATTTATAGTGAAAATATAATTAGATGGTAGTAAAAATCTAATAAGAATGATGATAGTGAAAATCTAATAAGATGATAGTAAAAATCTAACAAATTTATAGTGAAAATATAATGAGATGGTAGTTAAAATCTAATAAGAATGATGATAGTGAAAATCTAACAAATTTATAGTGAAAATATAATGAGATGGTAGTAAAAATCTAATAAGAATGATGATAGTGAAAATCTAATAAGATGATAATAAAAATCTAACAAATTTATAGTGAAAATATAATGAGATGGTAGTTTAAATCTAATAAGAATGATGATAGTAAAAATCTAACAAATTTATAGTGAAAATATAATGAGATGGTAGTAAAAATCTAATAAGAATGATGATAGTGAAAATCTAATAAGATGATAATAAAAATCTTCTTTTTATTCCTCTTGCTTTAGTTCGTATGACCTGTTTGTGACGGCTAGCTGTCCTGAGATGATGCCGTCCAGCTGTCCTTCCACCTATTCGAGGGCCTTCCTGGTAATCTCCTGCTGTTAGGGTTTTCAGTCTTAGCGATTCTTGCCAGTCTTATATCCTCCATGCGGTCCACATGATCCCTCCAGAAGCGTCTTCTGTTTCTTCCCACCTCACTATGTCTTCAACAAGACAGACATACCTTATCGTTTCATTTCTGATTCGATCTCTGAGAGTTCTGCCTGCGATGGAGCGTAGGGTTCTCATTTCTGCCACTCTGAGAAGGTTTTTTGTCCTGTTGGTATCGGCTCTCGCTTCTATCCCATATGTCATGATGGGGCGGACGCATGTCTTATATATCCTGACCTTACTTTCTGTTAGCATGTGCTTGTTTCTCCATATAGTGTCCCGCAGGCAGCCAGACAAAGCTGTCGCGGGAAATAAAAATCGAAAAAAATAATAGTTGAAATCTAATAATTTGATAAATAAAAATCTAACAAGATGATAGTAATCTAACAAGATGATAGTAAAAATCGAATAAGATAATAATAGTAACAATCTAATAAGAGTATAGTAAAAATCTAACAAGATGATAGTAATCTAAAAAGATGATAATAACAATCTAACAAGCTAGTAAAAATCTAAGAAGATTACAATAAAAATCTAAGAAGATGATAATAAAAACCTGACAAGATGATAGTAATCTAAAAAGATGATAATAACAATCTAACAAGCTAGTAAAAATCTAAGAAGATTACAAAAAAAATCTAAGAAGATGATAATAAAAACCTGACAAGATGATAGTAATCTAAAAAGATGATAACAATCTAAAAAGCTAGTAAAAATCTAAGAAGATTACAATAAAAATCTAAGAAGATGATAATAAAAACCTGACAAGATGATAGTAATAATATTGTCTGATAACAATGATGATAATAATATTGTCTGATAACAATCTAAAAAGCTAGTATTGATAACAATCTAAAAAGCTAGTATAATAAAAATCTAAGAAGATTACAATAAAAATCTAAGAAGATGATAATAAAAACCTGACAAGATGATAGTAATCTAAAAAGATGATAACAATCTAAAAAGCTAGTAAAAATCTAAGAAGATTACAATAAAAATCTAAGAAGATTACAATAAAAATCTAAGAAGATGATAGTAATCTAAAAAGATGATAACAATCTAAAAAGCTAGTAAAAATCTAAGAAGATTACAATAAAAATCTAAGAAGATGATAATAAAAATCTACTAAGATAATAGTAAATATCCAATAAGATGATTCACATAATAATAATGTTATATTTAATCGATGATTTACAGCAATTAAAATATATGCGAAATATTCCAGTAGAATAAACGTTTGAGAACCCCAGCTCTAATGTAATGTATTTAATTATATTTTCGTTGTATACAGTAACATAACATATATAAACTGACGGGTTTATTACTGCTTTTTTTTATTTAACAGAATACTTACAGGAAATGAATTAGGATTTTCTCACAAAACGTATCATTTATATTAATACCACACGGATTGAAATGTTAATTACCAGTGTTCATCTCATGCACAGTTCCGTCTTGTCAGCAGGTCAGTGAAATAAATTACTAGTTATATAAAATACATAGGAAAAAAACCTTCCTTACTCAGTCAATTCAGCCACAATCCACAGTCCTAAACTCTTACAGTGTTGAACTTAATATGTCCAGATAAAACAGCCGATATACTATATGTTAGTACTGCTATACAAAATCATTCACTCAGTGATTGATGCACCTCACTTACTTGCAAGCATTTCATTTCGTATTCCCACTAGATCCACAAGACAGCTCAATCCCTTTTATACCGAAAACTGCTATACTAATTATAAAATCAACTCCTCTATAATTCGTATGCAAAGACTTGGAAACGAGTTTTGCAACAATTTAGATGTTTTTAATATTAGGTCCCCACATACGAAACCGGCGTTTTGCCGTACTGGCAACTTTGATCTCAAATATCTTCTCTTTGGTTAGGAATTCCAAATTCAAATTTATACAGCTATTTACTCAAGTATTTGTGTTTCGAAAATTATAATTCATTTGTTTTTTCCTCAATTGTTTTTTTTCTTTGCGTCACTCAGTTTACAAAATGGAAAACTTGAAATATCGCGTTATTTACGAGTACGAGTTCCACCGTGGCACCAGTGCTGCAGAAACGGCTCGAAGGATTAATGATGTGTATGGCGACGGTGCCGCAAAAGAAAACACAGTGCGTTTTTGGTTCCAACGTTTTCGTTCTGGAAATTTCGACCTGCAGAACAAGCCCCGTGGACGGCCGGAGACCAAAGTTGATAATGAAGAATTGAAGGCTATTGTGGAAGCGGATCCATCGCAAACCACGTCCGAGTTAGCTGCAGGCTGCGGTGTTAGTGATAAAACTGTTTTAATCCACTTGAAGCAAATTGGGAAGGTGAAAAAGCTTGAAAGGTGGGTACCTCACGAATTGAGTGAAGCAAATCAACAAACGCGCGTTGACTGCTGCGTTGCATTACTCAACCGGCACAATAATGAAGGGATTTTGGATCGAATCATTACCTGTGATGAAAAGTGGATCCTGTATGATAATCGGAAGCGCTCATCGCAATGGCTGAACCCTGCCGAACCAGCCAAACCATGCCCCAAGCGAAAATTGACTCCAAAAAAGTTACTTGTGAGCGTTTGGTGGACTAGTGCTGGTGTCGTTCACTACAGCTTTCTTAAATCTGGCCAGACGATTACGGCAGATGTTTATTGTCAGCAACTGCAAACCATGATGGAAAAGCTAGCTGCTAAACAACCGAGGCTGGTTAATCGCTCTAGGCCACTGCTGCTTCATGATAACGCTAGACCACACACTGCACAACAGACGGCTACCAAATTAGAAGAGCTTCAATTGGAATGTCTAAGACATCCACCGTACTCTCCGGACCTTGCCCCGACAGATTACTATTTTTTTCGAAATTTGGATAACTTCTTGCAAGGGAAAAAATTCAACTCCGATGGGGCAGTCCAAACCGACTTCAAAGATTTTATTGATTCCCGTCTGAATGGTTTTTTTAGTAAAGGGATCGATGAACTACCTATGAGATGGCAAAAGTGCATAGATAGCAATGGTACATACTTTGATTAAATAAATATATTATATTAAAAAAAAATCAACTTTATGTTCCTCCCAAACAAAACGCCAATTTCACATGTAAGGACTCAATATAAGTATATATAGTATTCACCAGAATATCACAACAATATTTAGAAATAGCTACTAACTTGGTGCTCTCCTTTATTAATATTAGGTCCTTACATATGAAATTGGCGTTTTGTTTGGGAGGAACATAAAGTTGATTTTTTTTAATATAATATATGTATTTAATCAAAGTATGTACCATTGCTATCTATGCACTTTTGCCATCTCATAGGTAGTTCATCGATCCCTTTACTAAAAAAACCATTCGGACGGGAATCAATAAAATCTTTGAAGTCGGTTTGGACTGCCCCATCGGAGTTGAATTTTTTCCCTTGCAAGAAGTTATCCAAATTTCGAAAAAAATAGTAATCTGTCGGGGCAAGGTCCGGAGAGTACGGTGGATGTCTTAGACATTCCAATTGAAGCTCTTCTAATTTGGTAGCCGTCTGTTGTGCAGTGTGTGGTCTAGCGTTATCATGAAGCAGCAGTGGCCTAGAGCGATTAACCAGCCTCGGTTGTTTAGCAGCTAGCTTTTCCATCATGGTTTGCAGTTGCTGACAATAGACATCTGCCGTAATCATCTGGCCAGATTTAAGAAAGCTGTAGTGAACGACACCAGCAATAGTCCACCAAACGCTCACAAGTAACTTTTTTGGAGTCAATTTTCGCTTGGGGCATGGTTTGGCTGGTTCGGCAGGGTTCAGCCATTGCGATGAGCGCTTCCGATTATCATACAGGATCCACTTTTCATCACAGGTAATGATTCGATTCAAAATCCCTTCATTATTGTGCCGGTTGAGTAATGCAACGCAGCAGTCAACGCGCGTTTGTTGATTTGCTTCACTCAATTCGTGAGGTACCCACCTTTCAAGCTTTTTCACCTTCCCAATTTGCTTCAAGTGGATTAAAACAGTTTTATCACTAACACCGCAGCCTGCAGCTAACTCGGACGTGGTTTGCGATGGATCCGCTTCCACAATAGCCTTCAATTCTTCATTATCAACTTTGGTCTCCGGCCGTCCACGGGGCTTGTTCTGCTGGTCGAAATTTCCAGAACGAAAACGTTGGAACCAAAAACGCACTGTGTTTTCTTTTGCGGCACCGTCGCCATACACATCATTAATCCTTCGAGCCGTTTCTGCAGCACTGGTGCCACGGTGGAACTCGTACTCGTAAATAACGCGATATTTCAAGTTTTCCATTTTGTAAACTGAGTGACGCAAAGAAAAAAAACAATTGAGGAAAAAACAAATGAATTATAATTTTCGAAACACAAATACTTGAGTAAATAGCTGTATAAATTTGAATTTGGAATTCCTAACCAAAGAGAAGATATTTGAGATCAAAGTTGCCAGTACGGCAAAACGCCAATTTCATATGTAAGGACCTAATATAAATAACGTAATATAAACAAAACATTAAGGACAATACTTTGCCTCTGGAGTTGAGTAACCCTGCATCAACATGTAGGAAGGTTTCGATTCTGCAAAGCAACTTGCATCTCGTGAGGCCATGTGTTTTCTATATCTCAATAGCTATCCATTAAATTTCCACAAAATTCTCAAATAATCCAATATTTGTTCTATGTAAGCGTTTTTCCACTAAAAACAAATCTAAGTTCTTTACCACTATAAAATAAATCTCCGACAATTACGTAAGTCTGCTTGGTGAAGTTTGGTAATATTTTGTGGTATACATACATAACATATATTGAAATTAAATATACAAATAATTTTAAAACAACGAATGTAATTTATTATTACTACTGATTTTTGTATCTTCATGTTAGTTTAAGATAAAGTTTTGTATTATTTGTCAATAATTTTAGGTACTTGTATAACCTGTCACATGTTCATTTGTATATAAAGACACTGTTGTGTCGTTAATTAAATAAATAAATAATGCAACAATTAGGTAAAACAGTGAATAGTTTGATGGATATTTGTAGTACACATTTCGTCGGGTTTAGAAGAGTCCTGCTTGGCTTTTGATCGACAAACTGGTTTATTCGATTTTAATTTGGTAACGAGTTTCCCAATCAAAAGATTTTTTGTAATTTGCCCTTTCATTGCCCTTGAGAGATTTAATTTATTTTGACTAAATTTACTTGTGTGTTCGATTTTATTTACAATTTATTTTATTTTTATTTATTTATGGACAATATTATAACTACATAATTTATGAAAAATAAAATAGGTAATTTAAAGTGACACACAAATTATAAAGGGTGGCTCCGAATGCTGGACGATGTATAACTCTTACTCTAGGCACCTAGAAACTGCTGAAATGCGCATGCTAAGATGGTCAGCTGGTGTGGCCCTAAGAGACAAAATAAAAAGCTCACGCATTCGTGGAAGCCTAGGTGTTACAGACAATAACAGTAAAATGGAGGAGAGGCGATTGAGATGGTATGGGCACGTTGGACGCAGAGCACCCGATCACATTGTGAACCAGGCAATCACCATGGATCTTCCTCGAATAACAACCAGAGGAAGATCAAAGAATTCATGGGTGGTGCAAAAAGATAACCTGATGCAGAGGCACGGCCTGGGGGACGTAGTCCGGGACAGAAGAGCATACAAATACAACCTGAGGACAAGGAGAGCTGACCCCAACAGTTCTCGCAGACAGTGAGTTGGGATGGAGCCAGGGAGAAGAAGACACAAATTATAAAGGGTCTTTCAAATTGAGCGTTTTTTTTTTATTCTTCGGTAAAACAAAGATGGCGTCGCGAACTTGCCTGGGTCCTGTGACATTTGAGAAGTGTAATGTATGACATTTATAAAAATGGAGTCTTATATAATACAACAAAGAGTTCAAATTGTTGAATTATTTTATGTATCGTAATCTCCGGAAACGATGATGTTAATTGGTCACCAAGATCATGTGATCTGACACCGTTGGGACTATTGCCAGGCCTATAAGAATGACCCCCGATCAATTCCTGAGCTGAAGGACGAAATTATTCGCGTTATCGGTGAGAGAACCGCAATTATGCCAAAATGTCATCGAAAATTTTGACAAAATAGTGGACATCTGTGGAACTGCAAGAGGTAGACATTTGGCGGATATTGTTATTGTGTTTAAATGTCATACATTATACTATACTTCAATGGCTTCCCAAATTGTTGATTATACAATAAACCGTTGCAAACTCTTATCAACTTAGTAAACAGTGAGAGAAAAGAGATGAAGACATCTCTTTCACCAAAATTAGTATATTGAGGGTCCAACACTACCTTGTGTGTTTAGTGAAGTATCTATCTGTCAAGTTTTAAAGTCTCCCAAATTGTTGATTATACAATAAACCGTTGCAAACTCTCATCAACTTAGTAAACAGTGAGAGAAAAGAGATGAAGACGTCTCTTTCATCAAAATTAGTATATTGAGGGTCCGACACTACCTTGTGTGTTTAGTGAAGTATCTATCTGTCAAGTTTTAAAGTCTCCCAAATTGTTGATTATACAATAAACCGTTGCAAACTCTCATCAACTTAGTAAACAGTGAGAGAAAAGAGATGAAGACGTCTCTTTCATCAAAATTAGTATATTGAGGGTCCGACACTACCTTGTGTGTTTAGTGAAGTATCTATCTGTCAAGTTTTAAAGTCTCCTAAATTGTTGATTATACAATAAACCGTTGCAAACTCTCATCAACTTAGTAAACAGTGAGAGAAAAGAGATGAAGACATATATTTCATCAAAATTAGTATATTGAGGGTCCGACACTACCTTGTGTGTTTAGTGAAGCATCTATCTGTCAAGTTTTAAAGTCTCCCAAATTGTTGATTATACAATAAACCGTTGCGAATTCTCATCGACTTAGTAAACAGTGAGAGAAAAGAAATGAAGACATCTGGTTCACCAAAATTAGTATATTGAGGGTTCAAAAGCCGCCAAATACGAGTATCTTAGATACATTAGCACTAGGGAGGAACGAGGTCTATATGACATTCCATCCCATAAATATATTTATTTAACACTTTTATTGCAAATACAATCTAGCGGGCTTATTGCCAGGCGACAATATCTTCCAACCAACCAGACAAAAGTAAATGAAGCAAGTTACGCGGTCGCATAAATCATTCAAATGACCATCCATCCCCACGAAATCCATAAACGCATACGTGAGCATATGCCCACGAACCCCACAAAGACGGACAATCACCCGAACATTCGTTTTCATATAAAGTGAGATATAATCAATCAAAAGGAAAGGAAGGGATGGTGGAGAGGAAAGGAAAAGAAAAATTAGGAATGAAATAATATTGTACCTTCGGTCAATTGAAATCGATGAAATCGAACTCTTGTGTACTGATTGGCCAGTTTCTAGTATTAGTGTGTCACCGTGTCAAAAAAATAGTGTCACCATGATCGAAGGGTATGTTGGTTCTAGAAATGTACAGTTTACATTGAATACAGTGGATCAATTAGTGATAGAAAAAGTTTCTTTGATAAACTCTGATGAAGAGTGGAGCAGAATATGTAGCCATGTGAAAGACATAGAGTCGGAATATTGGGAAAGAGAAATCATGTTTGACCATATATGGTGAGTGAAAAGCACAATTTCATAATAAGTTGAAGTGAAGCGAGTGATAGAGATTCATTATCAGACTGTGAATAATTTTATTTGCGAAATAAAATGAGACTGTTTCTTTTCTAAATTTATTTATGTATAATAAATTAAGTTCTTTTTGTATTTTTATGTTGTATTGTTATGTTTAATAACATTTATATACTGTGCTTCTTAACCAATACGTTTCTAAAAAACAAATAAACATTTTTTTTAACCTGGCGAGTTATTGCCATGTGGCAATCTTGTGGCGGTCGTCGCACACTCGGACCACTGTGGGCATCCATACAGACGGTCAATGACCGATGAAGCGACCTTTGCATTCCTCGACAAATCTAAATAAACAAGTCCAAAGTTCACACGCCGGCCATTCAACCCATAGCCCGGAGCGGACCGCATTCCATACTAGAGCGAGAACGCACCACGCTTGTCTCGCCAGTTCCGTATTTGAATGATACCTACATACAACATTAATCGTTTTTGCATCCGCAGGAACGAGACGTAGGCATATCGCGAGCGCATTCCCGCGCACATTCTAAAATGATATAAATACGTACGTTTACCAAATAAATCACTCTCTCTTTCCGCATTGCGATCTAACGAGTTTTATTTATCAACAAATCATCATCATCTCTTCCCTTAAGGACTAGCTCCTAAAGTCTCTTTCAACCAACCATTCTTCTTCTTCACGTGTCCTGCCGGGTCCCCCCGACGTTGACGACCATCTGAGAGAAAGCTTCCCTGTCCTGGGCGGCGCGAAACAGCTCCCCCACAGTTCTGACGTCGGTCCATTGTCGGATGTTTCGAAGCCAGGAGAGCTGTCTTCTGCCGACCCCTCTGCGGCCCTCGATCTTCCCCTTCATGACGAGCTGAAGTACGGTGTATTTGTCACCTCTCATTACATGGCCAAAATATGATGTTTTACGGAGCTTAACAGTGGTGAATAGTTCTCTATTTGCATTGGCTCTACGTAGTACATCAGTGTTTGTTATCATATCGGTCCAAGATATTCTTAACATTCTACGGTGGATCCACATTTCAACCATAAAGATGTTTTTATAGGCCCTAAGTGTTAACCAGACTGGAATCATATTTAAAAAAATCTGGGTTCCAGCGGAGATCGAACCCGCAACCTCCGGATCGGCAGACAAGTGTCTTACCACCAGACCACGGAGGTCGTCATTCCTATTTCTTTAAAATTTTCCATTGTGTATTTGTAAATAAAATATAAAGTTTGTTAGAAATAAATTAAACTTCTTGTTTCTTTCAAAACTTTCATTTTCTGTATCAATAAACAAATATTTGTTCTAAGCAAAAAAAATCAACTTCTGTATTTTTAAATGAATTATAAATAAATAAATTAAATAATCTGAATATATAATAAATAAAAAAATCATGGTCACCCTTCTACACTATTCTTTCCTTACGGCGCGTGGACTCTATACTGTGTTTCCATGTTCCACACACATCTCAAAGAAAGGAACCTGAGAACCCATCTTAAAATATCAAATAAAATATATAATTGCGCAAAACAAAATGTGGTTACAAGTTACTTTCTTTGAGATGTGTGCGGAAGATGGAAACATGTGTGCTGACAATTTTTTTGACAACAGATGTGCGGCCACACACGCGCACACCTTAGAGGGAACGTTGATCACCACCATAAAGAAGTATGGAGAATATGCGAAGTATATAATTTCCTTACGGCGCGTGGACTCTACTTCAACACCTGTAAGACTATCTGACCATGGAATCTTGAGGGTACGTCTGTAGATCCATATCTCTACGGAATTATTGGAGACACGTTACTTTGTTTTAAGGTATTGTGTAATCCATTCCCGTTCTGCGAGCCTGATCGATATGCGAGTAGTGTAGCGCATGCAGACTGACTCGTTCGATCCAAACAGGTTCACAATGTTCGCTAGTTTAAGTCAGCAGCTCTCATTTGGAAATATTCATCGTCGATTTAGACCATAGTTTCCCAAACTTTTTCGTCCCGTAGACCACTTGGCGATTTTTTTGTTTTCCGTAGACCCCCTGCCTGCCTAATATTAAATTTTCCTAAACTTATTAACACTTGCCTTACTGTGCTAAAAAAATACGCTAGCCACGGTGCTGGACGCTAAACATCCAGTGAAAAATGTATGTTTTAAATTAAAATTATGCGAAATCTGCTAGGTTATTTTATGTAATAAACTTTAAAAATAATTTTATTATGTATTAAAACGTCGAATATAGTAATTAAATAAAATATAAGTCCTGGTCACTCGATATCCATCACAGGGTGGCAAGTGTTAACTTCAAATGTATTTTTGACAGCTGACACTGAAGGGTAAAGACTGAAGGGTTTAAAAAAGTCATAACTTGTTTATTTTCAATTTTGTTTATTTCAAAATCTAAATGGTCCAAGCTTTACTACCCCCAAGATACTCAACAGCGCCTACAGTACACCATTTGATTTCAACACCTAGCCAGAGATAACAACAACCTTTTGAACAACTTGATAATGAGTGATGAGGGCCATTTTCATTTAAACGGGTACATCAACAAACAAAACTGCAGATTTTGTGCAACTGAGAATCCCAGGGAATTACATCAGCATCAATTGCATCTCCTAAAATGCACCGTTTGGTGCGGTGTTATGGCATAAAGAGTTATCGGCTCCTATTTCTTTCAAAATGAGGAAGGTCAGTCAGAAAGAATCAACGGGACCCTGTATAGGACAATGATTGAATTCTTTTTACGCCCAGCGGTAATCGAAGATAATCAGAAGGTATGGTTCGATGAGAATGGAGCTATTGCGCACACTGCCAGGGCGACGATGGACCTCCTGCGAGAGATTTTCGGTGAACGGTTCAGTCTTTCAGTCCCTTTAGAAGAGCAAAACAAGTTTGGAGTTCCTTTAGACGACTGGACTATATCTTCAACAGCAATCTTCCAGCCTGTCTCAAACGGAAGGTATTTAACCAATGCATCTTACCAGTACTTAATAAAATATGGATGCGAAACTTGGACTCTTTCTGTACCAATCATACAAAAGATCCAGATAAAAACACTGCAGCATGGAGAGGTGCGTGCTAGGTTATACTATACTTGAGAAAATGTAGCATGGTTCCTGTGACAGTTCACAAATTTTTCCATCTCAAAAAGGCAATGGGTGCGAAAAAAATCAGGCAGTGGACCGGAATGTGGTTGTTATAAATTAAGTGTCCACTTTAAATAACCTGATATTACATGTTTGTCTTGTTTTTCATAAATTATGTATATGCTCGTATATAATATACAACTGCTTGTCATACTCAAAAGTAAAAAGAAATAAAATACTTGCTGAAAAGTTCATCCAAAGATGTGCGAAAACAATGACTAAATACTTGCTAATTGTTACACCCACTTACATTCCATCCTACCACGCCCCATCCCAACTGCACAGTGTCTAATCTGCAGTTGCTGCATATTAGCAATCACCATATTAATTGCCTTATTCTGACGGGGCGTCTCTCATATTTGTTTTTCTGATCTTCGCTGGAAATCCGTGATCTTTGATCCTCATTAAGATATTGCCTTTGTTCAGTGTTTATAGATTATCGTCGTTGTGTTTTTCTTCGATTTGCGTCAACAAGCTCTTATTCTGTCAATATACATCTTCCAAGCATTTTAAAATGTTTTTTTTTTTAATTTATTTCAAGTTTAAAAGTTAACAGTCGCACCGAATGTTAGTTACTAAGGCCGAGGCCACACCAAAGTGATTAGCTAGGTGCTGCGTGACTAATAAACCAGGTGATATCATGCTTGGCCACACCAAAGTGCTTCGCACAAATTCATTTGACATTTGGGAGCGGTTAAGTCAACAAACGATGCCACTCTCAAAACTAACCAATTTCATTACAACTTACCTTATATTTATTTACTTTCTGTGCAACTTCATTCCAAAGTGATTTTATTACAGGTACATTTTTGTATAATTTGCTCGATGGGTTCTACAAAGGCTCCCTTTTATATACAGCTGTTAGTAAAACTTTTTCCGTCTTGTAAAATCACTTGGTGATACAATAAAATTAACCAACACGTCTGTTCGCTAGGAGACTCACTAGGTGACTAATCGTCACGTAGCGTAGCGCGAAGCGTGCAATGTGTGGCTATTGCGATAGTATGCGGTGCGTTGATTCGCTAGGATTTGTCACCTAGCTCGCAGCGTAGCTCTAAGCACCAAGCGAGGCTCTTACCTGTGTGGCCGAGGCCTAACTTTGTCAATAATAGTGTTTTACGCATTTTATTGTAATATCACATCATCAAATCGTGTGACATTTCATGAAATAATTACCTTATTTACCAGCGCGTGTGTACTAAAATTGTACAAATGACAATGAACGTTTTATAATTTGTTATAAAAAAAAACACAAAGCAAATATTTAGTTTAAAATATAAACGGCCTAATTTAATATTGTAAGTATCTAACTTTAAATTGCCGACTTATTTTACTTATGATAGATAGCGTGTGTTTCGAAATTGGTATAATCACGTTACACAGTAGCTTCTGCAAGTACCATATGTTTTGTTTAATTTTCACTTCACGGTCACAGTATATTTTGTTTCATTTTATGAGTCACGGCATAAGGCAAATTTAATAATAGATACAATTCAAACTAACAGTATGCAAAAACCCAGTACATACATATCTAAACGTCGTTTAATTATTGTCGGACTTTTTTATATTTTTTTTATTTAATCTGGCGAAGTTTATTGCCATGTAGCAAACTTTTCCAACCAACCAGAAAGATGTTTTAATGGTCTGTAAGTGAAAATCTGACTGGAATCCCATTTACAAAAAAATCAGGGTTCCAGCTGAGATTGAACCCGCAACCTCCGGATGGGCAGACAAGCGTCTTACCACCAGGCCACGGAGGTCGTCTTTTCTCTTCTTTTGAAAGAAACTTGATCACTGTACGATATTTCATTTTTAACATTTCAGAATATATCGAAACAACAGGTTTCTAGAAGCCTCGAAACAGGAACGCAATAATCCATTGCGTTATTCCTACTAAAGGTTTTTCAAGGTTGCTTTAACTGTCCCGCGATTCTAGAAGCACTAAGTTTATATCTATGGTACAGAACAAAGGGCGATTACCCAAAATATGCTCACCATGTCGAGCTTCTCACGGTGTGTAACTATAGAAGCCTCGAAACAAGAAGGCAAGAATCCATTGCGATATTCCTACTTAAGGTTTTTCAAGGTAGCTTTAACCTTTCCTTCCCTATGTTGGGTATCTTCTACACGTTGCTTCTAATAACCATCAATATCTCTATAAATATAATAAATACAAGGTTAAGATTTTAGGTATTCCTCCATAATATATTTACGCATTGATTTAAAAAATAATATTAATAATAATCAGAATTTATCGACTACATCGTGGGTATTTTGTGAAGATAGGAAACAAATTCGCATTTAAACGCTGTGAGTGCCTCGACCTTGTGTCTTGACGATAGGTGAAGAGTATGCGGGAAGCGCGACACTATATTCGCATCTCACTCTTGCATACTCCACTGAATTGCGAGGAGCTCAATTGTCTCAATCGTCGCAAGCGTAAGCCACGCCGGGGTAAGCCACTACTGCTCCGCGCCGAAGTAGCTTCTGGGCTTGCAAATAGATTAGACCTACGCCCGTTCCGTGAGCGTTGCCAGATGGTTTTTTAATGTTTTCAGCAAATAAATCTCCATTATTATAATTTTTAACTTCAATTATAATTAATTAAGGGGATTATCTATGAATGTTCTTATTTTTTCGATTTAAAATCGCTAATTTTTGATCGCGTACTCACTACCCAACGCCGGAGCGCGCGTTTCAATTTTAGCACCGTAAGGGAAGGGTTAACTGTCCCGCGATTCTAGAAGCACTAAGTTTATATATGCCTAATAAATATAGCCGTGCAAGGAATCACCCTCTGTTCTACATACCAACTTACAGGAGGAATATCATGGCTAAACACTCAGTCACGCGTGGTATAGAGATATTGAACCAACTGACTGACACTGTGGATATAGTCTCGGCACCGCCTAGCAGTATGAGAAGAATCCTGGCTGATATTCTTCCTAACGAATAAGCTAACGCTAGAAGCAGACCCTCTTTGAGTAACAGGAGAAATCCGTGCAAATTGAATTAAAAAAAATTAAGAGATACTCCGAACCAACGTCTGAGGGTCTCTGCTCTCAACGAGACCAGTTTGATGAGTGGCTACTCTGGCAGTCTGGCGCAGTGAGAGTGATGTCATCACCTACCTCGGTCAGCTGAGCGAGGTAGTGAGTGAGTGCTCCATGCCTAGCGGCCATACAACAATTTAGAAAGGTGAACCGATGATCCACCGCAATATGCTACGAGTTTGTCCTTCAAAACTCCACTTTTTCTATTTCTCAAGTGTTAAACTGATATCAATCAAAGTTGTCCAAAGAAAATATAAAATAAAAGAGCTAATAGTGAATTAACACATTAAGATATGTTGAGCACTCGCTACCATACTTGAGAAAATATAGCATGGTCCCTGTAACAGTGGGAACTCTGCTAGGTCCCAATTGTGCATATCATATGCAAAGTGACCCACTCTTTATCTTATATACTCGTAACGTGTATACTGAGTGTACCACCTTTATTTATTTAACACTTTTATTGCAATACAATCAGGCGGGATTATTGCCAGGCGGCAATCTCTTCCAACCAACCAGCTAAAAATACATGAAGCAAGTTACGCGGTCGCATAAATGATTCAAATGACTTTCCATCCTCACGAAATCCATAAACATATACGTGAGAACATGCCCACGAACCCCACAAAGACGGACAATCACCAGAACAATTTTTTTTTTATATAAAGTGAGATATAATCAATCAAAAGGAAAGGAAAGGATGGTGGAGAGGAAAGGAAAAGAAAAATCAGGAATGAAACACGTTATTTTACTGACTAGAAATTAAGAGTTTTTTCAGTCGCTTCTTAAAGCATGCCAAGGACGGAGCGAGTCTTATATTGGTTTGTAACTGATTCCAGAGTCTCACTGCTTGGACAGTAAAGGACGACGTAAAGAAAGAGGAGCGGTGAACTGGAAAGGCCAATAAACAATCTCTGTTTGAGCGTAGCGCTAATCCATGATTGGAAGGACGCTGAAAATTTTCGGCGAGATAAGAGGGTGTGGCGGGACAGTTAAGGATATTATACAATAGAGACAGTATGTGAATTTGGCGTCTATTGGTAACATTCAACCAGTTCAATGCCTTCTGGTATGAAGTTATATGATCGTACTTACGTAGGTTGAAAATAAATCTTAGACACACATTTTGAAGACGCTGTAATTTGTCCAGCTGTTCCTCTGTAGCATCCAAGTAACATACGTCCGCATAGTCCAGAATCTTGTGAAGAAGAGAAAAACCAATTAACTTCACCATCGGATCGCCTATAAGAGACTTTTTTCAAAGAAAGCAGAGTGGGCAATGCAAGAGATATAAAGACCTACTGCATGACACGCTTAAAAACGTTAATACTCAGAACAACTGGAAGCTAACAGCATCAGATAGATAGACTTTTCCTATTGCTCTAAGCTATTCGATATCCCTTATAACTCTTCCATCATCAGAAAATACCATCTAATTAGCTGAATTCTTCAACTTGCACCAATCTTTCGTTACTCAATCATATATTACATTAACTTTCCTTTTCACATGTACATATCTATCACCAGGACTGGACTTCGTAATATTCACTTTCAGATCTTTTTCTTCACATATTTCGTATAATTATACTTAAGAAATTGTAGCATGGTCCCCGTGACAGTTCACAAATTTGCCCCAACACAACATTGTAACGACGTTCAGTAATTTTAATTATTTTAACAACTTTAACATAAGCCTCGATTCTAATAAATAGCAAGTTATTTAGGTAAATACGCTACATAAAACTAACAATAATGGCAAATTAATACATCTTGTTACAAATTAGCAAAATTATGTCAGTTTGTTAAAATCGAATAATATTTGGCGACGTTCGTCAAAAGTTACTACGTTAGTCCGCGTTGGCTAGGGATGGGGTATACGATAATTGGATTTTCGATTTTTTACACATAAAATTAAATATTCGTAATTAGTATTGATTCATAGTGGATTTTAAAGATATATACAAATCATACGATACATTAGAAAGCCAGTATGATGAAAATTAGGAATTAAAACGTCAGTTTGGAGAAAAAACAATTTTTCGATTTATAAAAAAACGATTCGATTTGTAAAAAAACGATTCGATTTGTAAAAAAAAACGATTTTACCCCATCCCTTTGAGACATGACATTTCAAATGTCACAGGGTCCATCCTACATTTTCTCAAGTATAGTTCAACACACTCACTATTATGTGCAAAGGAGATGAAAGATAAATGAATACATGTAATTTAATATACAACTGGAGCCGAAGACAATGTAGTCTCTAAGTCACGCTCTTCAATACTTCCGAATTACCAATTAATGATATGTCGATGGCCACCATATGGATGAAGATGTTCAGGTCGAATTTGTTGGCCTTCAGATTACATTTTGTGTAATCGACAATGCTGGCGCTTTACTGACCTAACATCAAATTGATGTTGAATTGTTAATAGCCGTTTGGTGGCTTCTTTATTGACCCAATTACCCACATTCAATGGGTGGAGATCGCCTTTTTTACGTATCCATTTCTCACTTTGTACGCCACAGTAAAAAAAAGTACGTTTTCATTCCTACCAGCAGGTAATATAATATAATAAATGCTAAATTAACCCTTCCTTCCCTGTGATGTGTAACTAGTACACATTGCTTCTAAAAACTTTAATATCTCTATAAATATAATAAATACTGGGTTCAGATTTTAGGTATTCCTCCGTAATACATTTACGCATTGAATGAAAAAATAATATTAATAATAATCAGCACTTCTCGGCCAATCAGAGATATTTTGTGAAAATCGGGAATAAATTCACCAATACAATCAAACGTGTGCCAGTGTGTGACGTAAGTGTATTCATTCTAAAAAACCGCTATGGGTGAGGAAGCGACGCTATTCACGTCTCACTCTCAGTCTACTTCGGTATATGGGAACGCAAAAAATAGAATCTCAGTTTGCTCGCTTCTCTTGCCAGCGGGCTTTCGTTCGAGGTGGTCGCTTCACCTATTTTGTGAACGTCGGCCGATGTTTTTTCATGTTTTCAGCAATTAAATTTCAATTATTATCACTTTTGACTTCAAATTTAATTAATTTAAGCGATTGACTATGAATATTCTTATTTTTCCGATTTTAAATCGCTCATCATGTGTATTGAATACACAACACCGGAACGGGCGGATTTTTTTAGCACAGGAAGGGAAAGGTTAAATAATGTATTTAGCGACCGGATATCAAAGGTAATATCAATAAAAAAGATCAAAGCTTATATATATTTGTACATATCACGCCGTGTCCCTTGCGGGGTAGCCAGAGAGATAGATCTCTAAACATTTATATTCAAACATACAACTTTCGCCTCCTCCGCATTCATACATCTCTTCATGCACAATCTTCTATTATTCATACTTCTCACTTTACATTCTTTCATAATCTGGTGCGTTTGGTCCAGCCACGTTTTCTTCGGTCCACTTCTTCCATGCACACCTTGCACTTTATTAACACTTCTTTATTTACTTTATTTATTTATTAACACTTCATTGCAAACACGATTTGGCGAGATCATTGCCAGGCGGCAATCTCTTCCAACCAACCAGACAAAAGTAAATAAAGCAAGTTAAATGGTCGCAAATAAATATTTAAATGATTATTCATCTTTATGAAATCTATCAACATACCATATACACAATAAAGTGAGATATCATCAATCAAAGGAAAAGGGCGTGTACAGTCGCTTAGTCATTCTTTCATAATTGATTAGCTCATGTCCAAACTATCTTAACATCTTCAGACCCGGCGTCAATTATAAAGGACACAAATTTCATATGCACTTTGTAAACAACGTTGTGATATATTTCTGTTCGCAATGACGATGATAACCAATGGAGTGTAGGATACTGTATTATCGACTTTGAACGTTTTGAGCGCCATCTATCTAAACTAATACGACATCATGTTGCATTTAGTGTAAATAATACACGCACAAGCAAGAATACATCTGCACTGTATATCTATTATGTTAGTTTTTCTTCGTTCATTCGTTATACATGCCCAAACCATCTCAACGTACTCTTATTCATCTTACTGAACACATCAGTCTTAAGTTCATGAAGACTGACTTATTTTGTCTCCCATAAAAGTGTGACCGGTGGTGGAATCGAATTTAACCGAATTTATATTGAAGCGTCATACCTTAGTGGCTTTTTCTTCAATATTGTGTTCAACTGAGACTAAAAAAGTAGCGTCAACGTTTGTACTCTCTTCAGACCTGTTGTCCATTAGAATGGACAAAGAGGTCATATGTACTGTGTAAACGACTTTGTGGTATATTTTTGTTCCCAATGATAACAAATGGAGTGTAGGATACTGTATTATCGACTTTGAACGTTTTAGGCGCCATCTATCTAAACTAGTACGACATAATGTTGCATTAAGGCCTCGGCCACACAGGTGGGAGCCTCCCATGATGCTTAGAGCTCCGCTGCGAGTTAGGCGACATATCCTAGCGAACCAACGCACAGCATACTATCGCAATGGCCACACTTCACGCTTCGTGCCACGCTACATGACGATAAGTCAACGAGTGAGTTTCCTAGCGAACAGACGTGTTGGTTAATTTTATTGTGTTTCCAAGTGATTTTACAATATGGTGGAAGTTTTAATAACAGCTGTGGAGTCTTTGTGGAACCCATCGAGCAAATTATTCAAAAATGCACCTGTAATAAAATCACTTTGGAATGAAGTTGCACAGGAAGTAAATAAAGATAAGGTAAGTTGTAATGAAATTGGTAAGTTTTGAGAGTGGCATCGTGTGCTGACTCAACCGCTCCCAACTATCAAATTAATTTGTGCGTAGCACTTTGGCGTGGCCAAGGATGAAGTCACCTAGTATATTTTTTTATTATTACACATGACAAGAAATATACATAATTTGTGAAAAAACAACAGGTAATTCAATTTGGACACACAATTTTAATGGATCTGGGTTTGTTGCCTTTCATTTGTCGTATCCACAGTAAACTAGGCTTTTGCCTGTATCTCATGTATATGAGTCACGTAAAACCTAGCTTAGCACCTAACGAAGCACTTTGGTGTGGTCTCAGCCTTAGTGTGAATAATACACTAACGAGCAAGATTTTTTTAAACTTTAGAATTAATTCAGGTCTGAAGAGGTCAAAATATTAAATGATAAAAAAATATATCAAAAGCGATCGATAACCGATGTCACTTCATGACATGTGTCAGAGATAAAGATGTAACAGTCGCCTTGTCAGTTATCATATTTGGGTCAGGAAATAAAATCATAACACGACATCACATTCAACTGCCATCAGAAATGATTAACATGTGAATATATATCAATACAATGCCATTATTGGATCATATCAACAGCTGTTGAAACAAATAAATTTGTCATATTTTCTGAGAGCGAAATGAAGAGATTTATTTTTGTAATCTGTTTCATCAAACAACGTTTATCCCACTTTTTGTAACGGTATAACCCTACCGGTTTCCAAGATTTTCACCTCATCATCAGGGAGCAAAAACAAGACTGAATTCTGTCCGAACTGGTACCGACATACACGCTTCTAACGGTAAACATTCGGGTTGGGAACTGAGGGTGGAGGGAGGGAGAAGACAACCTCAGCGAGCAGCTGCGAGATTCTTGGAATATATGTGTTTGCCAGATGTTCACCCCGATGGATGCACTGACTTAGAAATTTCTAGGATCTCTTAATCTGTCCAATTTATTTCCGTTACTACTAATATCGATGGTCCAGTTCATTACTTAGACAACTCCAAATAACCTGTTTTGAGATAATGAGAAAAGCAATATTATAATCGTCACCATAAATCAAATACTATTCATTTTTGCCCGAGTTTTATATATTTGGACGCAGAGCACCCGATCACATTGTGAACCAGACAATCTCCATGGATCTTCCTCGAATAACAACCAGAGGAAGACCAAAGAATTCATGGGCGGTGCAAAAAGATAACCTGATGCAGAGGCACGGCCTGGGGGACGTAGTCCGGGACAGAAGAGCATACAACCTGAGGACGAGGACAGCTGATCCCAACAGTCTTCGCAGACAGTGAGTTGGGATGGAGCCAGGGAGAAGAAGATCAATAGATTTTATCAACATCTATTGATAAAATATATAAAACTCGGGCAAAAATGAATAGTATTTGATTTATGGTGACGATTATAATATTGCTTTTCTCATTATCTCAAAACAGGTTATTTGGAGTTGTCTGAGTAATGAACTGGACGATCAATATGTAAGAATTTGGCATCATCGATAGAAAAAGTATGATTCTCACGGTGACAATGCTTAGCCATTTCAGAATAAATTAGAGGATTTGTTAAGGCGGATTTGTGTTCATGAAATCTCTTTTCAATGGATCTTCCTGTATTTCCTATATAGAAATGATCACAGTCAGCACATATAGTAAAAGTGTATACACAGCACTGTTGCTAAGTATTCCATTTTTTCCTTTCCCGTTAAATAAGAGTTTCCGGAGATTAAAATTAGTGTAAAAATTATTGTTTTATATTTTTGTAAACGAATAACTGATGTCAAATGAAAGATTTTTTATTCTTTCTCCTTAAGTTACAACCTGTGGTCTGTTATTTATTAATTTATTACAATGGACGGTCTTTTATTTATTTATTTAAATAAATAAACGGTACAACGTACCTTCTGACAAATATAATAACAAATAAAAGAAAGAGTAGTGGGTGCTCAATACATTAAGATGTATAAAAGAATATATAAAAATAATTTTACACAATTATAACAAAAACCAATCAGAAAGAAACAGGTATCGAATCGTACAAAATCATATGTTACCAACACAATACGGGACTGTCCACAGGCGCACAGCCCGCACTGCGCAAAAAAATACAAACACAAAAGACAAATCACCGAAAAACAAATTAAAAATAAAATACAAATTGAAAACAAAGTATAAAAGACGGAATCAGACAGGTGCAACTTCACAAATCCTCTTCAGCAGGGGAGGAAACTAAGTATAAAAGACGGAATCAGACAGGTGCAACTTCACAAATCCTCTTTAGAAGGGGGGGGTGGGGAACTAAGTATAAAATACTGAATCAGACAGGTGCAACTTCACAAATCCTCTTCAGCAGGGGGAAAACAAAGTATAAAAGATGGATTCAGACAGGTGCAACGTCACAAATCCTCTTCGGCTAGGGGGGGGGGACAAAGTATAAAAGACGGAATCAGACTGGTGCAACTTTACAAATCCTCTTCAGCAGGGGGGACGACTAAGTATAAAAGACGGAATCAGACAGGTGCCACTTCACAAACCTCTTCAGCAGGGGAGGGGGGAAACAGAGTATAAAAGACGGAATTAGACAGGTGCAACTTCAAAAATCCTCTTCAACAGGGGGGAAACAAAGTATAAAAGATGGAATCAGACAGGTGCAACGTCACAAATCCTCTTCGGCTGGGGGGGAAACAAAGTATAAATGACGGAATCAGACATGTGCAAGGTCACAAATCGTCTTCAGCAGGGGGGGAAACTAAGTATAAAAGATGGAATAAGACAGGTGCAACTTCATAAATCCTCTTCGGCTGGGGGGAAACAAAGTATAAAAGACGAAGAAAATCGCACAATTAAAAAGCAGTTGTTATTTTATACATACATACATAAATATATGTACATACCGAGAAAATCAATACAATGCAATGTGAATCAGGCAAACCAGAATAAATAGATACAATAATCCAGACCCGACACAACAAATTGATTAATAAAAGTTTGTATTTCTTTTGTTGAAAGACCTCGGCGTACAAATTTGAACTCTCTAAGACTATAGAAACCTTATAGCCAATTTGTCTATCGAAGGTGAGCTTACTACCAAGACAGACACCAAGATATTTGATGCTATGTTGTTTATAGTTAAGGCATTAACGTTGTGGAGGTTTAAAGACATTGTAATTTATTTTTAACAAACACTGTTTATTCCACTTTTTTGTGACGGTATAACCCTACCGGTTTCAAGGCTTTCACCTCATCTTCAGGGGAGCGCAAACAAGACTCGTCTTATTTGATGCTATCTTTTGGAAAGATACTAACACCCATAACTAATAAAGCATCACCATCAAGAAGGTGTCGACGTGGTGAAGCCACCTAGAGAAATTCTGTTATTGATGAATTAAAAAAAATGAATTTCTTGTAATTCAATTTGGATCCAATGATTCGCTCGGGCGCTGCTATAGCTACCAGACGTGATTTATTTAATATCAGTGGGTTCGAGTCTCGAGTTGGAACGCCCTTGACGAGAGTTTGCTCTCTAAACGGCAGTTTATAAAATTGTCCTTTGAATTTAATTTAATTTAATTGAACCCACCACTATTGAGAGCTTTGCAAAATAAATATATACATATGTATGCACACAAACATTGAGTGAAAATATTTAAAGGTAGTGGCTGCGGCCATCAGATTGGATACTTCTCATAATCCCTCCCTTTTCATTTATTAACACTTCATTGCAAAAATAATCTGGCGGGCTCATTGTCATGCGGCAATATCTTCCAACCGACCAGACAAAATTAAATAAAGCAAGTTATATATACTCGTATATATGGTCACAAAAGCATGCCAAGGATGGAGCGAGTCTTGGTTTGTAACTGGTTTCAGAAGCATTGGTTTGTAACTGGCTCCAGAGTCTCACTGCATGGACAGATAAGGACATTCTACAATAGTGATAGTACGTGAATTTGATGTATATTTATCACGTTCAACACTGCTTGTTCCATTTTATATAACGGTATAACCCTACCGGTTGCAAGGTTTTCACCTCATCATCAGGGAAGCACAATAAAGTCTTATTTGTGCTCCACCACTACCTCCCCCTCCCTTAACCCCTTAATTCCACGAATTTATTTATCTCCCCTCGTATATCTATAAAATAGCCGATTCTTTTCAAAGCGTTTGATATACCCGTAACGCAATATAGTAGTGTCCGTTTCTATGGCAAACCTTCATAATAGATGCGAGACCTTGATTCGTATGCCTGCGGCAAGTGTTGTGTTTGCTTTTTCATTTCTCAACAAATTCGATAAGCAAACGTCAGTCGTGAGGCTCGCTAGACGGCAGACGAGGTGAGCAAGCTGAATGTATGTGAAGGCTTGCACCTGTCTTATTGATTGATGTCTTCTTCTGTCTTGCCTAAGTGTTGAATGACTGTCACGATCGAATCATTTAACAGTTCTCTTTTTTTTGTATTAAAATACTAGTTATTATATCGTTTAGAGCAGAGTTTCACAGCCTGTAAAGAGCCAACGCCCCTTAGGGACATCTTCAGACAAGTCGAACACCCATCTAGTATTGTAAAATTGAATTTTTCTATTAGTATAAGCATCCTTTACCAACAATGCGAAGCTGAGAAGAAAAGTACAACTGAAACGGCGAAGAATGCGACGTTAAAGCTTTACTGTATAATATCCTTAACTGGCCCGCCACCCCCTCTTACCACGCCGAAAAAATCATGGACTTGCGCTACGCTCAGACAGACATTGTTTATTGGCCTTCCCAGTTCACCGATCTTTTTTGTTACGTCGTCCTTTACAACTGTTCATGCAGTGAGACTCTGGAACCAGTTACAAACCAATGTTAGACTCGCTCCGTCGTTGGCATGCTTAAAAAAAAGTGACTGAAAAACTCTTAATTTCTAGTCAGTAATAGAACTTAATTTCTAGTCAGTAAAAGAACTTAATCTCTAGTCAGTAAAAGAACTTAATTTCTAGTCAGTAAAAGAACTTAATTTCTAGTCAGTAAAAGAACTTAATTTCTAGTCGGTAAAATAACTTAATTTCTAGTCAGTAAAAGAACTTAATTTCTAGTCAGTAAAAGAACTTAATTTCTAGTCAGTAAACGAACTTAATTTATAGTCAGTAAAATAACTTAATTTCTAGTCAGTAAAAGAACTTAATTTCTAGTCAGTAAAAGAACTTAATTTCTAGTCAGTTATTAAAACTAGATAAAGTGGAATTACGAGTATCTTCTTCTATTATAAGATACCGACTCATATTCTCGTATTAAACAGATAATACTGGTTGAACGTGATAAATATACACCAAATTCACGTATTATCACTATTGTATAATATCCTTAACTGTCCTGCCACCCCCTCTTATCTCGCCGAAAATTTTCAGCATCTTTCCAATCATGGATTTGCGCTACGCTCAAACAGTGATTGTTTATTGGCCTTCCCAGTTCACCGCTCTTCTTTTTTTACGTCGTCCTTTACTGTCCATGCAGTGAGACTCTGGAACCAGTTACAAACCAATGTTAGACTCGCTCCGTCCTTGGCATGCTTTAAGAAGCGACTGAAAAATTCTTAATTTCTAGTCAGTAATATAACGTGTTTCATCCCTGATTTATCTTTCCTCTCCATCATCCCTTCCTTTTCCTTTGATTGATGATATGTCTTTTTTTATGAAAAGGAATGTTCTGGTGATTATTCGTCTTTGTACGATGGATAGTCATTTGCGTGTTTTTTGTGACCATATAACTTGCTTTATTTAATTTTGTCTGGTTGGTTGGAAGATATTGCCGCTTGACAATAAGCCCGCCAGATTATTTTTGCAATGAAGTGTAAATAAATGAAAAGGAAGGGATTATGAGAAGTATCCAATCTGATGACCGCACCCACTACCTTTAAATCTTTTCACTCAATGTATGTGTGCATACATATGTATATATTTACATGATTTCCATGAGTTTTTGACCAAAAACAACACGAATACTATCCAGCAGCCTTTGAATTCACCTGATCTGGCTCCCTGCGACTTTTTCCTGTTCAACCGACATAAAAAACCGCTTCGCGGAACGCGTTACATCACCCGAAAGGATGTCATGAAAAAAATCGAAGACGGGTCTGATGGACATACCGAAAATTGAGTACCAGCGGTGTTTCGGTGATTGGATCAAGCGCTGGCGTAAGTGCGTTGCAGTCGATGGGGAGTACTTTGAAGGGGACCATATCGATTTTGATGAATAAACTTGTATTTTCGATTTTATGAATAAAGTCCTAAAACTTTTTGATCAAGGCAGTGTGTTGTTTTATCATTATCATTATTTTTAAGAGCAAAAATATCACCGTCATGATGAAAATGTGCTTAACATACTCACCGGAAACGCCGCTGTACTAGGTCTGATGGCAAAACGAAGTGAGACGACTGGAGAATACAGGCATATTTTCCCTATTTTTTTTTAAATAATAGATTTGACCAAAGTCATAGGTATTCTTACACCCCGAATACTAGATGGAAAAAATGTCTGTGTAATTCGAGGGTTCGAACCGGCAATCTTTGCACGGAAGTCCAATGCGTTACCGTGCGGCCATGCACAATTGAAATAATACATAAGTAAGCAAGTAACACAAATTGAAATGATTTAAATTATATAAAAAAATTAACAATATACAAAGTTGATTAAACGGTACGGAACCGTCTCGAGTCAGCTGCCCGCACCTCGCCACACCAAGTATCACTCTTGATATTCACGCGGTAAGAATATAACACTACAAATTTAACACCTTATAAGTTCTGATATCAACCTTTTTATAGCTCAACAGATTAAGGTAAAATAGTCGTACATCAATATGTATAAAAAATATTTTAGGGGGGTATTGCTATATCCTAAGATGATTCGAGGGGGCGTTGATGAAATAAAGGTTGGGAATCCCTGATTTAGAGGATCACGGTCTACAAAGACAGCCTTGCTATTAGAAACCTTCACTTTATTGAAAAACATGACTTTCATTTATTTTTTATAGCTCCCTGTAGTGCGCCAGTTATGGACAAGGACCCATATTTATTTGCGCGTCTTTCACATCATATTATTATGTGAAAGACGCGCAAATGAATAGTTATCTCCCCAAAATCTCCCCGCTCTTGGCCGAAATTATACCTAGCCTTCCTCTCACCCCTCCCGCCTCCATCCGTTGAAGTGTCTATATCGGTACCAGTCCGAACAGCATTTAGTCTTGTTTACGCTCCCCTGAAGATGAGGTGAAAGCCTTGAAACCGGTAGGGTTATACCGTCATAAAAAAGTGGAATAAACAGTGTTTGTTAAAAATAAATTACAATGTCTTTAAACCTCCACAACGTTAATGCCTTAACTATAAACAATCATATTATTATTTTTATTTCCCATGTTCTCCTCGTATTTATGCGGTCAAGCTTATCAGTTATGAGATTCGTAATGAGACTGTGTAGGGATTTCAATGAGGCTGATTCATTTAAGACTCTCAAAATATAACTGGTTACGATTCACGAAATGAATCTCGACATATCACTAGTTATGATTCACGAAGGGCTCTCGACATATCACTAGTTATGATTCACGAAGGGTTCTCTACAAATCACTGGTTACGATTCACGAAGGGCTCTCTACATATCACTACTTATGATTCACGAAGGACTCTACATATCACTGGTTATGATTCACGAAGGACTCTCTACATATAACTGGTTATGATCCACGAAGAGCTCTCTAAAAATCACTGATTATGATCCACGAAGGGCTCTCTACATATCACTTCCTATGATTCACAAATAACTCTCTACATATCACTGGTTATGATTCACGAAGGGCTTTCTACAAATCACTGGTTATGATTCACGAAGGGCTCTCTACATATCACTGCCTATGATTCACGAAATGAATCTCTACATATCACTGGTTACGAATTACGAAGGGCTCTCTACAAATCACTGATTATGATCCACGAAGGGCTCTCGACATATCACTGGTTACGATTCACGAAGGGCTTTCGACATATCACTGGTTATGATCCACGAAGAGCTCTCTACAAATCACTTATTATGATCCACTAAGGGCTCTCTACATATCACTTGTTATGTTTTTCGAAGAGATCTCTACAAATCACTGGTTATAATTCACGAAGGGCTCTCAACATTTCACTGTCTATGATCCACGAAGGGATCTCTACAAATCACTGGTTATAAGTCACGAAGGGCTCTCTATATATCACTGGTTATGATATACGAAGGGCTCTCTACATATCACTGTCTATGATTCACAAAGGGCTCTCGACATATCACTGCCTATGATTCACGAAGGGCTCCCTACATATCACTGGTCATGATCCACGAAGAGAGCTTTCTACAAATCACTGATTATGATCCACGAAGGGCTTTCGACATATCACTGGTTATGATTCACGAAGGGCTTTCTACAAATCACTGGTTATGATTCACGAAGGGCTCTCTACATATCACTGGTTATGATTCACGAAGGGCTTTCTACAAATCACTGGTTATGATTCACGAAGGGCTCTCTACATATCACTAGTTAGAACAATAGTTGAATACAGCTCCATTGTATGGTCACCATATTACTGTATCCGTATAGACGAATTTGAGGAAGAGAAATTAGTACAATTACGACCTTTTTCGTCTATTACGAATATAATCTATCGAGGAAGATTAAAAAAAGTATAGTTAGATCGAATGATATTTAGAAAGAAGGAAACGTATTGTCCACACCAATATTTTAGCACCAACCTTGCTATATGTTAGTGAAACATGGACGTGGAAAAAAACTGAAAGGAACTAAATAAATCCTGTGTAACAAAATGCGGAACGAAGTGAATAGGAAAGAATGTGAACTGATATATTGAAAATAAAAAAGACCACTCTAATATGGTTTGGACATATTGAACGAATAAACAAATAAACACTCACGAAACAAATATATGGTGCAAATGCGAGTGGAAGGCGTGCGTGATTAAGGAATCCAAGGAAAGCATGGTAAAATCAAGTAAATTATATCTAGAAAAAAAAGGAAACACAAGAAGTTAGATAAATCGTAGGAATTGTATGAAAAAAGATCTACGGGACCTAGTTGGTAAAACGTCTGTCTCCCAGCCCGGAGGTTGAAAGTTCAAATCCCGCAGGAACTCAATTAAAAAAAAGGATTCCTATCCGTTTTTCACTTAAGACCGATTTTACATATTTTATTTTATTTAACACTTTTATTGCAAATACAGTCTGGCGGGCTTATTGCCAGGCGGCAATCTCTTCCAACCAACCAGACAAACGTAAATGAAGCAAGTTACGTGGTCGCATAAATCATTCAAATGACTATCCATCCCCACGAAATCCATAAACATATACGTGTGCACATGCCCACGAACCCCACAAAGACGAACAGTCACCCGGACATTATTTTTCATATAAAGTGAGATATCATCAATCAAAAGGAAAGGAAGGGATGGTGGAGAGGAAAGGAAAAGAAAAATCAGGAATGAAACACGTTATTTTACTGACTAGAAATTAAGAGGTTTTTCAGTCGCTTCTTAAAGCATGCCAAGGACGGAGCGAGTCTTATATTGGTTTGTAACTGATTCCAGAGTCTCACTGCATGGACAGTAAAGGACGACGTAAAGAAAGAAGAGCGGTGAACTGGAAAGGCCAATAGACAATCTCTGTTTGAGCGTAGCGCTAATCCATGATTGGAAAGACGCTGAAAATTTTCGGCGAGATAAGAGGGTGTGGCGGGACAGTTAAGGATATTATACAAAAGAGACAGTATGTGAATTTGGCGTCTATTTCTAACATTCAACCAGTTCAATGCCTTCTGGTATGAAGTTATATGATCGTACTTACGTAGGTTGAAAATGAATCTTTTGAAGACACACATTTTGAAGACGCTGCAATTTGTTCCTCTGTAACATCCAAGTAACATACGTCCGCATAGTCCAGAATCGGAAAGAGCAGAGATTGTACGAGTAAAATTTTGGTTTTGGTTGGAACGAATCTTTGCAACACTTTAAGGGAGGAATGAAGGCTGGATCACACAGGATTTATTTAGAATCTTTCTGCTTGGTTGGAAAAGATTGCCACATGGCAATAGTCCCGCCAGATTGTACTGTATTTAACGAAAGAGTAATACAATACTACACAAATAGTATGCAGAAGACGTTAAGGATGTGTGTAGATTTAAAAAAAAACTGGCGATCTGTCTTCTGTGTCATCCCCAACAGGGAAATGGCGTGATAGTTTGTATGTACTCGTATGTATATATTATACACGTTTTTATAGTTAGGCGATTTTTCGTAGGACCGATTAATCGTGTAAAACGAGTGTTGCCTGTACAGCATCAAGTCTATAGTATCGGGCATTTTTCTAAATATCGATCTTCAAATATGAATTATGATCCAAAATGCCGTAAGTATTGCAAATAGACATCAAGACGTGGGTGCTCACAAATAACAATGCATCGCCATTCTGCGGATCTAAGAATAGCCGTTGAATGTAAACCGGCTGCCGGTTTCACAATCTATCGAGACTGGTGGAGGCACCGGGTCATGGTTGTCTGGGGTCATCGAATAACACGACACAACACACTGATTATGTAGACGTTTTAAATTATTTAAAAAAAATATTCAATTCTAGATCCCTACTTGTATCTAAATTTTATATAATATAAAGAGATGTTCTGATTGTCCGTCTTTGTGGGGTTCGTGGGCATGTGCTCGCGTATATGTTTATGGATTTCGTGGGGATGGATAGTCATTTGAATGATTTATACGACCACGTAACTTGCTTCATTTACTTTTGTCTGGTTGGTTGGAAGAGATTGCCACCTGGCAATAAACCCGCCAGATTGTATAGCAATAAAAGTGTTGAATAAATAAATAAATGTTCTAGAACAACATTCATTTCGGATATCATACACACCATTACGTTACCCTGTCGGGATAGGCAGAGAGGACGGAACGTCATACTTTCCAATCTTGACACACGTCTGCCTTACATCATTTTTTTTTTTATTTTATTTTTTTTACCTCGCGAGTTTATTGCCATGTGGCAATCTCTTCCAACCAACCAGAAAGATGTTTTTATAGGCCCTAAGTGTTAACCAGACTGGAATCCTATTTAAAAAAATCTGGGGTTCCAGCGGGGATCGACCCAGCAACCTCCTATACAACTTCTACGATTTCTCTAACTTTCTACGTTTCTTTCTTTCAAAATATCGTTCATTGATCCAACCATACTTTCCTTGGTCTTCCTCTACCACGCCTTTCACTCACATTTGCACTTTGTATTTGTTTTGTTAATATTTCTTCTTTCATCCGTTCCACATGTCCAAACCATCTCAGCGTGCTCCTTCTCCACCTTACTCAACACATCACCCTTAAGTTCACATTCATCCCTTATCACTTCATTCCATATTTGATCGAACCACACTTTCCTTGGTCTTTCTCTCACACACCTTCCATCCACATTTGCACTATACGTCTGTTTTGTTAGTCTTTCTTCATTCGTTCGTTCCACATGTCTAAATCCTCTCATCGTGTTCTTTATTCCGTATTTTGTCATACATTGTCCCTCCATGTACACCAAAGTTGACAACAAAATACTTTGGATATATGTATATACGATATTTGAGATAAATAAAATAATATGTTTTATGGGTTGGATTCTTTTAGCTTACATATATCCAAAAAGTGAGAAGGATTTTATTTGCTAATATACATTGATTTTATAATAATTATAATGAAATCTGGCGTTCATTTGTCTTCTCCTACCGATTTTCACTTGTTTATACTGTCAGTTGTTTTATTTCAAACAGTCAAAGCTATTTTGAGTCTCGATTCAACAAAATAGTGGTGAAAAAGCCGCTTCAATATAAGTTTGGTTGAGTTCAATCCCACCATCGGTTAAGCTTTTTTTTTTTACCTGGCGAGTTTATTGCCATGTGGTAATCTCTTCCAGCCAACCAGAAAGATGTTTATAGGTCCTAAGTGTTAACCAGACTGGAACCCTATTTAAAAAAATCTGGGTTCCAGCGGGGATCAAACCCGCAACCTCCGGATCGGTAGACAAGTGTCTTACCACCAGGCCACGGAGGTCGGAGGAGCTTTTATGGGGGACAAAATATAATAAGCCACCACCCATGAGCTTAATGCTGATGTATTAAGAAAGATGAAAAAAGATGGTTTAAGCATGTAGAAAGAATGAAGAAAGACTAACGAAACCGATATACAGTGTAGATGTGAGTGGAAAACGTACGAGAGGAAGACCAAGGAAAGTATGGTTGAGTCAAGTGAATGATATTCTGAAAGAAGGAATAGTAGAAAGTCAGAGAAATCGTAGAGTGAAATGTGAAGGATGTATGTCGTGTTAGGCAAGTATGACGCTCTGTCCTCTCTGCATACCCTGACAGGAAAGCGGCGTGATGGTATTTATGTAAATAAGTGTCCATTCAGCGCGATATATTATGGGCTGAAAAATATCTGATGTCCTAGCGGCCGTGTTAGTCCTCTGTCGGTGGGGTGTATCTCGACCAAGGGGGTGTTATGAGATAGACCTAGACCATTTGATAGATTCTCTCTTAAATATATTTTCTGCTATTTGTCTTGAGATATATATTTTTAATTTTATTAATTTAACACTTTATCGCAAAAATAATCTGGCTGGCTTATTGCCAGGCGGTAATCTCCTCCAATCAACCAGAAAAAGTAGATACAGCAAATTATATACAATGCAATTGTTACATAGTGAACAGCAATATATAATATGTAAAGCTCATGTTGAGTGCCACTGTGCATAAATGTTAGCTACCGCAATTAAGTAGTGATAAGGCATGATTGCAGCGACTTTGTCGATCACTCGACCAGCAAACTGGGTGCGGATTGAACGTCTAACAGCTGTTTTTATATCACATCTTCCATTCTAAGACAACATTCATGGATTACTCAATAATTATTACGATGGACAAGCGCATTAGTGTCAACATTACAGTACCCGGCGGTAAATAATACACATCGGACTTAAGAAAGAGACTGTCGCCCATAATCGGCTAACTTCAGCTCTTTAAAGTCTGACAATTCCACGCTGCAGGACGCACAGTACCACGTTCTTCCTAACAGGTGTATAAGATTTATCTGATGTCGCATCATGTGGTTTGGCTAATGATGCAGAAAACGTTGCAGTTTTCATCATCAGGGCTTGTTTGCGACCAACTTCACCATAAGTGGCAGACAGCTAACGGCAAAGTTGACTATAAATAAGCCCTGAAGATGCAAACTGTAACGTTTTCGAAACGTCGGTATCACACTACAAAAGATTTTATACAAATCATTTAAATGTTTTTACTTTGTAACATCTCATGGTTTTTTATTAGTTAATAAAATAATCTTTAATATTATACAAACATTTACCAAATGAATAAATGTATATCTTAAGAACTATGTTAATTAATATGTCCTCATTAAGATACAGGCAAAAACCTAGTTTACTGGGGACACCACTAATGAACGGCAACACAGATCCATAATAAAATAATATTCATATTAAATTACCTGTCGTTTTTTTCACAAATAATGTATTTTGTAAAAATTTCTTGTTATACGTGTGCATAAATAAAATAAAATCTAATTTATACATTATAACTATGAACTAACTAATTTATACATTATAACTATGAACTAACTAATTTATACATTATAAGTATGAACTAACTAATTTATACATTATAAGTATGAACTAACTTAATTTTCATTCACTATATAATACATGATTATTATTTTTAATAAATTTTATATTTAATTTCTTAGAAATACTATAGTTATTAAAAATAATACGTTAGGTCAGTGTTATTGCATGGAGTGGAATCATGGACCCTCAAAGTTGGTAGTATGAACCGACTGGAAGCATTCGAAATGTGGATGCACCGGAGAATGCTACGGATATCCTGGACGGATATGGTCAGCAACATAAGGGTTCTTCAAAGAGCCAAAGTTGATAGAGTTGCTGCCTAATATTAAAATCCGAAAGGTGTCCTATTTGGGTCATGTACTTAGAGGAGCAAAGTACAAATTACTGCACCTGATAATCCAAGGCAAAATTAGAAGGCCGAAGAGGTGTTGGCAGGAGGCAAATCTCGAGGCTCCGCAATATACGTAATTGGACTGCATAAGGGGCGTTGGAGATCTTTTTCGGGCTTCCGGGGACAAAGATATCTACTCTCAAGTGATATTCAACGTTGGGGGGACCTGACATGACACTGAGAAGAAGAAATAGTTAACACCTATGATAGATACTAACTTACAACTAGATAAAAATTATTACAACTAATTATTTAACACGTACATGTCTACTCATTCAGGCTACTTGCATTTTATCACATTCACTCAGACCTTGCTCTTTCTTGCTAATATTGTAGGTGGACTAGTCAGGCAACAGATGATACTTCGGAAGCATGTGCGTATAACGGAAACATCTTGTGTTGTGTATTGATGCGCACTATAAAAAAATTAATATGTATTATTTTAACCATCGAAATCAATTGTACTGTTATAGATCGTTTAAATGCTTACTCTATAAAGCGTGAGATTGTTTTTATAAGCGTTCTCCCATGATACATCATCGAGGAATTCTAGTATGTTTGACGAAATTGCATATTTAATCCAAGTTTCCCATAGCAAATATTTTATAAACAAAAATTTTACGACTATATAAACCATACCAGGATTAAAAACCGTGTAATTTATTAATAAACGCTTCAAGTGAATTGTATTATTCTTAAATAAAACGGTAAGATCAACCACCTGCGTTTGATTTGGAGACATCCTGCAGAACCTAAAAAGATTCAAGAAATCCTGACAGATTGATACCTCAAGTTTCGAAGACAAAATATAAATAAGTAAGTGGTCACAGTCGCTTGCCAGTTATCCCAGTTGAGGAAATAAAGAACCTGTCTAGCTGGAGCAAAACAGTATAGTGTAAAAAAATGAATAAATAAAAAAAATTCGGCCCTAATACCGACCCTTGTGTTGGACCAAAATTTGTTTGTACTCATTTTTTTCTCACGTTTTATAAAGGTTTGTGACGCCTCTGTGAAGGTGAAAGAGTGACTGTCGGCTACCATAACCGGCTCAAACTTATCGCATTCGAACGCCAACTTCACACTATGGACTGCGATTCCTCGCCCATAACACTGACGTGCGCCACGGTGAAGTCATCGGAATTATTATCCATTACGTCTTAGCTGAACTATGATACATATTAAAGAATGGTACACATAAGTCCCCCCTTATCCGCGTAGGATACGTTCCAAGACCCACAGTGGTCGCCTGAAACCACGGAGAGTACAAAACCCTATACGTGTATATATATTGTAATGTTATACAACGTCGTTGCTGGGACTAATAGTCGAGGATCCCTTCGCCATTCCAACGTCAATATTTGAAAGCGAAGATGTGCCGTGGAATTTACGTTCCAAAGATATGTTCCAAAGCCCCCAGCGGTTGCCTGAAGACCCGAATAGTCTGAATGCTGGACATATAGATCTCCCAGAAAAATGTATACACATTTATATTTTTTTTTAAGTCCTTTGCACATTACATGTTTCCCCTAATTCGTACAAGGACCAAACATAACAATTACTTACAAAAAAAACATGTATAAAACAGTTAAACATTTTAAGACTTATTTGATAAGGACAATAGTAAAAATGTAAATGTTACACTAAAACATTATGACAAAATGTAGTAAGTTAAATAGTATAAAGAATGAAATTATTTCAAGTATTACATTACATTTAAGAGTTTATTCCTGAAGGAGCTGAGTGACACATGAAACACGTCTATATGAGGATACGCACGGTTCAAAAGTGTGATTGCTCTACCTACCACTGGCATCTCCAAAGGCAGGTTAGTTCCACTTATAGGTTGATAGAACAATCTATGTGTATGTTGTTTCAGATAATTATACGGAACATTCAAAGCATGACTGTTAAGGACGGATGTAACTAGATTTCCACTAAGCAAACTAAAAGTGGACACAAGGAAAGAAAAAAATCTTTCACTCTCTCGAATGATCTGTAACTAAGCATCCCCAGTAAGAAGACATTTGGATAAAGGCAGGGATAATATCCATACTCTCTCATGTACAGACAACGGAGAAATCTTTTCTATACCCTTGAAGTGATAACCTAATCGAAGAGATCTTCTACTCTCCAATGATCTGTAACTAAGCATCCCCAGTAAGAAGACACTTGGATAAAGCCAGGGATAATATCCATACTCTCTCGTGTAGAGACAACGGAGAAATCTTTTCTATACCCTTGAAGTGATAACTCAATCGAAGAGATCTTCAACTCTCTGATGATCTGTAACTCAGCATCCACAGTAAGAAGATACTTGGATAAAGCCAGGGATAATATCTATACTCTCTCATGTAGAGACAATAAGGAAATATTTTCTGAACGCTTGAAGTGATAACCTAATCGAAGAGATCTTCTACTCTCTAATGATCTGTAACTAAGCATCCCCAGTAAGGAGACACTTGGATAAAGCCAGGGATAATATCCATACTCTCTCATGTACAGACAACGGAGAAATATTTTCTATACCCTTGAAGTGATAACCTAATCGAAGAGATCTTCTACTCTCCAATGATCTGTAACTAAGCGTCTCCAGTAAGTCTGTAATTAAAACAATACAATACAGATTGAATATATGTTGTAAGAATTGTGAATATGATCTACCTAGAATGTGTGCTTGCCTGTAGTGCAACCAATGCGTGCGAAGACGTCTTCCATTTGCAAAATGGCTGGAAAATCATATTTGATCACTAGGGATTGCCTATCGTAACCGTTACTATACATTACTATATCAAATCCCTCGTGATGACCACTGCCGTTATATTTTGAACCGCGAGTAACTGAAACCGTGGATAAGGGGGTCTACCGTATTGTCTGACAATAAATACCCGAAAAGAAGGATCATAACTGAGTCATACACAGTGGCTGGAAAGAGTTGAAAGAAGAATATTTATTATTCAACACATTGTATTATACTTTCGTTGTATGCAGTACAACCTGACGGACTTATTGCCATGTGACAATCTCTTCCAACCAATCAGAAAGCTGTCAAATAAGTCTTAAGTGAAAACCAGGTTGATTTCCTTTTTAAAAAAATCTGGGTTCCGGCGGGATTTGAACTTCCGGGTGGATAAATATTGGTGGTGGAATCGACCTAACTATTCTTTAATACGGTGTGATGAAATGTAAATGTAATGTAAATAGAGAAATACTTTTTTTTTCAATTCAAAATACATTTTTTACGTAGTGGTGTCATGTTAACAAATTTTAATAAAACACTTATTCTATTTTTTTATTCACAACTGTTTTATTTGAGTTCAGTACCGGTTTCGAAGACCTCCGTCTTCCACGTCAGGTAAACATGAACAAAATTATGTAAATCTAATTTTAATACGTATAAGAGAGATGGTAACAAAGAACCGAGTTAATTTCAATGATAGTCATCTGCTAAATATGTTCCCCGTTCCAAAGCCATCCTTTTGATGCCTTCCTACTCCTTTCTCCTTATTAGCCACTTTTCCCCTTCCCCTCTCCTGCACCTATTATTATTATTATTATTTATTTCACCTGGCGTGTTTATTGCCATGTGGCAATCTCTTCCAACCAACCAGAAAGATGTTTTAATGGTCCCTAAGTGAAAACCAGACTGGAATTCCATTTAAACAAATCTGGATTCCAGCGGGGATCGAACCCGCAGCCTCCGGATCGGCAGACAAGCGCCTTACCACCTATCACAAATAAAAAAATAAAACAGAAATCATTTAGTTCAACTTCACCTGACGAGGAAGACGGAGGTTTTTGAAACCGGTAGTGAACTCAAATAAAACAGTGGTGAATACAAAATAAAAAAAAAACTATTTTATTTATTTTATTGAAATTTAAAAACAGAAAGATTTTTATCAAGAAACTTTCGACAAAGTTGATCACGATATATTACTTAAGAAAATGCACAAACTTGGCATCAGCGATAATCTAATTGGATTATTTGCATCTTACCTAAAAGAAAGATCTCAATACGTAACAATCCGTAACAAGTCTTCTGTGGAACTTATCGCAAGATCTGGTATACCACAAGGATCCAATTTAGGTCCCCTACTATTCCTCATATTAATAGACGACATTCAGAATTCCATAAGTCACTCGACATGTTTATTGTTCGCTGACGACTTGAAAATATTCAAAAAGATCAATTCACCTCACGACTGTGCACAGTTACAACAGGACCTAGACTCCCTAGTCTCCTGGAGTGAGCAAAATCATCTTCTGTTAAACATTAATAAATGTGTCTGTGTATCTTATAGTCGATCGTTTTCACCAATCCACCATCAGTATACTATACAGGGAGTGGCACTAAACAGAGTTTCTGAATTCAAAGATTTGGGCGTAACCTTCGATGTCGGACTCACGTTCGTTAACCATGTCTCACGTTTGATATCGGACTGTTACAAACTACTCGGTTTTATAATGAGGATATCAAGAGAATTTAACAGCACCGATATCCTCCGAAACTTATATAATTATCTAATTAGAACCAAATTAGAATATGCATCTACAGTTTGGGCTCCTCATCAGCTCAAATATAAAAAAAACAATATAGAACAAAAACAAAAAAATCCTCAGATATCTATGGTACAGAACAAAAGGCGATTACCCAAAATATGCTCACCATGCCGAACTTCTCACGGTGTGTAACTATAGAAGCCTCGAAACAAGAAGGCAAGAATCCATTGCGATATTCCTACTTGAGGTTTTTCAAGGTAGCTTTAACTGTCCCGCGATTCTAGAAGCACTAAGTTTATATGTGCCTAATAAATATAGCCGTGCAAGGAATCACCCTCTGTTCTACATACCAACTTACAGGACGAATATCATGGCTAAACACTCAGTCACGCGTGGTATAGAGATATTGAACCAACTGAATGACACTGTTGATATAGTCTCGGTACCGCCTAGCAGTATGAGAAGAATCCTGGCTGATATTCTTCCTAACGAATAAGCTAACGCTAGAAGCAGACCCTATTTGTGTAACAGGAAAAATCCGTGCAAAGTGGATAAAAAAAAAAAAAAAAATGAATTTAAAAAAAAACTGCGCTCTAGCGGAACTCGAACCCACGACCTCCGGGTCGGAAACAGGCGTCTTACCAACTAGTCACGGAGTTCGTTACAACTACTGATGAGAAATGAGTCATATTATAAAAAAATGGTGATCAAATGTTGACGACCCCAGTTCGAGCGTTAGACACCAGGCAACCGAAATACCCGAAACAGTCAAGTCAATCAGAAATAATCGAATTGACCTCTGACTGCTTTTGACCGATGTCCACGTATGCAAAATTCCTCGACAATTAAATACACATACACACACACACACACACACACGCAAACTGAGCACCAATCAAAGGCTTTGTTCCATGCTATGGCGTCATTAACACTTAAAGAAATAAGTGTCCCATTACTAATTTCATTCGGTATCGAAAATTTTAATTTCAGAGACAATATTTAAGATTATATTTTATTAATAAGAGCGGAATAAATACGGTAGCTTGACTTGCGAAGAACATCTGGTATAACATTAGTAATTTGTTGAGTACATAGTTTCTCAAACTTTTACACCCCGTAGACCACTTGCCGATTTTTTTTTGTTTTCCGTAGACCCCCTGCCTGCCTAATATTGAATTTTCCTAAACTTGCAATATTAACTTCAAATGTATTTTTGACAGCTGACACAGTGCTGTTCACCTTGATAAAGTTTTTTTTTAGAGTGGATTATTGTAAAAAAATAAAAACATGTACAATTTTTATTCATACCTTTATTGAAAATACACAAAATTCAAGATTTGGCTTTGGAACGTAACAAATCAAAACCCAGTAAAATTCTTACATAAAATGAATACACAAATAATACTGTTAATGAGAGGGGTGGACCTGATGCTCTGATAGCAATGGTTCAATATTTGGCTTCAAATTAGTGAGGTATAGTCTTAAATCTCCACGTTCAGTGATTTGCATTCGATTTCTTTATTATAAGTATTTTCTATGTCTAATATAAGTATTTTGTACACACAATCTGTGTTAGGTGTAATAAGACATTTACAAAACGCCTAAATATTGATGATGATCTGGTTAAATGGGATCCGCTCACGTGGACCCCCATTTACATCTCGTGCACCCCCAATTTATTTTATCGCTGATATAGACCCCCTGCAAGTAGAAATCGACCCTTGGGGGTCCATAAGCCCTTGCGGTCGTGCTCGCCCTACATTGGTGGGGTGTATCTCGGCCGGAGGAATGTTTGTGGGATGAGCCCGAACCTTTTAATGTCTTCTTTCATGAATGTATTTTTTTTGTCATCTATTTATTTACTGTGTTTTTTTTTATCTTCTTGTTCTACGTGTTCAAGGGTGTGGGCTGAAAAACATCTGGTGTCCCCGTGGCTTGGTTCGCCCTATATTGGTGGGGTGTATGTTGGCCGAGGGGATGTTATTAGATGAGCCCAGACCTTTTGATAGCTTCTGTATTTAATGTATTATCTGCAATCTATGTGTTTTAGAAGTGTTATTTAAATATATTTTGTACATACTATGTTGATATCAATAAACCTATATTTATTTATTTATTTATATAGACCACTTTGGGAATCTTTGGTTTAGTACATAGTTTTCCAAAGTGGACTGGAGGGATCTGAAGGGGCGTTGCTGACCCTAGGGGCAGTTGAAGGGCGTTGAGAAACAATTGGGGAATAAGAAACTTTAAAAAATTGATCACCTTAACATTTTTTTTAAACGAACACTTATCCACTTGACTATACAGATATTATGAATCGTTAAAAGATTCGAATTACGAATCGTTACATATATCATGAATCGTTACAAGAAAGAAACGAAGTCATGAATTGTTACAAGATTCGAATCAAGAATCGTTACAAGATATTATAAATCATTACAAGAAAGGAACGAAATCATGAATCCTTATACGATTCGAATCATGAATCGTTACAGATATAATGAATCGTTACAAGAAAAAAACGAAGTCATGAATCATTAGTAGATTGATACATATCAACCATTCGTACACGTTGGTCTAACGGTTGTATAATGAAAGGGTCGCTTTATTTTCCAAGAAAACGTAAATTGACCCCCTGCAAGTCGAAATCGACCCTTGGGGGTCCATATGTAAGTTACAACCAATCGGTCTGAAAACAAGACGACAGGTCTTAACAAGCGAGTGTTAGCATGTACTCGTATGTACATATTAAGTGTTAACATAAGTTGTGTCCGTTTTTTTTTCAAATTAAAAATGAGCACCAAAAGCAAAACGAAATTGTAAAGGTTATACGTCATTCGAAAGAAAATTTTCTGATCTATTGTACAAGATTTTGTGTTTGCTTTTACGTTACATATATTATTTTATTTGATTAGAAGCCTTCAAAATGGAATGTCAAGTAGACGAAAGTGAGCATTTTCGACACCTCCTTCTGTTCGCGTTCAATCGAGGGAATAAAGCTGTCGAGCTGCTCGCGATATTTGCAAAGTGTACGGTGACGATGCTATGAATGAAAGGACAGCTCGTCGATGGTTTTTGCGTTTCAATGACGGTAATTTCGACCTGAAAGACATGGAGCGTTCCGAATGACCAGTGGACTTCGACAAGGACCGCTTATACCATATTATTCATGAAGATCCACTTCAAACCACCGTAGAATTGGCTGAGCAGATGAATTGTAGTCACATGACTGTATACCGCCATCTTAAATCAATGGGAAATGTCAAAAAGTTCGGCGCTTGGGTTCCACATGTTTTGAGTGAAAACAAAAAAAATCAATTGTCGAACGTCGATTTGACGAGCTGTCTTTTCATTCATAGCATCTTCACCGTACACTTCGCAAATATCGCGAGCAGCTTCGGCAGCTTTATTCCCTCGATTGAACGCGAACAGGAGGAGGTGTCGAAAATGGAGGTGTCGAAACATTAAACCAGTTCAATGCCTTCTGGTATGAAGTTATATGATCGTACTTATGTAGGTTGAAAATGAATCATATCATATGTTATGTCGAACAATTTACTTATCAAACTCTAATGTATCCTCATTCTACAATATCGTCAATATACAGCAATCCGCACACATTACCATTCGTCATTGAGATCGACATATGCCATCCGATGACTTCTGTAGTTTTTCACACACGAATCTATGTTAATATGTATACGAGTATTTTACATTACAAAAGTGAGAAATTTGCTTGATACAAATTGTTGATGTCTTGTAGGGCTCAAATTTGTATAAAACATCAATTTAACCTAAGAACTAATTACTGCGAATAAAAATAGACCCGAATATAGTATACGAGTGCTATAAAAACTGAACTAGACGGATGAAGACTAAAATAATTCACTTTCCATCCCTATTGTCAAAATCTGTTTAACCATAGACAAATGTATAAAGCCACTAACACCGAGTAGAGCGGAAGTGACAACTGATAATTCTGTCCATAGACGTTAAGTCACGTTTACACTCGGAAGTCGAAACTCGTCTCACGTATCGAAAATTAATTCCTTATTAGGTAGTCTTTCTTTGCATAATCGTAGGTGTTGCTTCATTATAAATTTCATATCATGCCAAACACACGTGTATGATCAAAGAATAATATTTAAATTCACTTTTATTTCGTCGAAATTTTCTTAACAAAACAAATACACAATTTAAGTTAATTCTGGCATTAAAGTAGTATTTTTTCAAATGATTAAATAGTTGCAAGGGATATCGAACGGCGTTTAGCTATAGGAAACAAAGTTAATGGCGTATTGAGACATGTATACTCGAACTGGATAGTGTCAAAATATGCTAAGACAATAGTTTATAACAATATTTCAGTACCAACTTTGATGTATATCAGTAAAATGTGGACGTAGAAAAATGCTTAAAAAAGCGGAAAAAATGCTGTAGAAATGCGTCTATTGAGAAGATTACATAGGGTGGCAATGTATAACAGAATGCGCAATGAAGGGATAAGGGATTAATGTGGACTTAACGCTGATGTGTCGAGTAAGATGAAGAAAAGTACGCTGACATGATTTGGGCATGTGAAATGAATGAATGAAGAAAGACTCAAGAAACAAATGTGAGTAGATGGTGTGTGAAATTAAACCAAATGAAAAGTATGGTTGGATCGAATGAATGATATTTTGAAAGAAAGAAACGTAGAGTAAGATAGATCGTAGAAATTTTATGAGAAGTTGTATGGCCAGCCAAGAAACACCCCTACCAATGGAGGGCGTGTCCGGTCGCGAGGACATCAGATATTTTTCAGCACAGATAAGGCGGTGAATTATTCTCTATTTAAAGAACTCTGCGATGTCCGCAGCGTAGTTAGTAAGACATCTGTATTGTGATCTGGAGATTGCGAATTCGAATACCGTTAGTATCAAATTTAAAAAAAATGGTTATTAGTCTAGTTTTCATTTTCACATATTTCTAATTCATTGTAAGAGATTAGTACATGACGGAAAAAAAAACGTCAGGGTGTACTGTATACAACGAAATAACAACAGTAAGAAAACCCTTCCGGTACTGGTTATAGACACTGTTTTAAGGCAGACAATTAGTATATAGGGCTTTAAATATTCGCATATATTGTAGTTAATTTTTATTCCTATTTTGATTGTATCTATTTATATATAACTTAAGTATGTGAGCTGAAAAATATCTGATGTCCCCGTGACTGGGCTCGCCCTATATTGGTGGGGTGTATCTTGGCCGGGGGGATATTATTAGATGAGCCCAGACATTTTGATAGCTTTGTTTTTTAATGTATTCTCTTTTTAATGTATTATGTACATACTATATGTTGTTTATAGTTAAGGCATTAACGTTGTGGAGGTTTAAAGTCATTGTAATTTATTTTTATCAAACACTGTTTATTCCACTTTTTTGTGACGGTATAACCCTACCGGTTTCAAGGTTTTCACTTCATCTTCAGGGGAGCGCAAACAAGACTTGTTTGCGCTTCCCTGAAGATGAGGTGAAAGCCTTGAAACCGGTAGGGTTATACCGTCACAAAAAAGTGGAATAAACAGTGTTTGATAAAAAATAAATTACAATGTACATACTATGTTGCTATCAATAAACCTGTATTTATTTATTTAAATAACGTATTAATTAGTTATATCGGATTTAACGGACAACCCCTCGCTAGAATTAGTCAGTTATAACGATTTTACTGTTTATTTAGAGAATTTTTTTTTACTGTGATGCCAATGGTTGAGCATACCTGAAGTAAACTTCGTTAGCATATTAATTTGATGATACCACATAATATCCGCCAGTAGACATGTATTCATTATTAATATTATGCATGTTTTTTTCCGCACTACCGCTCTCAACAGTGCGTTATATGATACATTATTTGAAATCTATTAATAGCGCTGAGATGAGCTCGATTTCGTCATCTTAAATGCATTTGCAGAAAAAAAAAATCAGTTGGCCAACCATTGGTTCGCGTATGAAATAACAATTTTATTTTTTTATAACCGTTACGAGTTCCATGGACAGCAAGGCGAAATAACACCTCCATTCTCGAAGAACTGAGAATCACCGAAAGATTGTCGATAATATGCCTTCGACAAGTTCTGCGATTCTTTGGGCACATTGTTTTTTGTTGAGACAGTTTCGATGGGTTTGTGGTTACTGGAGGCGTGGAAAGACGACGCACAAGAGGAAGAATCCCAATGTGTTGGACTGACCAAGTGAGAAATGCAACTGGACTACACTTAACAACTGCCCTTCGAGCCGCGGTCTGCAGGGATGGATGGATAGTAGTCGACAGAAGCTAACATGGAAGTTACGAGCTACACGACAGGTTGATGATGAGGTAATATAGGCATTTGAAATGTGGTGCTGGAGAAGGAAGTTACGAATTCCATGGGCATCAAGGTTAACTAACCCCTCTATTCTCGAAGAACAGAGAACCATCAACAGATTATCGACAATATGCCTTTAATGAGTCCTTCAATTATTTTGGTTCCACAGTTTGGAGAGGTTTGTAGTTGCTGGAGGCGTGAAAGGAAGACGCTTGTCCTTCGACTTAACTTAAAAACTGTCCTTCGAGTCACGAAATGCAGGGATGGATGGATGGCGAGGACTCTTCAGAAGCTATCATGGAAGTCACGATGCTCAGTCATGAGAGCTACACGACAGGATGATGATGATCGAGAGTATCCCAGTGGAAAACCTCGACGTCAAGTGCAGAATTGAATCATCTTGTGCGACTTTTAATAAAATGAGAAGCGTATTCTGCGATGATAATCTAAACTTGAAACATCGACAACGGTTAGTCAAATGCTACGTTTGGTCAGTGTTATTATTTGGAGTGGAATCATGGACACTCAAAGGTTGATAGTATGAACCGATAAGAAAAAGGTTAAGAGTAAGATTAATGCTGTGGAGTGTCAATGTTTGAAGACGGAATGAAGATATCAGAAATTAATGCATGGATAAAATGATTGTTTTAAGTGAGACGAAGAAAGGAGCTTTAAGATAGCTTGGACATGAAAGAGAGAATGGATGATAAAAGAATGACTAAGCTAGTACACAATTGAGAAGTGCAAGGTTTGCGTGGAAGAGGAAGATTGTGGAAAACGTGGCTGAACCAAGTGGACCGGATATTGAAAGAAAGATAAAAAGAGAAGTATGAATAGTAGAAGATTGCGCATGACGAGATTTATAGATATAAATGTGGAGGGGGCGAACGGTGTGTGATTGGATAGAAAATATGAAGATACGTTCTTTTTGCCACCTTACCCCACAAGAGACACGACGTGATAATATGAATGTATTATTATGGATTTCCTAATATTCGTGTTCATTATTGTGACATTACCGATTTGCATACACCTCTGTGAACTGAAAGGAACAATGAATCAATTCGGATTGCGCATCATTTAAATATATTAATTTTGAATATGCAAATGATATTGTAAGGTTATATGTACGCGATATCGTAAGTACAGCTTTGTCTGGCTACCTGCGGGACACTATACGGAGAAACAAACACATGCTAACCGAAAGTAAGGTCAGGATATATGACATGTCGCCCCATCATGATATATGGGACTCTTCATCTAACCGTTGCACGTGCCCATACCAGCGTAGTCGTGCTGCATGAGTTTTAAATACTACTGACGCAACTTTGATTGCTCCGCGAATGTGTTCATTTCGGATCTAGGATAATCTAGTGACGCCCAGTGACCACCAAAGCATGCGTATCTCCGCGATATAAAGCACTTGTTTCTTTAGAGGCCAACACTCGTCTCCATGTAGTACAGCGAACCTGATCCCTGTCCTGTAGATCTTGCTCTTAAGTTCTATTGGTGCCTTCTGTCACTCGTGACCCTCGTTGTTCCTTTTTTTCGTTTTTTTTTTCAATTAAGTGATTAGCGAACTCTGACAAATTATTTTTCGTATCAACTACAATCAACTACTTTGCTTTATAGTTAAGGCATTAACGTTGTGGAGGTTTGAATACATTGTAATTTGTTTTATCAAACACTGTTTATTCCACTTTTTGTAACGGTATAACCCTACCGGTTTCAAGGCTTTCATCTTCAGGGGAGCACAAACAAGACTGAATTCTGTTCGAACTGGTACCGATATACACGCTTCTAACGGTTGGGGGCTGAGGGGTGAGGGACTGAGGGCTGAGTGAGGCGTGGCACGATCTCGGCCAGCAGCGGAGATATTTTTGGGATATATTTGTTTACCAGATGTTCGCCTCGATGTACTGACTTAAAAATTTCTAGAGCCACTAATCTGTCCCATTCATTTCCGTTACTACTGATATGTAAGAATTTGGCATCATCGATAGAAAATATATGGTTTTCACGGTGACAATGCTTAGCCATTTCAGAATAAATTAGACGATTTGTTAAGGCGGATTTGTGTTCACGAAATCTCTTTTCAAAAGATCTTCCTGTCTTTCCTATATATAAATTATCACAGTCAGCACATAAAAGTGTATACACACCACTGTTGCTAAGTATTCCATTTTTGCCTTTCGCGTTAAATAAGAGTTTTTGGAGATTAAAATTAGTGTAAAAAGCTGGCTTTATGTGACTTGGAATTTTTTTGGTTATTTCGTATGATTTGTTTTTTTATAAATAGGACTTTGCTCCATTTATAGGTACCGGTATGGTTATACCGAATAATAGAATAAGTGGAATAAATAGTGTTTGATAAAACAAATTACAACAACTTTGCATGGTGTTTGTCATAATTTTTATTTTATTATTTATTATTTATTTATTTATAATTACACATGACAAGAAATATACACAATTTACGAAAAAACAGGTAATTTGATTTGGACATACAATTTTAATGGATCTGGGTTTGTTGCCTTTCATTTGTCGTATCCCCAGTAAACTAGGCTTTTGCCTGTATCTCACTGAGGATATTTGGAATGAAAAAATAAATCGATCCTTCTTTCCGATTTTTGATTGCACAAAAACAAAACCCCGTTGCACGTTCTCATCAACCTGACAAACAGTGACGCTCAACTACAACTGGAAACATTTTGCGAAATTCAACTCCTCACACATCATCACTCCAGAAAGACCAAAAATATTCATCCCACACTATACCGCACACAATCATAAGAATAAAAATTAAAATTAAAACAAAAATTATACAGAAACACAAATATAAAAACAACCAAAATAACAAGAAGAAACCCACACTCACGAGCTCACACAAATCGTTCCCACTCGTCATTCATCCTGTAAGCCCAATTACTCAAAATCCTGTCGCAATAACAACCACGCTCCGATCGACTGTCTAAATGGTTGTCCTACCTTTACCTTTATTGAAGTCGGCACGCTATTCTATGTAATGGGAGCCAAATAAGCATATTGCCTTAGGGCAAAAGAGGTTTTAACTCTAGGGATGGTGAACATTTCATTAGTTGCCATGCGTGTCATGTGTCTCTGCTGAGGCTGCATCTTCCCTTCCTCTCGATGGTAGTGCCAGAGAATGGATTTGAGATGTAAATTGGCTATGTTCAGGATCTGATACTCTCTGAAAAGCTCCGCCGTGGGATACCGTGCAGGAAGTTTATTGATTATTTTCACAATCAATTTTTGGTAAACCTGCAATATGTGTTTTTGGGTTAAGGTGCACCCCCCCCCCCCCAAACTGATATACCGTAAGAAAGTGCCGACTAACATAAGGCGAAGTATATACTTCTAAGAATATTTTCACTGAGCACATTTCGAATCATACGGAATATGTATCCTAGTTTTCTGATATTCGACACATGTCACATTTGAACACTGGCAATAATGACTGCTGACTAAATATTTAGACACCCATTTATAAAGGGGTTACACATGAATAGAAAGGATTGTTTTTGGTTGTATTTGTTTGTGTTTTTGTTTTTCCCGTTGTACAATTGTTTTTTTGTTTACTTACTCAGGGTTTAAATAAAATGAGATCTGGTTACCCTACACCTTAGTCGGCATTATCAATGAGTTTAAGCAATTCAGCATTGCTCATTGGCAGGGAACACCCAAATTTTGATGAAAAGTCATTATACAAACAGATAACAAGTTCAATTACTGAGCATTAGTTAACAAAAGATTCTGTTTTATCTAACCGCAATAGATACACTAATCTACGCTAGATAAGAATTCAATAGAACATTACACATGTTCTAGAATGAATAACAAATATAATAGTGATAAATACACGTGTATCATAAGAAAGTTACAATCCAGGATGAATCTACTACTTGATCAAAAAGTTTTAGGACCGGCCACCGTGTGGCGCTGTCAGTCTCTCTCTCCGTGGCTGCAGTCCTAAGACTGATTTGCAGCAATTTCAACTCTTCTCCTCCATTCCCCCCTGTCCTGTGCGGCTCTTTTTAAATCTGTATATGTTGAGCAGCGCACGTCCACCAACAGGTCCTCCAGGTACTCTCGGCGTGGGCGTCCCCTAGAGTTTGTCCCCTCAGTCACCCGATTGGAATTCTTGTCAGTCAGTCACCCGATTGGAATTCTTTTTTTTTTGTTAGGTTACCACATCTATCATTGACACTTCCCTTCAAATTTCAGCGTCATAGCTTGACATTTGTAAAAGTTACGCTGTACTGAGTACATCTACCTATGTGCGTGTTTTCGATTTTTTACAAGTTTAAAAATGGCATCAACTGTGCATCAACGAGTTTGCATTAAATTTTGTGTGAATAACGGATTTAACGGCCCGCAGACCTTGGAAATGTTGGAGAAGTGTTTTTCGGTGGCACAAACAATTCAGAAGTGGTCGTGAGTCGGTCGAGGATGACTAACGCAGTGGCAGTCGAAACCTGATGAAAACATCGATAAAATCAAAGAAATGTTGGCCGAAAACCGCAAATTGACCATCAGAGTGCTGGCAGAGGACTTGAACATCGCTTATGGATCCGCTCAAGACATTTTGGTTTGTGCTTTGGGTCTCAGACGTGTCGCTGCAAAACTGGTGTCGAAAGACCTCAATTTCATTCAAAAAAAGTGCCGCGTTGAAATCGCCAAAGACATGATTTTGACCAAAAACAACACGATTACTATCCAGCAGCCTTCGAATTCACCTGATCTGGCTCCCTGCGACTTTTTCCTGTTCAACCGGCTTAAAAAACCGCTTCGCGGAAAGCGTCACAGCACCCGAGAGGATATGAAAAAATCGAAGACGGCTCTGATGGACATACCGAAAATTGAGTACCAGCGGTGTTTCGAGGATTAGATCAAGCGCTGGCGTAAGTGCGTTGCAGTCGATGGGGAGTACTTTGAAGGGGGTCATATCGATTTTGATGAATAAACTTGTATTTTTGATTTTATGAATAAAGTCCTAAAACTTTTTGATCAAGTAGTTTGTCACCGTGGTTGTTTAATATTTATATGGATTCCTTTGTGAAAGAACTACAGATGTCAATGTGTGGCATAAAAATATCGAATTGGAATTCATGTCGATTGATGTACGCTAATGGCATGGTAGTGTTAGCGGAGAGTGAAGGGGAATGGTAGAGTTTGATAAGTAAATAGTTAAAGATGTGTAGAAGAACTAAGAATGAATGCCATGATGATAGAACAGTGTGCAAGATGAACAATGAAAGATTGGAGCAAGTTAAGTAATTCTGCTATTTAGGTTGTTTTTTCTCTGATGATCGAAGAGTTACGAGGGATATTGAACGGCGTGTAGCAAAATGAAACAACGTCTATGGGTCGTTAAATAATATATTCTGGAAGCGGATAGCATTTATAACACATTATAGGGTGGAAACGTGGACAATGAGAAAAAAGGAAAAAAAACCATGATACAATAGATGACTTAATGTGGTGTTGAAGGCAGATGGCCGAATCCCATGGACTTCAAGGCGCGCACCAACGTATCTATCATCCAATAATTGAAGATTTCCGAAAGACTTTCAACATGCAGAGAAAAAAAAACAGATGCGTGATACTCTCGCGCGGTAGAAGTGAAACTTCTTAACTCATAGGAAAAGTTTATTATATGCATTGCTTTTTTTCCGTTTGTTAATGATTTTTTTAGGATTAGGAAATGGTTATGTGGAATTTAATTCAAGAAAATCTCTCTTAATTAAATATTTTTTTTTAAATTTATTTATTCATCAATTTCCATAGATTGTGACTGTGTTATTATATATTAATTAATTAATTATATATTATTATATAATTAACTAATTATATATTAATTCCATAGAAGGGATAGCGTTTCACTTTTCGTGACGTTCAGGCCGATTTGCCCTACCGCGCGTATAGAAGTTTCCCTTTAAAAATCCTAACGTAATTTGGGCATATTCCTAGAAATAATGCTGAGATTCTGAAGAAACTGGTGATTATGGGAATAGTTGAGGGAAGGTGACCAAGAGAAAGGTGTCCTATGAGATGGACAGATCAAATAAATGGATTAGTAAGATCCTTTTTAAGCGCTGTATTCAACATAACACATGACCGAGATGAATGAAAACCGGTCTTGTTTGTGCTCCCCTGATGATGAGGTGAAAACCTTGAAACCGGTAGGGTTATACCGTTACATAAAATGAAATAAACAGTGTTTGATAAAAACAAATTACAACGTATTTAAAACTCCACAATATTAATGCCTTAACTATAAATAATATGGAGAAAAAAAATTTAGACCAGTTCTTCTTTACCTGACGAAGAAGACGGAGGTCTTTGAAACCGGTAGTGAACTCAAATAAAACAGCGGTGAATAAAAAATGTGTTTAATTTATTTTATTAAAAATTTTACAATTCGTAAATGTCATGTCGACAGGCATATTCCAATTGACAATCAATAATTGATGTGATTAAATGCCCTGTACGTATTTTTTTAATAAAAATAAAATAAAAACCACACTATCAAAACATATTCGTTCACAGGGCTACAGTGATCGTTAGAAAACAATTTGAAAAATAGCAGATAAGGTATTACTCAGATAAAAGATAAGGCAGCGTTTCTCAATTAAACTTAGTCACGGAACCCCTTTATATTTCGTAAAACATAAAATGAACCTTTTAAATGTGTTTAGCGTACGTAGTGCGTTGAAAACGGTGCCTTGGTATGGAATAACTTTCTTTATTGAATCAAATAGCATTAAATTGAAAGTTACATTTTTCAGGGGGACGGCAACTATACGTTTTTTCCATTTTCAAATCATATAAATAAGTACAGGCACCATGTATATGCCCGGTAAAGGGAAAATATAAGATTTTATTTTTAATTAAATGATAATTATTGTAAAGACGGGTTCCCACCATGTGAAATATGGCCCCAAACATGGAGTGTAACCAATCACAGGTGTTTCCTAGTATTTAGGTAGGTAGGTGGGGTAGTACAGTATACAGTCGATGGTCGATGTGCAGGTTCCGGATTACAATTACAGAGGCAGTTTAAATACATAAGATGTGCTGTAAAAGTGACCTGACCCATATATGGTCTTCTATAAATGTATATGTACTTACAATATTTTTATCGTTCAATGCAGTGGTTGTTACAAGTACGCAGGGTGTTAAAAAAAGTTCGAGAATTTAAATTTTTATCAAAAAGTTATTATTTAATCATTAATGTTAATATTGTCTCCTTCAAAGGATAAAATACACTTTTACTAATGTTTTTTTTTCCAATCCACAAAACATTTGTGGAACGCTCCTTTTGGGATAGCTCACCCGGCGATTTTGTCTTTATCTCATCTATGGTCGCAAAACGTAATCCTTTCAATGTCTTCTTCATCTTCGAGAACAGGAAAAAGTCGCAGGGGGCTATATCTGGCGAATACGGTGGCTGCGGCATCACGTCGGAGTTGGTTTTGGCTAAAAATTCAGTGAGAAATAAGATGGGCTCAATAAAAAAAAACAGCTCAAAAAAATCTCGATCAAACCACACATACAATGCGGATTATTCCAATATTTTCATTGAAATGAGTCTAACGTGGTATTTGAATCGGACCATCGTTGGACAGATGCGATGATAAAAAGCGACATCTAACGGACACTATGCGGAGAATCTGCTTTCAAAGGTCTCTGTCTAACAATATTATCAATCGTAGAATCCAGCACGTGACGAAGGACGCCTGTGCTCAATTAATTGAAAAATTAAAACGAATTTGGGTTCCAGCTGAATAAGACCACGGACAATCATAAAGGAATTTAGGTTCCAGCTGAATAAGACCTCGGAAAATCATAAAGGAATTGGGGTTCCAGCTGAATAAGACCACGGACAATCATAAAGAAATTTGGGTTCCAGCTGAATGAGACCACGAACAATCATAAAGATGTTCATTTGATTTGTGCACTTGTCCCAATAATGGTTTTGTTCCACCATGATACTATAATATTAGACTGCACACAGTACAGACAATACTACAAAAAAATAAAGATTTGAATTGGGAACTCTTGCCTCATCCTCCTTACTCTCCAGATATTACCTCAAGCGACTATAATTTATTTCCGGCTCTTCAGATTTTTTAATATAAACATGAAGTCGAAAAAGAAGTTTCGATTTTTTTAACATCAATATCAGAGTTTTTTTTTACACAAATGGAAATAAAAATTACCTGTAAGATGGCAACAAGTTGTTTGTTGATAATTAAGGGAAATGTATCATTGATTAAAATATTGTAGTAAAATGTTTTATTTGCATTGTTTCAAAATTTCCCACAAAATACGTACAGTACCCGGCGATAAGTAATTAAAAATCGTTTGTATAACGTCGTCTCTGTCGCGCGATGCGCTAACATTCCGGTCCGGTAACGACTGACAAATCGCGACGGAACACGTGTATGAATGACAGAGATGACTACAAACGATGTGTATTACTTATCGCCGGGTACTGTACGAATTTATGGACTCAATTTATACTTGTACGTGTGTCATCTGTTTTTTAATCAATCTTACCTAACGGCGACAACATAAGTGCGACTTTTAGATATATTCTAACTTCGGGTGTTGTGTAAAACCCGTGATACCCTAAGGGCGCCGAAAACCGAAAACGTTTGGGATTCACTGGTTTTAATGTGTAAATTTTATACTTTCGCGGAATCCTTAATTTTACCACACGCAACCTCAGTTCGGAAACGCTGAGATAAGGCTAGCTCACTCGAATTAACAAGTAACATTAATGGTAAATTCGCACAATTGTTTTGTTTCCGATACAGTCACACTTTCGTGAGAAAACTTTGCCATTTTAAAATACGTAACTTATGAAACATTCGTTTTATTTTTACGACTTTAATTTCGATGCAAATTCATCGATTTTTACAATGTTTTTTTTTAATTGTTGGTGCTTACACGTACCAATGTACGAGTATTTGCAGTTTTTATTATTGAAATGAATGCGTGCCTTGCTGCGTAAAATATCCGGTATAACAATGTTTGATAGAGTAATACATTATCTGGTAACTGTTTGTTAGAGATATATCTTATAAGCAGAATTGAGAAATGATGTGAGTTTTATCATAGAAAAGAATATAATTCGTAGTGTACGTCCCCGAATAGAATATTATTTGAAATATCCGTTTCCGAATAGAAAATAATTTGAAGTATCCTCTCTCGGAATAGAAAATAATTCGTAGTATCCATCTCCGTATAGAATATACAATAATTCGAAGTAACCGCCTCCTTATAGAATATAATTCGAAGTGTCAGTCTCCGAATAGAATATGATTCGAAGTATCCACCTCGGAATAGAATGTGATTCGAAGTATACGTCCCCGAATAGAATATTATTTGAAATATCCGTTTCCGAATAGAAAATAATTTGAAGTATCCTCTCTCGGAATAGAAAATAATTCGTAGTATCCATCTCCGTATAGAATATACAATAATTCGAAGTAACCGCCTCCTTGTAGAATATAATTCGAAGTGTCAGTCTCCGAATAGAATATGATTCGAAGTATCCACCTCGGAATACAATATAATTCGAAGTATACGTCCCCGAATAGAATATTATTTGAAATATCCGTTTCCGAATAGAATATAATTCGAAGTATCCTCTCTCGGAATAGAAAATAATTCGTAATATCCATCTCCTTATAGAATATAATTCGAAGTAACCGCCTCCTTATAGAATATCATTCGAAGTATCAGTCTCTGGATGGAATATGATTCGAAGTATCCACCTCGGAATAAAATGTGATTCGAAGTATACGTCCCCGAATAGAATATTATTTGAAATATCCGTTTCCGAATAGAAAATAATTTGAAGTATCCTCTCTCGGAATAGAAAATAATTCGTAGTATCCATCTCCGTATATAATATAATTCGAAGTAACCGCCTCCTCATAGAATATAATTCGAAGTATCAGTCTCCGAATAGAATATGATTCGAAGTATCCATCTCGGAATAGAATATAATTCAAAGTATACGTCCCCGAATAGAATATTATTTGAAATATCCGTTTCCGAATAGAATATAATTCGAAGTATCCCCTCTCGGAATAGAAAATAATTCGTAGTATCCATCTCCGAATATAATATAATTCGAAGTATCCGTCTCCGAATTCGAAGTATTAATTTACGAATAGAATATAATTCGAAGTAACCATATCCGAATATAATATAATTCGAAATATTCATCTACGACTAGAATATAATTATTCGTCGAACTGATACCGTCATTCTAAAATTGCTAATCATTGTCACCGTGAAAATCAGCAGAATCTAGAAGTTGTCTCCTCCCTCCCTCCCCCCACAGTCCCCAACCCGAATATTTACCGTTAGAAGCGTATAAGTCGGTACCAGTTCGAACTTAATTCAGTCTTGTTTGTACTCCCCTGATGATGAGGTGAAAACCTTGAAACCGGTAGGGTTATATCGTTATATAAAGTGAAATAAACAGTGTTGGATAAAAACAAACTACAATGTATTTAGATTTGTCATAAGTGGTAAAGTGCTTACATACGATAAGAATAAGAAGAATTTATTTATCTTTTATTTTAATGGAACATATAATCCTTTAATTAGATATTTTTAATATAAGTATATGTTATATAGTATTCGCCAGAATATCACAACAATATTAAGAAATAGCTACTAACTTTGTGCTCTCCTTTATTCATACAAATAACGTAATATAAACAAAACATTAAGGGTAATACTTTGCCTCTGGAGTTGAGTAACCCTGCATCAACATGTGGAAGGTTTCGATTCTGCAAAGCATCTTGCATCTCGTTCTACAAGTGAGCCCGTGTGTTTTCTATATCTCAAGATCTATCCATAAAATGATCGAAAAATCCAATTCTTGTTCTATGAAAGCGTTGTTCCACTAAAAACAAATCTAAGTTCTTTACCACTATAAAATAAGTCTTCGACAATTACGTAAGTCTACTTGGTGAAGTTTGGTAATATTTTGTGGTATACATACATAACATATATTGAACTTAAATATACATATTCATACTAAATAATTTCAAACAATGACTTTGTAATTTATTATAACTATTGCTTTTTGTATCTCCTGTACATGTTAGTTTAAGACAAAGTTTTGTATTATTTGTCAATAATTTTATGTACTTGTATAACTTGTCATATGTGCATTTGTATATTAAAGACACTGTTGTGTCGTTAATTAAATTAATAAATAATAATTAACACAAAGGCTCACTTGTAATACGAGTTGCAACATCAATATATTCCACATGTTGATGCATCATCAATATATTCCACATGTTGATGGAGGGTTACTCAACTCCAGAGGCCAAGTTCTCGTATTGTCCTTATTTTATATTTATATTAGATTATATATCTTGATAAAGGAAAACACAACGTAAGCAACTATTTCTAAATATTGTTACGATATTCTGGCGAATAAATACAAATTGCAGCGTCTTTAAAATGTTTGTCTAAGATTTATTTTTAACCTGAGAAAGTACGATCATATAACTTCATACCAGAAGGCATTGAACTGGTTGAACGTGAGAAATAGACGACAAATTCACATACTTTCGCTATTGTATAATATCCTTAACTGTCCCTCCACCCTCTCTTATCTCGCCGAAAATTACCAGCGTCTTTCCGATCATGAACTTGGGCTGTGCTCAAACAGAGATTGTTTATTGCCCTTCCCAGTTCAACGCTCTTATATTTTTACGTCGTCCTTTGATGTACATGCAGCGAGACTCTGGAACCAGTTACTAAACCAATGTTCGACTCGCTCTGTCCTTGGCATGCTTTAAGAAGCGACTGAAAAAACTCTTAATTTATATTCAGTAATATAACGTGTTTCATTCCTGATTTATCTTTCCTCTCCACCATCCCTTCCTTTTCCTTTGATTGATGATATCTCACTTTTACTTTAATATTTTATGTCCATTAATTACATAAATCGAATAATCTTCTGAATATTTTAACAACCATGAAAGTTGCTTTATTTACTTTTGTCTGGTGCAACGGGGGTTTTATGTAATAAAAAAAAGGAAATTTATTTTTCTATGCTATATGTCCTCAGAGAGATACAGGCAAAAGCCTGGTTTACTGGGGACACGACAAATGAAAGGCAACAAACCCAGATCCATTAAAATTATATGTCCAAATTAAATTACCTGCTGTTTTTTCGTAAACTATGTATTAGGTGTTAACATAAGTTGTGTCCATTTTTTTCTAATTTAAAAATGAGCACCAAAAGTAAAACAAAATGGTAAATGTTCTGCTCTACAAGATATTGTGTTTGCTTTTACGTTACATATATTATTTTATTTGATTAGAAGCCTTCGAAATTGAATGTCAAGTAGACGAAAGTGAGCATTTTCGACACCTTCTGTTCGCTTTCAATCGAGGGAATAAAGCTGCTCACGATATTTGCGAAGTGTACGGTGGAGATGTTATGAATGAAAGGAAAGCTCGTCGATGGTTTTTGCGTTTCAAAGACGGTAATTTCGACCTGAAAGACATGGAGCGTTCCGGACGACCAGTGGACTTCGATGAGGACCGCTTAAACCATATTATTCATGAATCTCCCCTTCAAACCACCGTAGAATTGGCTGAGCAGATGACTTGTAGTCACATGACTGTATACCGCCATCTACCATCCTTTCATTCATAGCATCTTCACCGTACACTTCACAAATATCGCGAGCAGCTTTGGCAGCTTTATTCCCTCGATTGTACGCAAACAGGAGGTGTCGAAAGTGCTCACTTTCGTCTACTTGACATTCCATTTTGAAGGCTTGTAATCAAATAAAATAATATATGTAACGTAAAAGCAAACACAATATCTTGTAGAGCAGAAAATTTTCTTTCGAATGACGTATAACCTTTACCATTTTGTTTTACTTTTGGTGCTCATTTTTAAATTGAAAAAAAAAACGGATACAACTTATGTTAACACCAAATATATTTATTGTCATGTGTAAAATAAATAAAAAAACATATTTAATTTTTTTTGTGTTATTTTTAATCTGACAAAATAGTGGGTTCTAATCCTGAGTTAGAGTGCCCTTGTGCTGTTTAAACGCCGTTATATAAATTGTCTTTTTATAATTAATATTATAATAATATTAATTATAAAAAGACAATTTATGTAAGACGTACTCCTGCCGGCCAAACACCATGAACTTAGTTATACTCACGTCTATGTTCAGCCTAGCCTCACACCGGCTCCATTAATTCTATCTATGGCGCAGGGTTTGAAGGCCGTCAATACTGTCTGCCAGAATAACCGTATCATTTACGTACCTGATGTTATTGACGCATACACCATTCACTTTGACCCCCAGATTGAAGTTATATAGTGCTCTATATACTTACTCTTTTACTTAATTTTAATTACTATATTTCATATTTTTCTATACCCTACATATTAATTTGACATTTCTTTTAGAGCGCAAAACAAATACAGACGTCCGACATCACTGATAAATTTTGGTAATATTTTGCAACAAACATGCATATATCGAACTTAAATATAGATAATTTATCAATATAACATTAATTTAAACAATTATTTTTAACTATTACTATTGTTTTATTGCCTTCATGTTAATTTTATGTAATTTTGTCAATAATTTGAAGTATTTAAATTAATTTATCTTGTGTGCGATTGTTTTCATGCCATGTAAAAGACATCGCTGTGTTCTGTATTTGATAAATAAATAAAAACTAATCGATTGCTTTCCCGCATACGTTGTTTAGTTCAATAAGTTACTTCATAAACGATAGATAGAGGTTTCACTGTATAATGTTTTGCATTGTTTTCGTTACGTGACATTAAAGTTAACGATTGTAAAACAATACGAAATCGTTTTCACTGCAACAAGTACATTTTCACTGTAACAAGTACATTTTAACTATAACAAGTACATTTACAAATTACAGCGTCTTCAAAATGTGTCTAATATTTATTTTCAACCTACGATAATACGATCATATAACTTCATACCAGAAGACATTGAACTGGTTGAATGTGAGAAATAGACGACATTTCACATACTGTCTCTATTGTATACAATACTTGTCCCGCAGCCCCCTCTTATCTCGCCGAAAATTTTCAGCATCTTTCCAATCATGGATTAACGCTAAGCTCAAACAGAGATTGTCTAATGGCCTTTCCAGTTTACCGCTCTTCTTTTTTTACGTCGTCCTTTACTGTCCATGCAGTGAAACTCTGGAATCAGTTACAAACCAATATAAGACTCGCTCCGTCCTTGGCATGCTTTAAGAAGCGACTGAAAAACCTCTTAATTTTTAGTCAGTAAAATAACGTGCTTCATTCCTGATTTTTCTTTTCCTTTCCTCTCCACCATCCCTTCCTTTCCTTTTGATTGATTATATCTTACGTTATATGAAAAAGAATGTTCGGGTGATTGTCCGTCTTTGTGGGGTTCGTGGGTATATGCTCACGTATGTGTTTATGGATTTCGTGGGGATGGATACTCATTTGAATTATTTATGCGACCACGTAACTTGCTTCGTTTACTTTTGTCTGGTTGGTTGGAAGAGATTGCCACCTGGCAATCAGCCCGCCAGATTGAATTTGCAATAAAAGTGTTAAATAAATAAATAAATATTTTTTTATTATTTACCAAATAACGTTTTATAATAAATTATGTTATTCAACTAATCGAATTAATCTCCGCGAAACGTGTTTCTACATCCTATCTCGATGCTATCTTCAAGCGCAATGATCCTGGTTTGTTACGAGAACAATGCTTAGATCCAACTGATGTCATGTTTCATGAGAAATGTATGTGGTCTATTGACCTAAAGGAAAAAAATCTTGTGAAAGTTGGACTTCAGCATTGCTGTCGTAACAAACTGACACCATTGCGCCTGAAGAGAGCATGGTTTGGGCATGTGATGATATGTGATGGGAAGGCGTGATAGAGGAGACTAAGGCAAGTATTAAATGGTAGCATTAATTTAATGATATTTCGAAAGTAGGAAAAAATACGAAGTGAGAGAAATCGTAAAAGCTGTATGAGGTGTATGGATGTGGAAGAGGCGAAATATGTGAATATATAAAAGTCGGCGCTCTGTCATCTTTGCATACTCCAGGAGGGAAACGGTTTTATGTTATGTATGCTACGTTCAATGGGGTTAGGTTAGGTTAGAAAAAAGGTCAGTACAGTAGTGGCAATATTACTTTGTCCTATACAACACAATTTGGTGACTATGTTGTCATTTTCAATATCTTTCGACCAACCAACTAAAAATATGTTATTATTTATTATTAATTCCGATAAATGTGTTGAATTGTATTCCAATTTAATTGTATACAGTACAACCATGTTTCAATCTCTTCCAACCAACAAGAAAGATGTTAAAGTAGTCTTAAGTGAAAACTAGAACCCTTTTTGAAATAAATGAGGTACGAATGAGCATCGAACCCGTGACTTACGGGTCTGAAGATAGGCGTCTTAGTAATAAGGTTACATTGATATACTTTTAAAAACGATAAAAGCGGTGATAAAAATATTGCGTGGCATTTTCAGAAATAGGCTAAAGCAAAATATAATCACAATTTTGGGTAACATCGATGGAAATGTATAAAATACTTTGATACATCGATGGAAATGTATAAAATACTTGGATACATCGATGGAAATGTATAAAATACTTGGATACATCGATGGAAATGTATCAAACACTTGCTACATCGATGGAAATGTATCAAATACTTGCTACATCGATGGAAATGTATCAAATACTTGCTACATCGATGGAAATGTATCAAATACTTGCTACATCGATGGAAATGTATAAAATACTGGGATACATTGATGGAAATGTATAAAATACTTGGATACATCAATGGAAATGTATAAAATACTTTGATACATCGATGGAAAGGTATCAAATACTTGCTACATCGATGGAAATGTATAAAATACTTGGATACATCGATGGAAATGTATCAAATACTTGCTACATCGATGGAAATGTATAAAATACTTTGATACATCGATGGAAATGTATCAAATACTTGCTACATCGATGGAAATGTATAAAATACTTGGATACATCGATGGAAATGTATCAAGTAATTTGACGACCTCCATGGCCTAGTTGGTAGTACGTCTGTCTTCTGACTCGGATTGCAGGTTCGATTCCCTCTGTAAACCCGATTTTTTTAAAAGGTTTAACTCTGTTTTTCACTTAAGACGTCATTAACATTTTACGGATTGGTTAAAAGAGATTGTCACATGACAAAACCCTACAAGTTTGCAGTGTAAACAAAGAAAGTGTTCGTTCGGACGCTGTTTTGTTTAATATTAGTGGATTCGAGTCCCGACTTAGAACGCCCTTGAGGAGAGTTTACTTTCTAAACGGCACTTTATAAAATTGTCATTTGAATTTGATTGAATTGCGTGAAATTTACGTGGCATTGTTGAAAAAATTATCACTTGACACTGGCGTATACTCCTTCATATATAGATGAGTTCACGGGCATTATTCAAGAAAGAATATTGTTAAAAATAGGAGAAAGCATAAAAAATAAATAACAATTTTTGTTAACAACGATGGAAATGTATCGAATATAGTTTTTTTTTCATAATTATAATCATCAATAAAACCACAAAAAGGTTATTTTTTATAATTTTATTTACGACTTTTTCCCTTGAAAGTATTTTAATATGTGTATGGTCGTTGCATAGAAACGACAATACAAATAGTTTGAAGGAAATACACAGATACGTAATATATTTCCCATATATAATTGTTTCGCATCGGAAACAATGGAAAAATACATTTTTTGCAAGATAATAAACAAGCAAGCACTCACCTTTTATAAGGGTATCGCTAAATGTGTCCTGAACAAAACACGAAACACTATCGCAAAGAGCTTTGTTATCACATTAACTATAAAAACAATTTCGAAATAAATTAGCTACATACACACAAAACACTGATATTTAATATATCACTCTTTTTGTTCACTGAATCGATCGCTAAATGCTGAATTAAAATGGAAAAGAATGCCTTTAAAAACAGCGCGGAACACTTCAATTACAAATTGTTTAATTCAGTTTTGGTCTAAATCACAAGGAATTAGAGTTAAATTGTATAAAATTAAACTGTAAATGATAATTTTAGGTTAGAACTTGGATCACTGAGAGATAAAATACAGTAAATGCCATTTTTATTACAGTTATAAATATTCTTATAAAATATTCAATTACGCATAAATGTATTTAGTCGATAAGTTCAACAGGCCTTTTGACAGGTCTAAATTTTTAAACAAATACAAATAAAAATTGATTATCAATGCAAACAGTTAATATATTAAGAATTTTAATTGATTTTTTTATAAGTAGAAATAAAACAATACTGTATTTTACCTTTAAGTAGCCTGTGTTTTTTATTTCCTGTCAAACGTCAAATGATTTTGAAAATGGAACATTTCAAGAAAATAGTGTTGCGACCGCGCGCGCGAATCGTTTGTTTTGACTAGGGATGCGACACGCGGAACAGAGAAGGGAGGGTATACGGCGCAGATCGATATTACCACGCGCACTGACGGTTGCCGGCGTACTAAAATTCAACCAGAGATACAAAAACTCAACGTTGGAAAGGAGTTCGCATTACGCAAGCCACTTTGCCAGTTTGTTCTTCGGAATATAATAAAACCAAATAGGGTCATCGAATTGCTTGTTTTGTAACATTTTTTCAAAGTATAATCAAATAATTTATGATTATTTGTTTGATTTCTTATGCAAATCATTAGTTTTGTTTTAATGTTATATTTGTTGTGTATCTTTGAATTCGAATCTAAAATATTTAAATATGTATTCCTGACGATAATTATCGTGAACTGGAGTAAAACATAACATTTTTCTTTGTTAAATCCAGTTGTTAAATTGAATATTATTTTGAATGAAAAAACTGTATCGCTATTAAGAACATCATTTTAGGTTATTTATGAAGTATAATCTCATATTAAAGAGTTCGTTGAAATTGTGAAATGACTGTGGGTAGTCCATGCGTTTTCGAAGTAATTAAGCATGACATGACGAATATTAAGGTGGTAATTGACACACATTTTTACTACGTAAATAGTGAGAAATATGTTAATAAAACCTTTTTTAACAAAATGACAAATTTGATATATTCGAAGAGTACCGATAAAACGGTCGTTACTTAATCACCAACTTAAAACATAATTGATTTAAACATGAAGGTGGTTATCGACAGTCATTTTTTCATTACCTAAACAGTGAGAGATATATTAATAAAAACTTTTTGAACAAAATCACAAATTTGATATATTCGAAGAGTACCGATAAAACGATCCTTAATTATGCGCCAACTTAAAACATAATTGATTTCAACACGAAGGTGGTTATCGACACTCATTTTTCACTAGTGAGGAATATATTAATACAATTTTTGAATAAAATGACAAATTTGATAGATTAGAGAGGCACCGATAAAATTATCATTAATTATGCACCAACTTAAAACCCTCTCATCTCCCTGGCTCCATCCCAACTCACTGTCTGCGAAGAATGTTGGGGTCAGCTGTCCTCGTCCTCAGGTTGTATGCTCTTCTGTCCCGGACTACGTCCTCCAGGCCGTGCCTCTGTATCAGGTTATCTTTTTGCACCACCCATGAACTCTTTACACCAACTTAAAACATAATTGATTTAAATATGAACGTGGTTATCGATACTTTTTTTTTTACTAGTGAGGAATATATTATACTTGAGAAAATGTAGAATGGTCCCTGTGACATTTTAAATGTCATGTCTCAAAGGGAGGGGGTAAAAATGTTTTTTTTACAAATCGAATCGTTTTTTTTATAAATCTAAAAATTGTTATTCTCTAAACTGACGTTTTAATTCCTAATTTTCATTATTCTGACTTTCAAATATATTGTATGATTTGTATCTATATTTAAATAGGCCCAGATCCACTATGCATTAATACTAATTACGAACATTTAATTTTAGGTATAAAAAAATCGAAAATCCAATTATCGTATATCCCATCCCTAGCCAATGCAGACTAACGTAGTGACTTTTGACAAATGTCACCAAATATTATTTGATTTTTAACAAACTGCCATATTTTTGCTAATTTGTAACAAGATGTATTAATTTGTCATTATTGTCAGTTTTATGTAATGTATTTACCTAAATAACTTGCTATTTATTAGAATCGAGGCTTATATTAAAGTTGATAAAATAATTAAAATTACTAAATATCGTCACAAGGTTGTATTGGGGAAAATTTGTTAACCGTCACAGGAATCATGCTTCTATTCTCAAGTATAGTAAAACCTTTTTGAATAAAATTACAAATTTGACAGATTCGAGGAAAACCGATAAAATTATCATTAATTATACACCAACTTAAAATATAATTGATTTAAAAAATAAGGTGGTTAACGAAACCCATTTTTACTACCTAAACAGTGAGCAATATATTAGTAAAAACTTTTTGAACAAAATGACAGATTCGAAGGGTACCGTTAAAACGATCATTAATTATGCACCAAAATTTTACACATACGAGTATGTTTAATGAAAAAATGTTAAGTTTAACGCAAGGGGTGCAATATTTTTTACTGTCCGGTCGCTAAAACACTTAATTCCGCATCCGTGTGCATAAAGACTTCATAAAATAAATTTGTTATCAATAAATCCCATGCTCGTGGTGAAGGAGACAGTTTGGAGAGGATTGTGGTGTGGTTACTGGAGGCGTAGAATGACTACCCACGAGAGAAAGATTCTTAATACGTTGGACTGACCAAGAGAAATAACTCGATTACCCTTAACCACTGCCCTTCGAGCTGCGGAGTGTAGGGATGTATGGAGAAGAGTGCTCAGAGACTATCATGGTAGTCACGATGCTCAGTCATGAGCTACACGGCATAATGACGATGATGATAAAATAAAGAAATAATCAATTACTTTGTCATCTGCCAGCCCTGATGGAAGAAAACATTGCGGAACATCACAGAGCACTGCTGAATTTATTCCATCTGTGTACACTGAACACCAATACATGAACACTACTTTGATTTGGTCATTCGGTCTGGTTGGCTTGGCAAGATATTCGTGTGGTTTTACCCATATCGGTCGGTCTTTTAAGCTAATTGTATTGTATCTAGCAAAATAAAGAACAATGTCGTATATTCTATTATATTATATTATATTATACAATTGGATTCCACCACTACCCACGTTGTTATGGGGGACAAAATAAGTCCCCATCTAGAAGATCTAAATCTTCTTTATTTTTTATGAGCGCCACGATACATAGTGACGAAGAAGGAACTACCCAAAGGGACTCGAACCTTCGGGACCTTCTCAGGTGGCGACACAATTGAGTGTGAAAACGTCGGAATTAAAGTCCAATATCACAGGAAAAGGAAAATGACTCGCAGCGCAGATTTTTTATTTATTTATTGTATCGGACGTATGCGTCATCATAAAACATAATATATTTGTTTTCTTAATGTTTGATATTTAGTTACAATGTATTTTGATATTTGTTTGGTATTTTTATGTAATAATTTTATGTTTGTTGGGGCCCGTACGGTGTCGCAACTGCTACGGAAATGTACCTTGTGCGTGGTCATCGCGAGACTATATCGCAAGTCGGCCGGCCTTTGCATGCGCAAAACTTACGAAAATTGTGACATTTCGCGAGTTGTGACGGCATGCAGGGGCGAAAACAGGCGCTTGCGATGAGCGATTGACCACACAAAAGAAACGATAAAGCCAAATAAAATCATTCTCAGTTCACTCTGCCTATTGTGTTTTACTTGCGACCATCTACTATCTGCCTAAGAGGAATCTCTTCACCCTGCTACCTTTCCACCGATCTACGCCTTTGAACGTGAGCTGAATTCTCCGAGTATCGAGCAGCAGGCATTCACATATTGATACAGTTCTTTGTACCGGTGGCGTACACGTATAAAAAGTCTTTATGCCTAGAGTTCAAACACAAACAGCCCAACAAGTTGCCAGTACTATCACAGAAAATTTCAAATGCAATAAAACTATCATTTGATGCCACTAGACCGGAGTAGCCAATCGGTCCGAAGATGAACTGATGTACCACAAGGCTGAGTGGAGTTCCCTTAGGAAATTACTGACTCGAGTATCATCGCAGTACCACAGAATGTGCTCTGCAGATTGATCCAGATGGCTGCAAGATTTTCAACAGGACAAAGGGACACGATTGAAGCTGAAGAGTTTGCCATTGAAACTCCCATTGCAAGAGATAAATTGTGTAGTGCAATAGTTTGCGTGTACCGATGGGGAGCCAAGGCGCGCCCTGATACAAATAAAGAATTTTAATGCCTGTTTTCCCACGTAAGAAGACGACCAACGATGTTGCCTAGTCGACAACTGGGTCTCTAGGCAGACTTTAAAAACCACGTGAAGGGTCATGGTCATGGCCCTGGCAAGGGGTGAAGGTGGTCGTCACATATACTCGCGGGCTGACCCTTACCAAGAAGGATAATCGCGGTACGTCTCTGAACTACCAGATCTAACGGAACGAGCTGCATTAACCCTTCCTTCCCTGTGATGTGTAACTAGTACGCTTTGCTTCTAAACACTTTAATATCTCTATAAATATAATAAATACTGGGTTCAGATTTTAGGTATTCCTCCGTAATACATTTACGCATTGAATGAAAATAATAATAATAATAATTAGCACTTATCAGCCACATCAAAGATATTTTGTGAAAATCGGAAATAATTTCACCAATACAACCAAACGTGTGCCTGTGTGTGACGTAGGTATATTCATTCGAAAAAACCGCTATGGGTGAGGAAGCGACGCTATTCACATCTCAGTCTCACTCTACTTCGGTATATGGAAACGCAAGTAATAGAATCTCAGTTTGCTCGCTTCAGTAGCTCACGGGCATCCATGTGAGGTAGTCTCTTCGCCCGTTTTGTGAACGTCGGCCGATGTTTTTTTTTCATGTTTTTAGCAATTAAATTTCAATTTTTATCACTTTTGATTTAAAATTTAATTCATTTAAGCGATTGGCTATGAATATTCTTATTTTTTCGATTTTAAATCGCTCATTTTTACATGTGTATTGAATATACAACACCGGAACGCGCGGATTTTTTTAGCACAGGAAGGGAAAGGTTAAGACCGAGAGTGCTTCCGACGAGTATACACTATTAGCTTTGGCGATCATCCACAGCGCCCACCGTTGACCGCTAATCACCTGGCATCTGAGAGCCATCCTGGCATCTAAGAGCCATCCTGGCATCTGAGAGCCATCGTGGCATCTGAGAGCCAACTTCTGTGTGTCCAGCACCTAGTTTAATATTACACAATTCTCAAAAATAATGCACTGTAGTAGAGTCTGCTCATACAGAAAGGAAAAGGAATAAATGTTCGTGTCTTGCGGGATTATATTATACAATAGTTTGTGTATTCGGGAGTATGAGCTGTGAAATGTCTGATGTCCTTGCAGCCTATCTCGTCCTAATGGTGGAAGTATGTCTCTGCTGGGAGGGTGTTGTGGGATGAACTCGGACCTTTTGGTGGATTCTATCTTAATTGTGTTTTTTTTTTTCATTTGTCTTAGAATGTGTTTGTGATTGCAGGATGTATGTGTATATGTATGAGTACTGTACCCAGCGGTAAGTAATACACATCGGGCTTAAGAAAGAGACTGTCGGCCATAATCGGCTAACTTCGGATTAGTAGAGCGTCGTGTCTGTCATTCATACATGTTCCGTCGCGATTTGTCAGTTGTTGTCAAGCGCTCTAGGGTGTGGTCGCGTCCACTTCAAAGTGTATGACGAAGACAAAGCTATACAAAGCCGAAGTTAGCCGATTATGGCCAACAGTCTTTTTCTTAAGCCCGATGTGTATTACTTACCGCCGGGTACTTTATATAGGTGTTAACTATTTCTAAGAAATTAAATATTAAGATTTTTTTAAATATAATCACATCTAGCAAATGAAAACTATGTTGGCTTTTAGTTATAATATATGATATAAATTTGATTCGTTCTTAAGTTATAAATTTGTGTATAGGTATAGGGGTCTAGCCCAGGGGTCGGCAAACCGCGGCTCACGAGCCGCATGCGGCTCTTTTCATAGGCATTTGTGGCTCTTCAGATCCAGCTTCCAATAAAAGAACAAGTATTTGCCATTCTTACAGTCTTTGGCTCTACCTATTTATGCGAACAAACATTCTCTTCCATGAACCAAATAAAAAATAAGTTAAGAAGTACATTAACCGACGATAATTTACAATCATGCCTAAAATGGAAAACAAGTAGTTACTTGCCAGACATAGCAAAACGATGCGAGGTCACTATTCTAACTATAGTTCGGAAATTCTAGGATGAGTCCTGTGACAGCTCACAAATTTGTGCTAGCGCATGCTGATGACATAAGCAGTTCGATGGAGGTGCTTGCAATGTGCGATGGCCTAGTAGTACGTTAACCGACGATAATTAACAATCATGCCTAAAATTGAAAACAAGTAGTTACTTGCCAGACATAGCAAAGCGATGCGAGGTCACTGTTCTAACTATAGTTCGGAAATTCTAGGATGAGTCCTGTGACAGCTCACAAATGTGTGCTAGCGCATGCTGATGACTTAAGCAGTCCGATGGAGGTGCTTGCAATGTGCGATGGCCTAGTAGTACGTTAACCGACGATAATTTACAATCATGCCTAAAATTGAAAACAAGTAGTTACTTGCCAGACATAGCAAAGCGATGCGAGGTCACTGTTCTAACTATAGTTCGGAAATTCTAGGATGAGTCCTGTGACAGCTCACAAATGTGTGCTAGCGCATGCTGATGACTTAAGCAGTCCGATGGAGGTGCTTGCAATGTGCGATGGCCTAGTAGTACGTTAACCGACGATAATTAACAATCATGCCTAAAATTGAAAACAAGTAGTTACTTGCCAGACATAGCAAAGCGATGCGAGGTCACTGTTCTAACTATAGTTCGGAAATTCTAGGATGAGTCCTGTGACAGCTCACAAATGTGTGCTAGCGCATGCTGATGACTTAAGCAGTCCGATGGAGGTGCTTGCAATGTGCGATGGCCTAGTAGTACGTTAACCGACGATAATTTACAATCATGCCTAAAATTGAAAACAAGTAATTACTTGCCAGATATAGCAAAGCGATGCGAGGTCACTGTTCTAACTAGTAAACTTTACAAAACCCAAAAAGTGTTTTATTGGTGTTTGATTATTTAGGTGTTCTTGTTATACGAGTATAAGTAGTGCATTGACCTAACATACTGAAGCTTATAACTCCCATATATAATACTCTGTTCTTCTAAGTAGCCTAAGTGTGTACCATATTATGAATTTGAGTTTTAAATCTTGATTTTTCCTCGTTTTTTTTTCGTCAATAAAATATAGCTAGTCTTATCCCTGGCTCCATCCCAACTCACTGTCTGCGAAGACTATTGGGGTCAGCTCTCCTCGTCCTCAGGTTGTATGCTCTTCGGTCCCTGACTACGTCCCCCAGGCCGTGCCTCTGTATCAGGTTATCTTTTTGCACCACCCATGAATTCTTTGATCTTCCTCTGGTTGTTATTCGAGGAAGATCCATGGAGATTGCCTGGATCGGGTGCTCTGCGTAATACGTGCCCATACCATCTCAATCGCCACTCCTCCATCTTGCTGTTGACGTCTGTAACACCTAGGCTTCCACGAATGCGTGAGCTTTTTATTTTGTCTCTTAGGGACACCAGCTGACCATCTTAGCAAATTAAAATATAGCTACAGTGAAAATTTATATTACGGCTCTATGAAAATGTTGAAATTCTGTTTACTTAATATTTGGCTCTTCTCACTAGAAAATCTGCTGACCCCTGGTATAGCCTAACAAATGTTTGTAGTAAAGACAGCTTTATAAAATAAATACTAACTGTTATCTTCTTAGATTCATTCGTTCTCTTTATTCTTTTTTAGGTAATTGTTTGAGTAATCCATACTTCTTCTTCTTCTCAGTGTCACGTCAGGCCCTCCCAACGTTGAATATCACTTGAGAGTAGACATCTTTGTCTCCAACACCTCTTCTACATTCTATTTTGTCTTGGATGATCAGGTGCAGTAATTTGTGCTTTGCTCCTCTAAGTACATGACCCAAATAGGACACCTTTCGGATTTGAATATTAATCAGCAACTCTCTATCAACTTTGGCTCTTTGAAGAACCCTTGTGCTGCTGACCATATCCGTCCAGGGTATCCGTAGTATTCTCCGGTGTATCCACATTTCGAATGCTTCCAGTCGGTTCATACTACCAACTTTGAGGGTCCATGATTCCACTCCATGTAATAACACTGATCAAACGTAGCATTTGACTAACCGTTGTCGAAGTTTCAATTTTAAATTATCATCGCAGAATACGCTTCTTATTTTATTAAAAGTCGCACGAGATGATTCAATACAAAGTAATCCATACAAAGAAATAATTTGTTCAATCAAAGCGAAGTCATTTCAATTGATGTCAAAGAATATAGACGTTTCTCTAGCCTGGATTCCTTCACATATTGGTATCACTGGTAATGAATGTGTTGATTCCTTGGCACAAAGGAAGCATGTTCTACCGGTTGTCCCCTATCTGATTTCCAGCCCCTAACTGATCTTTTAAATAAAATTAAACATTATGATTGACATCGATGGACGTTGGTTGGAATATAACTGATGTTAATAAGGGATCAAGATATAAATCAATCCAACAATCTAATATTTTGAACCATGGTTTAACCCTTCCCTTACGGTGTTAAAACTGAAACGCGTGCTCCGGTGTTGGGTAGTGAGTACGCGATCAAAAATTATCGATTTTAAATCGGAAAAATAAGAACATTCATAGAGAATCCCCTTAATTAATTATAATTGAAGTTAAAAATTATAATAATTGAGATTTATTTGCTGAAAACATTAAAAAACCATCTGGCAACGCTCACGGAACGGGCGTACGTCTAACCTATTTGCAAGCCTAGAAACTACTGTGGCGCGGAACGTCAGTCGCATACCCCTGCGCTTACGCTTATGCTTGCGACGTTGAGACAATTCAGCTCCTCGCAATTCAGTGGAGTATGCAAGAGTGAGATGCGAATATAGTGTCGCGCTTCCCGCATACTATTCACCTATCGTCAAGACACAAGGTCGAGGCACTCACAGCGTTTAAATGCGAATTTGTTTCCGATATCTTCACAAAATACCCACGATGTAGTCGATAAATTCTGATTATTATTAATATTATTTTTTAAATCAATGCGTAAATATATTATGGAGGAATACCTAAAATCTTAACCTTGTATTTATTATATTTATAGAGATATTGATGGTTATTAGAAGCAACGTGTAGAAGATACCCAACACAGGGAAGGAAAGGTTTATTCAATCCAACAATCTAATCTTTTGAACCATGGTTTAATATAATAAGAATGAACAAGATGGAAGTGTCAGTTATGTGTCGTTTGCGGGCGAGTCACCTTTACATAATGGGTATTGTGAACTGAAAAATGTCCTCGCAGTCGGGCTCGCTTTATATTGTGATGGGGTGTATCTCGACTGGGGAGTATGATGAGATGAGCCCAGAGCTTATCTTTTTAATATATATAGTACGTCAAGCACGTCTTACAGGGCTGTGGTAGGTTTTGGGGGAGCTGGCTTGGGATGAACCGCCGTTATTTTGCGGTTACGTACCTTGTTTATATGCCAATGCGCAATTTCTGCCCTCTTGGTAGACATCGTTGAGAAGTGGTGTTTTTATATTAATAATATACATAAATGCAACTACAAATGGTGGAGAGAGAATGGAAGAGAAGTGTCCGTTCACTTACCCGATGAGGAGACGTCAGTGTCGGCGCACACTTTAGAAACCAGTGTCAGTTTATTTAAAAAAAAAATATTTATGTATTTATTTAACAATTCATTATAAAAACAAAAGAGAGGGATTATTGTTAAGTGGCAATTTCTTCCAACCAACCAGACAAAAGTAAACAAAGGAAGTTACATGGTCGTAAAAAATATTCAAATGATTACTCATCATAATGAAATTTATTGATACAAACATAATAAAGTAGAAGTGAGATATCATCAATCAAAGAAAAAGGAAAGAATGGTGGAGAGGAAAGAAAAATCAGGAATGAAACATGACTTATAATTATAATTAAGAGTTTTTCAGTCGCTTCTTAAAGCAGGTCAAGAGCGAAACGAATTTAACATTGGTTTGTAACTGGTTCCAGAGTCTAGTGTATGGACAGTAAAGGACGACGTAAAAAAATAGACCAGTAAACTAGGTGTAATGTTACATTTTGATAACAATACAACTTTAAATGTATTTCTAAATGTCACATTATGTTACTCTTACGGATTTAAATACTATTATCATTTACAAAGGGGCGCGCAGTGCCAATTCGAGGTTGGGCCGCGGAACGGCCGAGAGCGGAGCTCCTGGTCTTTTATACTTGTATTCCATTTTATCTCTATTCGTTTTTCCACTTCATTGAAGTATCTTATGTTTGCTACACTTCATCATTTTGAAAAGTAATGCTTTATGTTTTATTGATTTTATTGAACATTTTTGTCGATATTATTATGAAGGATGCCCTTATCTTTATGTTTTTAGAAAGACATGCGTTACCGGCGATTATCTTTTTATGAGTATTTTATGACATGCATCCATGATAACGTTTCTTTGTATTGAACACTTTGTATCTAAATACATGGTATGGAAAATAATGAATAAATATGATTGCTAATGTAAACTAATACGTGGTATACACGTATTACACACCGAAAGAAGATCATCTATTAGAGTGAACGATAAATTAACTGGATAGTTTAATATTTCGAAAGGGGTAAAGCAAGGTTTCGTTATGTCACACTGTTTGTTCAATATTTATTTATTTATTTAACACTTTTATTGCAAATATAGTGCAATCTGGTGGGATTATTGCCAGGTGGCAATCTCTAAGTTACATGGTCGCAAAAAAATATTCAAATGTATATCCATCCCCATGAAATCCATGAACACATAACATATGTGAGCATACGTTCACAAAGATGAAGAATCGCCTAGACATTCCTTTTCATATAAAGTGAGATATCATCAATCAAAGGAAAGGAAGGGATGGTGGAGAGGAAAGGAAAAATCAGGAATGAAACACGTTATATTACTGTCTATTTGTATTTACTATCCATGCAGTGAGACTCTGGAATCAGTTCCAAACCAATATAAGACTCGCTTCGTCCTTGGCATGCTTTAAGAAGCGACTGAAAAAACTCTTAATTTCTAGTCAGTAATATAACGTGTTTCATTCCTGATTTTCCTTTCCTCTCCACCATCCCTTCCTTTCCTTTTGATTGATGATATCTCACTTTATGTGAAAAGGAATGTTCGGGTAATTGTCCGTCTTTGTGGGGTTTGTGGGTATGTGCTCACGTATGTGTCTATGGATTTCGTAGGGATGGATAGTCATTTGAATGATTTATGCGACTATGTAACTTAGTTCATTTATTTTTGTCTGATTGGTTGGAAGAGATTGCCGCCTTAAACCCGCCAGATTGTATTTGCATTTTATTTGCAAATAAATATTAAATTATTATTTTTAAATTTATAGATTCATTCATGTGAAGTGTGAAGGATCTACATAGGTATATTGGTGGTAAATAAATGTCGAATGGGAACTTATGCAGATGGCGTAGTTTTGGAGGTGATGTTGGAGAGTGACGATGAATTTGAGAAAGATCTGAGAATTAATTTGACGAAATCTTAAGTAATGGTGATAGAAAAGTGTGAAATGAAAAGTAAATGCGATTTATGGGTGAATAATGAAAGATTGTAGTGAGTCGATAAATTGGAGTAAGCTGGAGTAAGTTGATAAATTGATAAATTGGAGTAAGTTGATAAATTGGAGTAAGTTGGTAAATTGGAGTAAGATGATAAATTGGAGTAAGTTGATAAATTGGAGTAAATTGATAAATTGGAGTAAGTTGATAAATTGGAGTAAGTTGACAAATTGGAGTAAGATGATAAATTGGAGTAAGTTGATAAATTGGAGTAAGTTGATAAATTGATAAAACAAAATGTTGGTAAATTGAATAATGAAAGATTGGAGTAAGTTGGGTAGTATTTTATCATATTATAGAAGAGTTAAGAGGGATATCGAATGGCGTGAGCGATATGAAATGAAGTCAAACTCGATAGTATCAAAATCTGCCAAAATGATAAATAATCAACAATAAAAGTATTTTGGTGCCAACTTTTTTGTATGAAGCTCCAGTTCTGCACTCCAACCTGGGCTGCACCTGGGGCTGCAACCCCTCTCTTCCACCTATAGTTGGGCACTTGCCCGCTTGAACCTAGATTTTTTTAAAAAGGATTCGAGTTTTTTTTTCATTTACGACATGTTGATCCTTTTTCTAGCTGGTTGGAAGAGATTGACACATGACAATAAGCCCGCTAGATTGTACTACATATTACGAAAGTGTAATATAACACAATACAGTATTTATATTTTGTAATTTATTTTTAACAAACATTGTTCATTCCACTTTTTTATGACGGTATAACCCTACCGGTTTCAAGGCTTTCACCTCATCTTCTCCTCAGGAAAAATACTTATTCAGACTCTATAATTCCAGCAACTTCTAACCATCCTAATAATCATAAATTCGCCGCCTTTAACTGTATGCTTCATAGATTGCTCAGTGTCCCATTAACCGGCGACAATTTTAAAAAGGAATTAATAACCATAAAAAAAATTGCTACAAATAATGGCTATCCTGGAAGCCTCATTGATTCACTTTTAAAAAACAAAACAAAAAAGAAACTTATAAAAGATTATATATTTAACGACACCTATAAGCATACCTATAAATGGAGCAAAGTCCTATTTATAAAAAATATATCAAATGAAATAACCAAAAATATTCCAAGTCACATAAAGCCAGCTTTTTACACTAACTTTAATCTCCGGAAACTCTTATTTAATGGGAAAGGCAAAAATGGAATACTTAGCAACAGTGGTGTGTATACACTTTTATGTGCTGACTGTGATCATTTCTATATAGGAAAGACAGGAAGATCTTTTGAAAAGAGATTTCGTGAACACCAATCTGCCTTAACAAATCCTCTAATTTATTCTGAAATGGCTAATCATTGTCACCGTGAGAATCATACTTTTTCTATCGATGATGCCAAATTCTTACATATTAGCGGCAACGGAAATAAATTGGACAGATTAGAGGCCCTAGAAATTTCTAAGTCAGTATACCGATCGGAGCATCTGTTGAATAGTTATTTCCCCAAAATCTCCCCGCTCCTGGCCGAAATTATACCTAGCCTTCCCCTCACCCCTCCCGCCTCCAACCGTTGAAGTGTCTATGTCGGTGCCAATTCGAACAGCATTTAGTCTTGTTTGTACTCCCCTGAAGATAAGGTGAAATCCTTGAAACCGGTAGGGTTATACCGTCATAAAAAAGTGGAATAAACAGTGTTTGTTAAAAATAAATTACAATGTCTTTAAACCTCCATAACGTTAATGCCTTAACTATAAACAACAGTATTTATATTGGTTTTAATAGAAAGGCGAAACGTGAAGTATAAATTTATAATGCAATAGACAACTCCTCGTGATGAAGTGTGATTGTCAGGCATTTTGTGGATGGAAAACACATGTGCGCGTGTATTATGTGTGGGCTAATAAACGTCTGATGTCCTCGTGGCCCGGCTCGTTCTATATTGGTATGGTGTGTCTCGGTCGAGGGGATGTCATAAGATGAGCCCGGACCTTTTAATAGCTTCTCTTTTAAATGTATTTTATATATTATTTATAATTATTAACACTGTGGAGGTTGAAATATATCGTAACTTGTTTAGTCAAACACTGTTGTTTATTCCATTTTGGATTGTATTTATATATGTCAACATATTATGTTGCTATCAATAAACCTGTATTTATTTATTTTATTTATTATGTACAAGCTGTTGCCCTTCAGCAAGCATACAGTCATGACATATCAAACCAATAGTTTCAAAGGTAAGGAGCTCAAATTTCCATGATTATCAGCAGGTTCAGAGCTACCCTTGAATGTTGTACCACCCTTAAGCAGAGCGGCCCTTAGATATTGCACCACCCTTAAGCAGAGCTGCCCTTAGATATTGTACCACCCTTAAGCAGAGCTACCCTTAGACATTGTACCACCCTTAAGCAGAGCTGCCCTTAAATATTGTACCACCCTTAAGCAGAGCTGCCCTTAGATATTGTACCACCCTTAAGCAGAGCTACCCTAAGATATTGTACTACCCGTAAGCAGAGCTACCGTTAGATATTGTACCACCCTTAGATATTGCACCACCCTTAAGCAGAGCTGCCCTTAGATATTGTACCACCCTTAAGCAGAGCTACCGTTAGATATTGTACCACCTGTAAGCAGAGCTACCGTTAGATATTGTACCACCCTTAAGCAAGCCAGATAACGCCTTACTCATATTGCCATAAACGCAATAACTTACATATACTCGTAATATTAAAAATATCTAAAGGGGGATTATCTTCTTCTAGTATAAACATACCGACTCGTATCTTCTTCTAGTATAAACATACCGACTCGTATCTTCTTCTAGTATAAACATACCGACTCGTATCTTCTTCTAGTATAAACATACCGACTCGTATGTTCTTCTAGTATAAACATACCGACTCGTATGTTCTTCTAGTATAAACATACCGACTCATATCTTCTTCTAGTATAAATATACCGACTCATATTCTCATATTAAACAGAAAATACTGGATGAAAGTAAGAAATATACACGAAATGCAAATACTATATCTATTGTTTAATATCCTTAACTGTCCTGCCGCCTTTTCTTATCTCGCCGAAAATTTTCAGCGTCTTCCGATCATAGACTTGCGCTACGCTCAAACAGAAATTGTTTATTGACCTTCCCAGTTCACCAATCTTCTTTCTTCACGTCGTCGTCGTCCTTTACTGTACCTACATGCAGTGAGACTTTGGAACCAGTTACAAACCAATGTTAGACTCTCTCCGTCCTTGGCATGCTTTAAGAAGCTAAGAAGCGATTGAAAAACGTCTTAATTTCTATTCAGTAATATAACGTGTTTCATTCCTGATTTTTCTTACCTCTCCACCATTCCTTCCTTTTCCTTTAATATGTTTACGTCCATAAATTTCAAAAAGATAAATAATATTTTGAATATTTTTTTGCGAACATATAACTGACTTTATTAACTTTTGTCTGGTTGGTTGGAAGAGATTGCCGCCTAGCAATGAACCAACCAGAATTTATTAAAATATTTCAGATTTTATTTGCTGCTTCCTTTTATCTTTAACTTACCACCCCTTCAAGGGACAATTCTAAGGGTTTGATTTGTTAAGCTGAGGGCTTGCCGATTGAATGAGTGATTTACACACATGTAAATTGCAATGAAGGGGAAACTTTAAAATGATGCATCAAAGAACAAAGGATATTAAATATTTGTTATTATTGAATACAACACTGTTGGAAGGATGTATCAAAGAACAAAGGATATTAAATATTTGTTATTATTGAATACAACACTGTTGGAAGGATGTATCAAAGAACAAAGGATATTAAATATTCGCTATTATTGAATACAACACTGTTGGAAGGATGTATCAAAGAACAAAGGATATTAAATATTTGTTATTATTGAATACAACACTGTTGGAAGGATGCGTCAAAGAACAAAGGATATTAAATATTTGTCAAAGGATATGAAATATAAATAAATGAACAGTAAATTTGTTTATATTTGTGTTTAATTTAATACTGACAGTACAATATGTTTCCATCAAAATGTGTCTGACACACCTTTTCCCTGGTTTATCATTCGGATGTTGTCTCAAATAAATTATATCATTTTTTATACATTGTAACATACAAATCTTATACATTAATACCAAAAAATAAAATAAAATAAACTTATCAGTTAATTAAAGCATTCAGTTTTATATGACGGACTGTCGGTGCAACCGATACCGTCATATGGTGGACTATCGGTGCAACCGATACCGTCACATGGCGGACTGTCGGTGCAACCGATACCGTCACATGACGGACTGTCGGTGCAACCGATACCGTCATATGACGGACTGTCGGTGCAACCGATATCGTCACATGACGGACTATCGGTGCAACCGATACCGTCACATTTTTTCACTTTATATAATATATAT